>OX457031.1:63243216-63400373 GCA_949752745.1 Protula sp. h YS-2021 | reverse complement strand
CGGCCATCATGATACCATTATTCTTGTCAACATTATCTGGGGATCTCATTTGTTACCTCGATTTCCAGTGTTATAGCTGGTCTTTAGCAAACCGTAAATATGTACTTATCACTTTTTTATTTGACAATTGTCCATTGTAACTGAATATTCGAAATTGCAGGAACCTCCAAATGAACAACATAAAAGAATTGAGCGATGGTATTTTCAGCGATTTATCGAGTCTGCAGACCTTGTAAGTCACGTGAATCATTTACAAATAGTAGTCGATGTGTTCAAGTAAAATATTTCAATTTAGTGATACATCATTAATAAGAAGCGAGTGTTAGCCAATCGTTGCTTTCAATTGTGAAAGTGTACATCTTCCGACGAAACAAAATGTGCGTTGGTTTTACTAATTGTAGAAAGGTATGGATTGTTGTATGCATTTTCGTTTGTATACTATGAATGAGGTTAGGAGAAATCGATATCAGGACCTTCTCGCCACCAGTGGGAAGCTCTCTCTCGGCCATCATGAAACCATTGTTCTGTCAATATTATCTGAGTTTACCAAACATTTTCGTATGCATCTGTTATCTCGATTTCAAATGTTGTAGCTTTTCTTTGGCAACCGTAAATGTGTGCGTATTACTTTTCCATTCGACAATTTTCCATTGTTATAGAAGATTCGATATTGTAGGAAAATTTATCATGACAAGATAGGAAATCTAAGAGATGGCACTTTTGCCGATTTATCGAGTCTGCAGACCTTTTGATTTAGTTTAATCACCAATAAAAAATAGTTTATATCTTTAAGTTAAAAAATATTATTTTTTGAAGTATTTATAAGAATCTAGTGTCATAGAAACATTGCTTCGGATTCTGAAAGTGTACATCTTCCGACGTAACAAAAATGTTCGTTGGCATTACTAATTGTAGAAAGGCATGGTTATTTTATGCATTGCCATTTGCATACCATAAGTGCCGATACGGGAAATCGATCTCAGGACCTTCTCGCCACCAGTATGACACTCTTACTCGGCCATCATGATACCATTATTGTTGTCAGTATTATCTGGGGATCTCATTTGTTACCTCGATTTCCAGTGTTATAACTGATCTTTAGCAAACCGTAAATGTGTACTTATCTCTTTTTTATTTGACAGCTGTTTATTGTAACCGAATATTCGAAATTGCAGGGACCTCAGATGGAACAACATACAAGAATTGAGCGATGGTATTTTCAGCGATTTATCGAGTCTGCAGACCTTGTAAGTCACATGAATCATTTACAAAAAGTAGTTGATGTGTTCAAGTAAAATATTTCAATTTAGTGATACATCATTAAGAAAAAGCGAGTGTTGGCCAATCGTTGCTTTTAATTCTGAAAGTGTACATCTTCCGACGAAACAAAATGTGCGTTGGTTTTACTAATTGTAGAAAGGTGTGGGTTGTTGCATGAATTGCTATTTGTATACTATTAATGAGGCTAGACGACATCGATATCAGGACCTTCTCGAAACCAGTGGGAAGCTCTGTCTCGGCCATCATGAAACTATTATTCTTGTCAATATTATCTGGGTTCACGATATATTTTTGAATGCATTTGTTACCTCAGTTTCAAATGTTGTAACTTTTCTTTGGCAACCGTAAATGTGTGCCTATTACTTTTCCATTTGACAATCTTCCATTATTACTGAATATTCGAATTGCAGGAACATTTATCATAACAAGATAGGAAATCTAAGAGATGGCACTTTTGGCGGTTTATCGAGTCTGCTGATCTTTTGAGTCACATAACTTATTAACAACAAGTAGTTTATATTTCCAAGTAAAATATTTCAATTTAGTGATACATCATTAAGAAAAAGCGAGTGTTAGCCAATCGTTGCTTTCAATTTTGAAAGTGTACGTCTTCCGATGTAGCAAAAAAAATGTGCGTTGGCATTATTAATTAATTTTGGTTGTTGTATGCATTGCCATTTGCATACCATGAGTGCTGATAGGCAAAATCGATCTCAGGACCTTCTCGCCACCCGTTTGAATCTCTGTCTCGGCAATCATGATACCATTATTGTTGTGGATATTATCTTGGGATCTCATTTGGTGCCTCGATTTCCAGTGTTATAGCTGATCTTTAGCAAACCGTAAATATGTACTTATCACTTTTTTATTTGACAATTGTCCATTGTAACTTAATATACGAAATTGCATTGACCTACAATCGAACAATATACAAGAATGAAGCGATGGTATTTTTAGCGATTTATCGAGTCTGGAGACCTTGTAAGTCAGATTAATCATTTACAAAAAGTAGTTGATGTGTTCAAGTAAAATATTTCAATTTAGTGATACATCATTAATAAGAAGCGAGTGTTAGCCAATCGTTGCTTTCAATTGTGAAAGTGTACATCTTCCGACGAAATCTAAGAGATGGCACTTTTGGCGGTTTATCGAGTCTGCAGATCTTTTGAATCACGTTAATCACTTATAAAAACTCGTTCATTTGTTTAAGTCAAAAATATTTGTTATTTGGAATTATTTATAAGAATCGTGTTTCAGCGAAACATTGCTTCGAATTCTGAAAGTGTACATCTTCCGACGTGACAAAAAATGTGCGTTGGCAAGAGCGAGAAATATGACGAATCCTTTTAAATCTCGGTTTGTGCAGTGCCAGAAAGATGAAGTTTGAACGAGTCCATAGGCTACATAATACGCTTACAGGAAACGGAACCTCGTCAGTGGTGATAAGATTTTCCTTTTTTGCCGCCAGAATGTCGCGCGCAAGAAAATTTTTGAAGGGCACCAATCACTTTATGCAAGAACAACTCCCTGTCCAAGTAGAATACAGACGACGCCAAATTTTGCTGTTTATCTTGCAGTGAAAAAGCATCATCCCGCCTGCTATACTATCAAAGACGCGATCATTTTTAAAGGTAAAAAATACAGTGAAAATAATATACACGACCTGATCGAAACAAGATTCACAGACTTAGGAGCTCACATCACGGAAAAGTAACACTTTTTCCGGTAGATAAAGCTTTTTTCAGGAAACCTTTGTATTCGGTGAACAGCGTTTCAATACCCTAGAACAAGGTTACCAAACCCTGAAGGCACAGTTTGCCGGCAACCTGGAAAAGAAAATGCAATGCGAGATATACAGAACCCCGCCGAGAAAAAGAAACTAGGAGACTCCATTCAAAATGATGTCTGGTTCAGTTCTGGAGAAGCAGAGAAAGTGATGCGATCACTCGTTGCAACCAAATTCTCCCAAGTCAAGAAAGCCAGAGAATGTCTCATAAATACGAGCGAAAGAACAATTGTTGAGGCGAACCCACATGACTTCTTCTGGAGCGCAGGAATAACAGACACATAAAGACATTGACTATCCAAACAAATGGAAGGGTGTTAATCGTCTCTGCAGATTTAACAGAATACAGTTGTTCATAAAAATTCTTCTAAAATTTCTTTCTTTTTAGTGTATTGGATTCCCCTATTATTAGCAATTTTTGTTATTTTTTATCATAATTTTTTTTCTTCAATATTATAAAAGAATTTTGAATTTTTTTTCATGAGTATCAATAAAGTATGCCTTACTTCTTATATAATGCTCCATTGTTTCCACTGCCTCTATTCTTTCTAATTCCAATTTACGATCTTTAATTTGGTACAACGTGTACTCTGAATTGTCGTCATTATTGCGGTTCAGTTCTTCTTCTGTCGTATGGAGTTTTTCAAGCAGGTTTTTATTTTCTCTTGTATTAGCGGCTCTACGTATTGAATAGGAGAGCATAAATTTACGTATTTCATATTTCATGTACTCCCACCTGGTATTTGGGTCCAAGTTGGTGGAGCTTTTTTTTACTTCGATAATCAAGGATTTAATTTGCCTTGTAGAGTCAATATATTGTAGTAAATTTGTATTAAAATTCCACCAGCCTGGTCCCCTCTGTTCTGCTTCTAATCGATAAAGCTAATATAATTGCACTATGGTCTGACCTAAGACCCGAAAAATGTCTACTTTTATTACATCATAGATCAACTCACTCGACGCAATCCAATAGTCCAATCTAGATTGTATTAATACCGGTTTCGCACGGTGCCATGAAAACCTTTTAATATCACAGTTTTTTATTCTCCAAAGATCAACTAAATCATGTAGCTCAATAATTTCTTTTAATCGCTCAACCCCGAGGTAAGTCTTTGAGGGCGTTGGCATTTTATCGAGTGAGCCATCTAAGATAACATTTAAATCTCCACCTATTACCACTTTATTTTCATTTTTTTTCTATTTACTTATCCATTAGATAAAAAAAATTACTTGTTTAACTTGACACTCGAGGCTAGGTGCGTATACATTTAGTACAGTATAAATTATATCACCAAACATAAGATCTACACAGATGTATCAAACTTCCGTATCAATCTCAATGTTGATGATATTCATAACATGTATATTTTTATGATCGTTAACACACCTTTACTTGCAGTGCTCCCATGTGAAAAAATCATTTGATCATTTCTCCTAAATGTAGCCCATTTATTTTTCCAGGTTTTCGTATTTTTGCGCACAGGAAAGAGTTTCCTGAAACATAATGATGTCAAAATCCCCCTTTATGCGTTTTTACCCAGTGTAAAGTCTCCTTAACTTTTCTCCTATTTCTAAGACCACGACAATTTTTAGAAATTATTTTAATTTCGTTTCTACATAATGGCAACTCTCATCTCTTGTGAAATACAGCAGCTCTCTTTTGAATCAAGGAACGGAACAAGTAAATAAACAAACACATGTCACACAAACAAAGCTGAACATATACCAATATACGAGCCGGCAGCCATACAGCCGTTTACTGGATTATCAACAATAACTTAGGAAAAAAGAGAAAAAGAAAAAAGGGAAAAAAAACAGGACCGGTGGTGGGACTCGAACTCACGGCCTCTTGCTCTTCAGACGTACGAGTTATCCGCTGAAATGTTCTTAAGCAGGATAATGAAAAAGAATCAGTGCCCGAGGTGGGGATCAAATTCACGACTTTTAGCTCATTAGGCGTGCTACATATCGGGCCTTGATGAAAACGATCTTAACAATCGCGCTATAAACATGATTAAGTAATATATTTTAACCTTTTAATTTACTATCAACAGTTCCAGTTCCTCTTTTTTTCACCGGGAGGGAGGGAGGGAGGGAGGGAGGGAGGGAGGGAGGGAGGGAGGGAGGGAGGGAGGGAGGGAGGGAGGGAGGGAGGGAGGGAGGGAGGGAGGGAGGGAGGGAGGGAGGGAGGGAGGGAGGGAGGGAGGGAGGGAGGGAGGGAGGGAGGGAGGGAGGGAGGGAGGGAGGGAGGGAGGGAGGGAGGGAGGGAGGGAGGGAGGGAGGGAGGGAGGGAGGGAGGGAGGGAGGGAGGGAGGGAAAGAATGAAATGTGTGAAACAAAGATATTATAAATACACGTGTTATGATTATTGGAATGTGGATATTCACATTTCAATATTCTATACTGACTTAACGCTTAGCAACTTTTTATATTCTTAGCACACCTCTGAAATCAGTCTATGTAGAGTCCGTCAGGATTTTTTCTCTCACTTCCTGAATAATTTTGCAGAGACGATTAACACCCTTCCATTTGTTTGGATAGTCAATGTCTTTATGTGTCTGTTATTCCTGCGCTCCAGAAGAAGTCATGTGGGTTCGCCTCAACAATTGTTCTTTCGCTCGTATTTATGAGACATTCTCTGGCTTTCTTGACTTGGGAGAATTTGGTTGCAACGAGTGATCGCATCACTTTCTCTGCTTCTCCAGAACTGAACCAGACATCATTTTGAATGGAGTCTCCTAGTTTCTTTTTCTCGGCGGGGTTCTGTATATCTCGCATTGCATTTTCTTTTCCAGGTTGCCGGCAAACTGTGCCTTCAGGGTTTGGTAACCTTGTTCTAGGGTATTGAAACGCTGTTCACCGAATACAAAGGTTTCCTGAAAAAAGCTTTATCTACCGGAAAAAGTGTTACTTTTCCGTGATGTGAGCTCCTAAGTCTGTGAATCTTGTTTCGATCAGGTCGTGTATATTATTTTCACTGTATTTTTTACCTTTAAAAATGATCGCGTCTTTGATAGTATAGCAGGCGGGATGATGCTTTTTCACTGCAAGATAAACAGCAAAATTTGGCGTCGTCTGTATTCTACTTGGACAGGGAGTTATTCTTGCATAAAGTGATTGGTGCCCTTCAAAAATTTTCTTGCGCGCGACATTCTGGCGGCAAAAAAGGAAAATCTTATCACCACTGACGAGGTTCCGTTTCCTGTAAGCGTATTATGTAGCCTATGGACTCGTTCAAACTTCATCTTTCTGGCACTGCACAAACCGAGATTTAAAAGGATTCGTCATATTTCTCGCTCTTGCCAACGCACATTTTTTGTCACGTCGGAAGATGTACACTTTCAGAATTCGAAGCAATGTTTCGCTGAAACACGATTCTTATAAATAATTCCAAATAACAAATATTTTTGACTTAAACAAATGAACGAGTTTTTATAAGTGATTAACGTGATTCAAAAGATCTGCAGACTCGATAAACCGCCAAAAGTGCCATCTCTTAGATTTCGTCGGAAGATGTACACTTTCACAATTGAAAGCAACGATTGGCTAACACTCGCTTCTTATTAATGATGTATCACTAAATTGAAATATTTTACTTGAACACATCAACTACTTTTTGTAAATGATTAATCTGACTTACAAGGTCTCCAGACTCGATAAATCGCTAAAAATACCATCGCTTCATTCTTGTATATTGTTCGATTGTAGGTCAATGCAATTTCGTATATTAAGTTACAATGGACAATTGTCAAATAAAAAAGTGATAAGTACATATTTACGGTTTGCTAAAGATCAGCTATAACACTGGAAATCGAGGCACCAAATGAGATCCCAAGATAATATCCACAACAATAATGGTATCATGATTGCCGAGACAGAGATTCAAACGGGTGGCGAGAAGGTCCTGAGATCGATTTTGCCTATCAGCACTCATGGTATGCAAATGGCAATGCATACAACAACCAAAATTAATTAATAATGCCAACGCACATTTTTTTTGCTACATCGGAAGACGTACACTTTCAAAATTGAAAGCAACGATTGGCTAACACTCGCTTTTTCTTAATGATGTATCACTAAATTGAAATATTTTACTTGGAAATATAAACTACTTGTTGTTAATAATTTATGTGACTCAAAAGATCAGCAGACTCGATAAACCGCCAAAAGTGCCATCTCTTAGATTTCCTATCTTGTTATGATAAATGTTCCTGCAATTTCGAATATTCAGTAATAATGGAAGATTGTCAAATGGAAAAGTAATAGGCACACATTTACGGTTGCCAAAGAAAAGTTACAACATTTGAAACTGAGGTAACAAATGCATTCAAAAATATATCGTGAACCCAGATAATATTGACAAGAATAATAGTTTCATGATGGCCGAGACAGAGCTTCCCACTGGTTTCGAGAAGGTCCTGATATCGATGTCGTCTAGCCTCATTAATAGTATACAAATAGCAATTCATGCAACAACCCACACCTTTCTACAATTAGTAAAACCAACGCACATTTTGTTTCGTCGGAAGATGTACACTTTCAGAATTAAAAGCAACGATTGGCCAACACTCGCTTTTTCTTAATGATGTATCACTAAATTGAAATATTTTACTTGAACACATCAACTACTTTTTGTAAATGATTCATGTGACTTACAAGGTCTGCAGACTCGATAAATCGCTGAAAATACCATCGCTCAATTCTTGTATGTTGTTCCATCTGAGGTCCCTGCAATTTCAAATATTCGGTTACAATAAACAGCTGTCAAATAAAAAAGAGATAAGTACACATTTACGGTTTGCTAAAGATCAGTTATAACACTGGAAATCGAGGTAACAAATGAGATCCCCAGATAATACTGACAACAATAATGGTATCATGATGGCCGAGTACGAGTGTCATACTGGTGGCGAGAAGGTCCTGAGATCGATTTCCCGTATCGGCACTTATGGTATGCAAATGGCAATGCATAAAATAACCATGCCTTTCTACAATTAGTAATGCCAACGAACATTTTTGTTACGTCGGAAGATGTACACTTTTAGAATCCGAAGCAATGTTTCTATGACACTAGATTCTTATAAATACTTCAAAAAATAAATATTTTTTAACTTGAAGATATAAACTATTTTTTATTGGTGATTAAACTAAATCAAAAGGTCTGCAGACTCGATAAATCGGCAAAAGTGCCATCTCTTAGATTTCCTATCTTGTCATGATAAATTTTCCTACAATATCGAATCTTCTATAACAATGGAAAATTGTCGAATGGAAAAGTAATACGCACACATTTACGGTTGCCAAAGAAAAGCTACAACATTTGAAATCGAGATAACAGATGCATACGAAAATGTTTGGTAAACTCAGATAATATTGACAGGAACAATGGTTTCATGATGGCCGAGAGAGAGCTTCCCACTGGTGGCGAGAAGGTCCTGATATCGATTTCTCCTAACCTCATTCATAGTATACAAACGAAAATGCATACAACAATCCATACCTTTCTACAATTAGTAAAACCAACGCACATTTTTGTTTCGTCGGAAGATGTACACTTTCACAATTGAAAGCAACGATTGGCTAACACTCGCTTCTTATTAATGATGTATCACTAAATTGAAATATTTTACTTGAACACATCGACTACTATTTGTAAATGATTCACGTGACTTACAAGGTCTGCAGACTCGATAAATCGCTGAAAATACCATCGCTCAATTCTTTTATGTTGTTCATTTGGAGGTTCCTGCAATTTCGAATATTCAGTTACAATGGACAATTGTCAAATAAAAAAGTGATAAGTACATATTTACGGTTTGCTAAAGACCAGCTATAACACTGGAAATCGAGGTAACAAATGAGATCCCCAGATAATGTTGACAAGAATAATGGTATCATGATGGCCGAGACAAAGTGTCATACTGGTGACGAGAAGGTCCTGAGATCGATTTCGCCTATCGGCACTCATGGTATGCAAATGGCAATGCATACAACAACCAATACCTTTCTACAATAAGTAATGCCAACGCACATTTTTTACTACGTCGGAAGATGTACACTTTCAAAGTTGAAAGCAACGATTGGCGAACACTCGCTTTTTCTTAATGATGTATCACTAAATTGAAATAAACATAAACTACTTTTTGTAAATAATTCATGTGACTCAAAAGATCTGCAGACTCGATAAGCCGCCAAAAGTGCCATCTTTTAGATTTCCTATCTTGTTATGATAAATGTTCCTGCAATATCGAATATTCAGTAACAATGGAAGATTGTCAAATGGAAAAGTAATAGGCACACATTTACGGTTGCCAAAGAAAAGTTACAACATTTGAAATTGAGGTAAAAAATGCATTCAAAAATATATCATAAACCCAGATAATATTGACAGCAATAATGGTTTCATGATGGCCGAGACAGAGCTTACAACTGGTGGCGAGAAGGTCCTGATATCGATTTCGCCTAACCTTTTTCATAATATACAAATGGAAATGCATGCAACAATAGCTTTCTACAAATAGTAAAACCAACGCACATTTGGTTTCGTCGGAAGATGTACACTTTCAGAATTGAAAGCAGCGATTGGCCAACACTCGCTTTTCCTTAATGATGTATCACTAAATTGAAATATTTCACTTGGAAACATAAACCACTTTTTGTAAATAATTCATGTGACTCACAAGATCTGCAGACTCGATAAGCCGCCAAAAGTGCCATCTCTTAGATTTTCTATCTTGTTATGATAAATGTTCCTGCAATTTCGAATATTCAGTAACAATGGAAGATTGTCAAATAGAAAAGTAATAGACACACATTTACGGTTGCCAAAGAAAAGTTACAACATTTGAAAGGTAACAGATGCATTCAAAAATATATCGTAATCCCAGATAATATTGACGGCAATAATGGTTTCATGATGGCCGAGACAAAGCTTCCTACTGGTGGCGAGAAGGTCCTGATATCGATTTCGAATAAACTTATTAATTAACAAAACCAACGCACATTTGGTTTCGTCGGAAGTTGTTCATTTTCACAATTGAAAGCAACGATTGTCTAACACTCGCTTCTTATTAATGATGTATCACTAAATTGAAATATTTTACTTGAACACATCAACTACTCGATAAATCGATGAAAAAAGCATGGCTCAATTCTTGTATGTTGTTCGATTGGAGGTTCCTGCAATTTCGAATATTCAGTTACAATGGGCAATTGTAAAAAAATATAAAAAAGTGATAAGTACATATTTACTTTTTGCTAAAGATCAGCTATAACACTGGAAATCGAGGTAAGAAATGAGATACCCAGATAATATTGACAACAATAATAGTATATTGATGGCGGAGACAGAGCTTCCGCCTGGTGGCGAGAAGTTCCTGAGATCGATTTCGCCTATCGGCACTCATGGTATACAAATGGCAATGCATACAACAACCCATACCTTTCTACAATTAGTAAAACCAACGCACATTTGGTTTCGTCGGAAGATGTACACTTTCACAATTAAAAGCAACGATTGGCTAACACTCGCTTCTTATTAATGATGTATCACTAAATTGAAATATTTTACTTGAACACATCGACTACTTTTTGTAAATGATTCATGTGACTTACAAGGTCTGCAGACTCGATAAATCGCTGAAAATACCATCGCTCAATTCTTTTATGTTGTTCATTTGGAGGTTCCTGCAATTTCGAATATTCAGTTACAATGGACAATTGTCAAATAAAAAAGTGATAAGTACATATTTACGGTTTGCTAAAGACCAGCTATAATACTGGAAATCGAGGTAACAAATGAGATCCCCAGATAATGTTGACAAAAATAATGGTATCATGATGGCCGAGACAAAGCGTCATACTGGTGACGAGAAGGTCCTGAGATCGATTTCTCCTATCGACACTCATGGTATGCAAATGGCAATGCATACAACAACCAATACCTTTCTACAATAAGTAATGCCAACGCACATTTGGTTTCGTCGGAAGATGTACACTTTCACAATTGAAAGCAACGATTGGCTAACACTCGCTTCTTATTAATGATGTATCACTAAATTGAAATATTTCACTTGGAAACATAAACCACTTTTTGTAAATAATTCATGTGACTCACAAGATCTGCAGACTCGATAACCCGCCAAAAGTGCCATCTCTTAGATTTCCTATCTTGTTTCCATCAATGTTCCTGCAATTTCGAATATTCAGTAACAATGGAAGATTGTTAAATGGAAAAGTAATAGGCACACATTTACGGTTGCCAAAGAAAAGTTACAACATTTGAAATCGAGGTAACAAATGCATTCAAAAATATATCGTAAACCCAGATAATATTGACAGCAATAATGGTTTCATGATGGCCGAGACAGAGCTTCCTACTGGTGGCGAGAAGGTCCTGATATCGATTTCGCCTAACCTCACTCATTAGTAAAACCAACGCACCTTTGGTTTCGTCGGAAGATGTTCACTTTCACAGTTGAAAGCAACGATTGGCTAACACTCGCTTTTTATTAATGATGTATCACTAAATTGAAATATTTTACTTGAACACATCGACTCCTTTTTGTAAATGATTCATGTGACTTACAAGGTCTGCAGACTCGATAAATCGCTGAAAATACCATCGCTAAATTCTTGTATGTTGTTCGATTGGAGGTTTCTGCAATTTTGAATATTCAGTTACAATGGACAATTGTCAAATAAAAAAGTGATAAGTACATATTAACGGTTTGCTAAAGACCAGCTATAATACTGGAAATCGAGGTAACAAATGAGATCCCCAGATAATGTTGACAACAATAATGGTATCATGATGGCCGAGACATAGCGTCATACTGGTGACGAGAAGGTCCTGAGATCGATTTCGCCTATCGGGCTTTATGGTATGCAAATGGCAATGCATACAACAACCAATACCTTTCTACAGTTAGTAATGCCAACGCACATTTTTTGTTACGTCGGAAGATGTACACTTTCAAAGCTGAAAGAAACGATTGACTAACACTCGCTTTTTCTTAATGATGTATCAATAAATTGAAATATTTCACTTGGAAACATAAACCGCTTTGTGTTAACAATTTTTTGACTAACAAGATCTGCAGACTCAATAAACCACCAAAAGTGCCATCTCTTAGATTTCGTATCTTGCTATGATAAATGTTCCTGTAGTTTCGAATATTCAGTAACAATGGAAGACTGTCAAATGGAAAAGTAATAGGCACACATTTACGGTTGCCAAAAAAAGTTATAACATTTGAAATCGAGGTATCAAATGCATTCAAAAATATATCGTAAACCCAGATGATATTGACAGCAATTATGGTTTCATGATGGCCGAGACAGAGCTTCCCAATGGTGGCAAGATGGTCCTGATATCGATTTCTCCTAACCTCATTCATAGTATACAAACGGCAATGCATACAACAATCCATACCTTTCTACAATTAGTAAAACCAACGCACATTTGGTTTCGTCGGAAGATGTACACTTTCACAATTGAAAGCAACGATTGGCTAACACTCGCTTCTTATTAATGATGTATCGCTAAATTGAAATATTTTACTTGAACACATCGACTACTTTTTGTAAATGATTCATGTGAGTTACAAGGTCTGCAGACTCTATAAATCGCTGAAAATACCATCGCTCAATTCTTGTATGTTGTTCGATTGGAGCCCCCTGAAATTTCGAATATTCAGTTACAATCGACAATTGTCAAAAAAAAGTGATTAGTACATATTTTCGGTTTGCTAAAGATCAGTTATAACACTGGAAATCGAGTTTACAAATGAGATCTCAAGATAATATAGACAACAATAATAGTATCACGAAGGCCGAGAGAGAGTGTCATACTGGGGGCGAGAAGGTCCTGAGATCGATTTCGCCTATCGGCACTCATGGTATGCAAATGGCAATGCACACAACAACCCATACCTTTCTACAATTAGCATTGCCAACGCACATTTTTGTTACGTCGGAAGATGAACACTTTCAAAATTGAAAGCAACCATTGGCTAACACTCGCTTTTTCGTAATGATGTATCACTAAATTGAAATATTTTACTTGAACACATCAACTACTTTTTGTAAATGATTCATGTGACTTACAAGGTCTGCAGACTCGATAAATCGCTGAAAATACCATCGCTCAATTCTTGTATGTTGTTCCATCTGAGGTCCCTACAATTTCGAATATTCAGTTACAATAAACAGCTGTCAAATAAAAAAAGAGATAAGTACACATTTACGGTTTGCTAAAGATCAGTTATAACACTGGAAAATCGAGGTAACAAATGAGATCCCCAGATAATATTGACAAGAATAATGGTTTCATGAGGGCCGAGACAGAGCATCATACTGGTGGCGAGAAGGTCCAGAGATCGATTTCGCCTAACCTTATTCATAGCATACAAATGGCAATGCATACAACAACCCATACCTTTCTACAATTAGTAAAACCAACGCACATTTTGTTTCGTCGGAAGATGTACACTTTCACAATTGAAAGCAACGATTGGCTAACACTCGCTTCTTATTAAAGATGTATCACTAAATTGAAATATTTTACTTGAACACATCGACTACTTTTTTGTAAATGATTCATGTGACTTACAAGGTCTGCAGACTCGATAAATCGCTGAAAATACCATCGCTCAATTCTTGTATCATGTTCGCTTGGAGGTTCCTGCAATTTCGAATATTCAGTTACAATGGACAATTGTCAAATAAAAAAGTGATAAGTACATATTTACGGTTTGCTAAAGACCAGCTATCATGCTGGAAATCGAGGTAACAAATGAGATCCCCAGATAATGTTGACAACAATAATGGTATCATGATGGCCGAGACAAAGCGTCATACTGGTGACGAGAAGGTCCTGAGATCGATTTCGCCTATCGGCACTCATGGTATGTAAATGGCAATGCATACAACAACCAATACCTTTCTACAATAAGTAATGCCAACGCACATTTTTTGTTACGTCGGAAGATGTAGACTTTCAAAGTTTGAAGCAACCATTTGCCAACACTCGCTATTTCTTAACGATGTATCACTAAATTGAAATATTTTACTTGGAAATATAAACTACTTTTTGTTAATAATTTATGTGACTCAAAAGATCTGCAGACTCGATAAGTCGCCAAAAGTGCCATCTTTTAGATTTCCTATCTTGTTATGATAACTGTTCCTGCAATTTCGAATATTCAGTAACAATGGAAAATTGTCAAATGGAAAAGTAATAAGCACACATTTACGGTTGCCAAAGAAAAGTTATAACATTTGAAATCGAGGTAACAGATGCATACAGAAATGTATCGTAAACTCAGACAATATTGACAGCAACAATGGTTTCATGATGGCCGAGACAGAGCTTCCTACTGGTGGCGAGAAGGTCCTGATATCGATTTCGCCTAACCTCATTCATAGTATACAAATAGCAATGCATACAACAACCCATACCTTTCTACAATTAGTAAAACCAACGCACATTTGGTTTCGTCATAAGATATACACTTTCACAATTGAAAGCAACGATTGGCTAACACTCGCTTCTTATTAATTATGTATCACTTAATTGAAATATTTTACTTGAACACATCAACTACTTTTTGTAAATGATTCATGTGACGTACAAGGTCTGGAGACTCGATAAATCGCTGAAAATACCATCGCTTAATTGTTGTATGTCGTTCCATCCGAGGTCCCTGCAATTTCAAATATTCAGTTACAATGTACAATTGACAAATAAAAAAAGTGATAAGTCCATATTTACGGATTGCTAAAGATCAGTTATACCACTGAAAATTGAAGTAACAAATGAGAGCCCAAGATAATGTTGACAACAATAATGGTATCATGATGGCCGAGACAGAGCGTCATACTAGTGGCGAGATGGTCCTGAGATCGATTTCGCCTATTGGCACTCATGGTATGCAAATGGCAATGCATAAAATAACCATGCCTTTCTACAATTAGTAATGCCAACGCACATTTTTTGTTATGTCGGAAGATGTACACTTTCAGAATTCGAAGCAATGTTTTGCTGACACTCGGTTCTTATGAATAATTCCAAATAATAAATATTTTTTTCATTAATCATATAAACTAGTTTTTATAGGTGATTAACGTGACTCAAAAGGTCTGCAGACTCGATAAGCCGCAAAAAGTGCCGTCTTTTAGATTTCCTATCTTGTAGTGATAAATCTTCCGACAATTTCGAATATTCAGTAAAAATGGAAAATTATCAAATGGTTAAGTAACAAGCTCACATAAATGGTATCAAAAAGAAAAGTTACAACATTCGAAATCGAGCTAACAGATGAATACAAAAATATATTGTAAGCCAAAATAATATTGACGGCAATAATGGTTTCATGATGGCCGAGACAATGGTGATGATGGCCGAGACAAAGCTACCCACTGGTGGCGAGAAGGTCCTGAGATCGATTTCGCCTATCGGCACTCATGATATACAAATGGCAATGCATACAACAACCCATACCTTTCTACAATTAGTAAAACCAACGCACACTTGGTTTCGTCGGAAGGTGTACACTTTCACAATTGAAAGCAACGATTGTCTAACACTCGCGTCTTATTAATGATGTATCACTAAATTGAAATATTTTACTTGAACATATCAACTACTTTTTGTAAATGATTCATTTGACTTACAAGGTCTGCAGACTCGATAAATCGCTGAAAATACCATCGCTCAATTCTTGTATGATGTTCGATCCGAGGTCTCTGCAATTTCGAATATTCAGTTACAATAAACAGCTGACAAATAAAAAAGAGATAAGTACACATTTACGGTTTGCTAAAGATAAGTTATAACACTGGAAATCGAGGTAACAAATGAGATCCCCAGATAATATTGACAAGAATAATGGTTTCATGAGGGCCGAGACAGAGCGTCATACTGGTGGCGAGAAGGTCCAGAGATCGATTTGCCCTATCGGCACTCATGGTATGCAAATGGCAATGCATACAACAACCAATACCTTTCTATAATTAGTGATTTAAACGCACATTTGATTATTTCGGAAGAAGTACACTTTCAGAATTCAAGGCAATGATTGGCTAACACTCACTTCTAATGAATCACTTCTAAATTTTATTTTGTTACTTAAACATAAGTTCGTTTTTGTAAATCATTAACGTGACTCACAAGGTCTGCGGATTCGATAAATAGCTGAAAATACCATGGCTCAATTCTTGTAAATTGGTTGATCGGAGGTCCTTGCAATTTTGAATATTCAGTAACAATGGACAATTGTAAAATGAAAAGTATAACTTAAATGTTTGCGGTTTGCTCAATATATGCTGTATCATTCAAAATCGAGGTAACAAATGAGTACATAAATATATCGTAAACCCAGATAATATTGACCACAATAATGGTGTCATGATCGCAGAGACAGAGGGTCACACTGGTGGCGAGATTCGCTTGAGATCGATGTCGTTTAACAGCACACATTTTCTGTTTGCTAAAGATAACTTAAAACACTCGATTTCGAGGTAACAAATGGTGTCATGGTTTTTGAGACAGAACATCACACAGGTGGCGAGAAGGTCCTGAGATTGATTTTGCATAGCGACACTCATGGTATGCAAATGGCAATACATAAAATAACCATTACCTTTCTACAATTAGTAATGCCAACGCACATTTGATTATTTCAAGTACACTTTCAGAATTCGAGGCAACGATGGGCTAACACTCACTTCTAATGAATCACTTCTAAATAATATTTTGTTACTTAAGCATAAACTCCTTTTTGTAAATCATTAACGTGACCCACAAGGTCTGCAGACTTGATAAATCGCTGAAAATACCACCGCCCAGTTCTTTTATATTGTTCAATTGGAGGTCCCTCAATTTCGAATGTTCAGTAACAATGCACAATTATCACAAGAAAAGCGCATATATTTGCTGTTCGCTAAAAATAAGTTATAACACTCGAAATCGAGGTAACAAATGAGATCCCCTGATAATATTGACAGCAATAATGGTGTCATGATGGCGTAGAGAAAGCGTGACAGTGGTAGCGAGATAGTCGTGAGATCGATTTCGCCTAACGGTTCTCATGGTATCAAAATGGTAATTCAGAGATCACCCAATAGTTTTCTGCAATTAGTAACGCCAACACACTTTGGTTACTTAGGTAGATGTACATTTGAGAATTTAAAGCAATAATTGGCCAATACTTGCTTCTTATATACGGCGTCTTGTTAAATTGAAATATTGTTACTTAAAAAATACTACCTTTTGTAAATGTTTCATTTGACTTACAAGGTCTGCAGACTCGATAAATTGCTGAAAATACCATCGCTCAGTTCTTGCAAATTGTTCGATCGGAGGCTCCTGCAATTTCGAATATTCAATAACAATGGACAATTGTGAAATGAAAAGTAACACGCACATATTTGCGGTTTGCTCAAGATATGCTATATGATTCGAAATCGAGGTAACAAATGCATACAGAAATATATCGTAAACCCAGATAATATTGACAACAATAATGGTGTCATGATCATCGAGGCGGAGGGTCACACTGGTGGCCAGATGGATCTGACAGCAATATCGGCTAACAAAACACATTTTCTTTTTGCTAAAGATGACTTATAACACTCGATTTTGAGGTAACAAATGATATAGAGATAATATTGAGAGCAAAAATGGTGTCATGATTTTCGAGACAGAGCATCACACAGGTGGCAAGAAGGTCCTGAGATTGACTTTGCATAACGGCACTCATGGTATGCAAATGGCAATGCATACAACAACCAATACCTTTCTACAATTAGTGATTTAAACGCACACTTGATTATTTCGGAAGAAGTACACTTTCAGAATTCGAGGCAATGATTGGCTAACACTCACTTCTAATGAATCACTTCTAAATAATATTTTGCTACATAAGCATAAGCTCCTTTTTGTAAATCATTAACGTGACTCACAAGTTCTGCAGATTTGATAAATCGCTGAAAATACTACCGCTCAGTTCATCTATTTTGTTCGATTTTAGGTCCCTGCAGTTTAGAATTCACAATTGTCACATGAAAAAGTAATAAGCACAGATTTCCTGTTTGCTAAAGATAAGTTAAAACACTCAAAATCGAGGTAACATATGATATCCCCTGATAATATTGACAGCAATAATGGTGTCATGATGGCGTAGAGAAAGCGTGACAGTGGTAGCGAGATAGTCGTGAGATCGATTTCGCCTAACGGTTCTAATGGTATCAAAACTGTAATGCTTACATGAACCATTACTTTTCTACAATTAGCAATGCCAACACACATTTGGTTATCTTGGAAGATGTACATTCGAAAATTTAAAGCAGTGATTGGCTAACACTCGCTTCTTATGTATGGCGTGGTTAAATTAAAATATTGCTACTTAAAAAAAAATTACTTTTTGTAAATGATTCATGTGACTCACAAGGTCTGCAGACTCGATAAATCGCTAAAAATACCATCGCTCAGTTCTTGTAATTGTTCGATCGGAGGTGTCCGCAATATCGAATATTCTGTAACAATGGACAATTGTGAAATGAAAAAGTAATACGCACATATTTGTGGTTTTCTCAAGATATGCTATATGATTCGAAATCGAGATAACAAATACATACAAAAATATATCGTAATTTTGACAGCAATAATGGTGTCATTATGGCCGAGACAGAGCGTCATACTGGTGGCGTGATGGTCCTGAGATCGATTTCGTCTAACAGCACATATTTTTTGTTGGCTAAAGATAATGTGGCGGCTTAAGAAGACAACGAGGTAGTGAAGACTCTTTTATTCAAAAAACGTAGAACTCGAGAACAAAAGGTCGTCTGAAACATCATGAAAATAACATTAAATCTTTTGTCCGAAACTCATGTTAAACTAATGGACAAAAGTCAACAAAATCATTACACTGGTGTAAATGCATTCTACTTACATAAATAATAAAGAGCAAAAATACTTATACACGACTTCGCATTACATGGCTGCTCGTGCAGCATAATTACGCAGTACAAGAAAAGTACAAGATTAATATATGTACCAACTATCGCTCGCCCATGATCCTCAAAGCAGCATGGCACTTGACACTACCGTGAACTAACAAACAACTGAGGCCAAGTATGAAAAATCATGGCTTTTAATACGAGGTTACACGTGGAATGTAGGCTCGGGCCAAAAGAACACTTGATTAATAACCCCGCATAAGGTGGGAACACATGTTGAATGATCCCGCATCAAAAAGTAAACACAACCTAAAATCGCGTTTTCAAGAAACTTCAGTATGAGTATCAAAGACACTTGTGTTCGTTCCATGGCTCCTCAAAATTATAAATAATTTTTAATAAACACAGTAATTATGCACAGTGTGTCAGACGCGATTTAATATAACCCCTGATACTCTGGTTATTCAGCGCTGACAAGCCAACGGCAAAACACCAAGTACAATTTAATAGCTTTTTACAACATAATGTAATATATTAACATAATATATTCAATACTCTAGGCACATTAAAACCCCCTTTTGCGACACCAACACTTCTATGAACTAATAGTGGCTATTATCCTCGGCGGGGAATTTACCCCTACTTTGTCTCTTCCGAAGGAACCAACAATACTAATTTATGGACCGGACGTTCCAGGTAAGACGTCTTATTCACACGTTTACCAAATTTATCTAATTCTCTGTCACCTATGACTAATTTGACGCTTCTGACACGATTGTCAGTAGAGAACTTAACTTCAACAACTCTGCCTAAACGCCATAAATTGCGGGGCACTTGATCGTCCTTGATCAGAACTATATCTCCTACTGACATGTTGCGACGAGACCGAAGCCATTTGGACCTGCTTTGCAACACGTGTATATACTCGGAACGCCAGCGACTCCAAAACTGATTAACTAAGTATTGTACTCTTCTCCATCGCTTAACTGAAATCATGTCATCTCGCTTAAAATCACCCGGAGGAGAAACTATGATACTACTTTTCATCGTTAATAAATGGTTTGGCGTGAGTGGTTCGGGAAAGTTGGGATCGGAGATAGTTTCTAAAGTGAGTGGACGGCCATTCATGATGGCTGAAACTTCTGCTATAAAAGTACGCAATGACTCATCATCCAGTTGACTTCCATTTTGAAATAACAGTGTAGCTAAAATGCTACGTACGGATCTTATCAGCCGTTCCCACACCCCAGACATGTGACTCGATGAGGGTGGGTTTGTTTGAAACTCAAATACGCACTGATTGTCCATCAAAAAGTTTTTAACTGCAACACTGTCAATTTCCTTCAAAGCTTCTTTTAACTCACGATTTGCCCCAATAAAGTTTGTGCCTTGATCGCAACGCAGAAGTGCTACTGGACCTCGAATGGCAATAAATCGACGCAGTGAATTTATGAACGAACTAGTGGTCAAAGAATTCACCACTTCCAAATGTACTGCTCTAGAAGCAAGGCATGTGAATATACACCCCCAACGCTTCAATTCTTTCCTGTTTTCTCGGATCAGGAATGGTCCGAAGAAATCTACGCCACAATAGGTGAACACTGGACTTGATTGAGTACGATCAACAGGCAAGTCTGCCATTTTTTGCTGTTCTGGAGAAGAACGTAAGCGCCTACATGTCACACAATTGAAAATATGCTTCGCCACCAAAGACCTACAACCAATAATCCAGAAACCACTTGAACGAATTTTGTTTAATGTCATTCCTTTGCCTTGATGAAGGACCCGCTGATGGCAGTGGGCAACAATCAATTTGCTTACGAACGAATCCTTTGGGATAACAACTGGATGAATATCACTTTGTGGGAAAACTGAATTTCGCAATCTACCACCGACCTTGAGAACACCGTCCTCCAAGAAGCAATCAAGCTTGCTCAAAACACTGCGTAACCTGACAGGCCGCTTTTCAGTAATGCATTGAATTTCTTCCTGAAAGGTATTGCGTTGTATAACCTTCAGTATTTCCTTTTCAGCTACAGATAAGTCTTCTGCCGTTACACTTTCTACCAGTGAATCTTTATGTGAACTACGAGTCACAACCTAATTATGCCATGCAGGACCACATCTGCTAAGTCTTTTTCAGATAAACCATACTTTACGGCTGAATAGGTATATATATCTTTAGTTCTGTCATACTGCAAGGAAGAATGGTCGTATTTAATACGAATCTTGTTTTGAAAAATCACCATTTCTTATTATTTAAGTGAGGCAAATCTTACCGATGTAATAGAGATAAAAAAACAATGAAAACGTATATACCCATGCTGTGTGCCTGTGGCTGAGTCTTGCAAGTACACCACTTCTGAAGAGTTGTCCTTAGTCTTTTCAAATATTGCTTGCCTAACTGGATTGAACCGGAAGATGTGAATGTGTAAATGAAGGGATTCAATGCCGAATTTATCGGCAACACAAACACGGCAACGTAAACAAACATCTGTTTAATTAAAAAAACATTAATGCAGTGCCAGATTAACAAAAACTGAAGAAATGTAAATGAGCTATTACAAGAATGTATATCTTCATTATAATGTTATTTTAGTGAATAGATCAGAAAAGTGTCAGATATAGTGGATTGTATATATGAGTAGAAAAAATTATCATTTATAAATGATTCAGCTGTAAAAGAGATGAATCTATCTTACAGATGAAGGAATGTTCACATTGCCAAGCGTGAGGAAACCCATAATGCTTAGCGGGCCCCAACACAAAAAGTCCGTCAAGATAATCGCAAGTATTCTACCAGTTGTAGCACGGTTCATTTTTCCCTGTAAAGTTTATGATGTAACAAAGTTTAATGGAAACGTGCTTTTATATGCCTTAATATTCGACGGTATTTTCATCAGTTTTAACAGCTTTAGAGTAACAGTAATCTTAACCATAGAATTAAAAATGCAATTCTCATAAAGATTTCCTTCTAGCATAGACTCCTACCTCTGAACTGGACACTCGTGAACTGGAATTACAGAGTGATTTCAGAATAACTAAGTATCCCACTGAAATGCCGAGAAAGCACAACAAATTGAGCACTGAAAATACACCTATAGCGTATTCCCAACCATGTGGTTTATCATTTGAAAGTGGTAGAGCCAAGCAAACAGTAGACGTGGAGTAAAACTCTCCAAAATAGTGCATTCCAAAAGCAGGAATGATAGCTAATGTGGTGGAGAGGATCCAAACCCCAAGAACTGCAACTCTGCGAATAAAAACTAGGAAAATAGTGCCACACACACATACATATATGTAATTACATATGACATATAATTAGTTGAGATACTTATGGTCTATCCTAGAGAACTATTTTATTAATTATTAGAATAACAAAATATGAAACTGATACCATAATGCATTTAATTGCTGTTCTAAAAATTTCATTTTTGCAATGCTATTTTTTATTTGGAAAGTAATTATACTGATTGAAGCCACATGGGACAGAGTTTATGAAACACAGCAAACTACTTGTCCTCATAACTCTCAAGTAAGTTGTTAAAAAAAGCTATACCTAGATTGATTGATTGTCATTCTCGCTGTGGGATGATCCCAGAAAACCAAAGTAACAATTCTCTCAGCAGTTATCAATACCAAGATAAACACACTGGCTTCACTACCAATAACTGCCAATATTCCGGTGACTTTGCACTGAATAGAGTGCCGCCACCAATGGTCGTGCAGGTAATACCGATTTGTAGAAAAGACATCAGCAGCGCCCACCATCGCTAGGTAAAGTCCCATTATCATATCCGCAATAGCCAGCTGACCAATCAGAAAAGAGTTTACCTGAAAACAAATCAAATTAATAACCGATTACTTAATAGAACGTTTCCATTCTGTATGCTCACGTAATGTAGGACAATAAATGTGCTTTTAAATAAGAAAACAGACTGTAAAATTTACAATTTATTACTTGTACCTTGTTTGGCGATTTTTCACGTACTCTTGAGACGAAAGCAGCAAGATTGAAGCCAATCGATAAAACAGCAATTATCCAAATACTGGCTTTAAGGTGAACCCCAGCTAACAGATCATCACAGGAAGAGAACTCGGGTGGCGGAGGTGTACACGTGGTTGCTATATCACGGGCAATGCAGCATATACTAAAGTCGTCACTGTTTCTGCCAAAACACACACCAAACCCAGTAAACATTGTGACATTCGATCAACTTTGAATAGACATCGCATCCGATATTCGGTCAAAGTCGTGGTCTCGTTGATTATGGAAGTCGAGACAAAATCTACCTGTTACGTCTGAGGAAGTGAAGGTTTACTTGCGACCAAAAGCAACGTCTGAACACGCTTACATGCTTTGATCTGGAATGGTTCACAACAGGCGAAAGACCCACAGTTGCATGGGGTAACGAAAAGAGTTCAGCAATGATACGGAAAGGTTATGCGAGGTCGTAAAAATCTTAACAGCCTGTGAGGGTTTCTATCTGAATTATCTATTCAAACCTCACCAAAATTTATTAAGATAAATTCATCTACATAAATGCTTTTTTTCCGGTTTCATTAAAATACGTTGACAATTTTGGCTGGATTTGTAACGCCTTCAAGGACCAAGTGATAGACAGATAGACGGTCAAGTCAAAGACATTATACTCTAGCTATTTCTGTTGCATCAAAATACATCAAGAAACCATCTAAAGTGCGATATACAGAAGGAGTGACGAGTGTTGTTCTCTGTCGTGAAATAACGAGAACCAGCCATAGAGTAATTTAGGGTTAAAATAATACGAGTGACTCGTGTTTATCACACGAGTGTTTTTTTTTTAATTTCAACACACAGAGTAGCCTAATATTCCTAAACTTTACGTTCCCTGATTTTCGGAGCATTATGTGAAGTTGTTTTGATTGAACAATTATGGACTTCTAAACTAAGACTGAAGTCGTTTCGTTAGATCTACCAAAGAATGGATCACGAATCCTATGAATGTGTTCACGATTAAATGCAAAAGAACATTGCTCTCGTATCTAACTGTCTATTCAACTGAAAACAGGCACTGAAAAAAGAAATAAAATGATATAGAAGTGGCCATTCTCTCGCAGTGAATATTCAATACATCAGCAATAATGCTCATTTTATTTAGCCTAGCACTTACATTTCTAAATTTGGTGGAGATCCAAAAATATTCACTCCATAGGTGTTGATGTCGTTTCCTGTCAGCTGCCTGTCAACAACAAACTTTGATAATTTTTATATAGCGGATTTTTAACCCATATCATTAATATACATTTCAACGGTTTTTGAAGCAATTTCTAGTAAGTCATTTACCTTTAAAATATGTTTACTGAGAAACTATCATAACAACTGAGGCAATGTGCAGCTGCGTTCTTTAAAACAGCATTATAACTAGATAATCTTTAAATAAAACAAATTTATGCAAGATAAAGATTCAATTTACTACAGACTGACAATGCGTACAGGAGTTCAAGCGAGTTGAGAAGACTGAAAGCGCCGTCTGCAATTTTTCCAATTTGGTTATCTGATAAATCTCTACAACAAATATTTCTTACAAGACGCATTTGCGCTACATTGGAAATAAGCGACTTTTAATGGAAAATGGTTTGTTAAATTGATAACGACGCTTATTTTTTTAAATATACCATTTAGCAACAATTATGGACATTTGGGACGGAGACTTTTTTGCGTATTGGCATCCTGTTGTAAGAATGTGGTGTGAGGGTGTAATAAACTTTGTAATGTATTTCGATAATGACGATATATTGTGTCTTAACAGTCTTAAGGCATTTATAAGACGTTATCTTCAGCATTAAATAAGCATTAAAAAGATAGCATTCCTCTTTATAAGATATTCGTCATCGTTGGGTTTTTAAAATTTAAAAAGAAAATGAAACGGACAAACAAAAATAATAGAAGATAAACATTTTTATTTCAATATCCCTGAAGTATAAAGTTTTTTAAGTAACATACTTAAGCTTTCGAATAGACGTTCAACATTTTAAATACTATTATTCTATTCATGAAATTAAGATCATAATCAAAGTAATTAGCATGATGAAAAAGTATATGAAAATAATACACTTACAGCTTTTGGAGATTCCGTAGTCCTGAAAAGGTTTTCTTCGACAGCGTAGCAATTTTGTTTTCCATTAAGTTTCTGCATAAATAATATATTTTGGAATATAGTTTTTTTTAAGTTTCAGGAACTGAATTTTGTAAACTCACTCTCACGGATATCACTTTAGAGACACACTTTAAATTTTATAGAAGCAATTTTTTTATTTTCCAAAACATTGTTATGTCAAAAATTATTTTTACATCACAAAAATTGGGTAATAAATGACCGGTTTCAATCAAGTTAAAATTTTCTTGCGTTTGGAAATAGGAATGCATGCAAGTGAAAGGGAAATTTTCACTCGTGCGTTGGGAGGACAAAGCAAGCAAGCGAGATAGGGTGTCGATTTCTGGGGGTCGCGGGGTCGCACCCCTAAGGCGATGACTCCCCAACAACTCACCGTCCATTGTTCTTCGTAATGGCGGTGGTGGTGGGGGTGCAACACCAAAGAGATGACAGCCAGCCCGTACACAGGGAGAACTTGGTCCATTGGAGAAAATTCTCCATTTGTATGCGCAAATCGCGATCCTGAAGTAATCTTTAAAAGTATCAGGGCAACGATACAGCTCTCAAACACTGTACCCATAAGGTGTAGGAACTGAAACCTTTGGCGCAAAGGGAAAAAGATCGGGTAGCCCAACAAAGTTTTACCTTGGAAATGCTATTGGTATCCACTTCCATGTAAAATGAAATTTGAATTTCCGTTATGAAAAGCTTGATAACCTATTATAAGAAATAGTCAGAGAAGCAAAGTGCATAAGCAGACATGATTAAGAAACACAATGATCAAAATGGATACGTGCCACTACATAAAGAAATCGGTAGAGAAGGATGTGTGGACGAAATCGTTAGGTTTCTCGTACGCATAATTCCACATTTCCGTCCATCCGAATTACTTGAAGTACCGGTCTTTTAGGTAGTGGACAAACATTACTGCCGTAAAACCACAAAACCTTTCCAATTGACCTGCCGCTGGCCCCATTGGCCAAAACTATGCTACTTTGGGAGACCAAATATACAGAACATCAAACCACATACTTACGAAGACCCGGGAAATTCCTTGGTTTTCGTTAGGTCGCCTAAAATGCCATAGAATATATAGAAAAATCCGTAGAGCTTTCAATGAGGGATTATCGGAACCGAATGTCCTTTAAAAAGGGCATTAGCGGGACCGTGAAATTATTGGAACCAAGTGCCGGTCTGGATAATATTTAACTTTGGTGCTTCATGTCACATATTTGTTGAAAACATTACATTTTGCTGTTGTTATACAGAATTAATATCGAAACATCATTTACGCGCCAATATTTTGCGCGAGTTTTGCTATTTTTATAGATTTTTAGTTTTATCATTATTCTCCTGTATATATTATGCATTGTGTATAATAGGCATTATCGAGACCGCCTTACAATTAGAGTTTTCGCCTAATATTATATATTACAATATTTTTTTACTTTATGTATTTATTTATTTATTTTTTATTAACACATTTATATCGCGCTTACAACGGTATAACCCTAAGCGCCAACAATATGGATATTCTAATGAGAAATTAAAAATTAAAAAAATAATAAAATAATAAAATAATAAATAATAATAAATAATAATAAAAAATAATAATTAATAATAAATAATTGTATGCCAGTCTAAAAAGGTGAGTTTTAAGTAGTTTTCTGAAAGCTAAAATATCACGTTCTTGTCTTATTCTAAATGGTAAAGAGTTCCATAATTTGGGGGCTGCATTTTGGAACGCTCTTTCTCCGTAGCGCTGATTAGATCGACGCTCTTGGAGAAGATACTGATCAGACGACCTCAGGCTACGCGATGGAGAATAAGGTGTAAGGAGCTCTGTAATATACTTAGGTACTGAATTGTTGAGGGCTTTATGAGTCAAAAGTGCGACTTTAAACGCAATACGCTGGTCAACTGGTAACCAATGGAGAGCCATGAGTTTATCCTTGACACTTTCTTCACTAGATGGTCTCACAATGCGTGCAGAGTGATTAAGGATGCGCTGAAGCCGTTTGATCTGCGTTTTGGGGAGGTTGATTAAAACACTGTTGCAGTAATCGATGCGACTAATCACCAACGCATGCACGAGTGTCTTTGCAGCATCATCGTTTAAACGCGAACGAACATCTCGTATCCACCGTAGGTAATAGTTGCACTTTCGAACAACCGAGTTTATATGTGCTTCCATTGTTAAATGCGAGTCTGCGAGCACTCCCAAGACTCGAGCAACATGAGAAGGTGTAACTACGTCATTGTCTAGGTGTAGTCTATGGGTACTGATGAATTTCTCGTTGCGTGCACCTGTTATGACCAAAAATTCAGTTTTATCCTTGTTCAATTTAAGTTTATTAGCGGTCATCCAGGATCCGATATTTTTGATGACGTCAGAAACTTGAGCAAGGGCAGTGCCCTGTTCTGAAACTGAGCGTGGATTGAAGGCATTTTCTAGACCAGAATCATCCGCATAAAAATGATACGGTAGTCCATGCGATTACCCAATGGCTTCGTATATTGGGAATATCCTCTTGGTCCAATTTTGGAACCTTGGGGTAGGGCGCAATCCAAGGTAATAGAGTCCGAAAATGCACTTTCGACCTTAACACGTGCACTGCGGTCATGAAGGTAAGATGTTATCCAATCAAGGGCTCCACCTTTGACACCAAAGGAGTACTCCAACCGGCGTAGATAGATCTCATGATCTACGGTGTCAAAGGCGGCAGAAAGGTCGAGTAATGTGAGAAATACAGCTTGGCGGTTATCCAGTTGGATCAAAAGGTTGTTGAACAACCGAATAAGTGCGGTTTCAGTACTATGGCATTTGCGGTAAGCTGATTGATACTTTTCTTCCAAACTATGGGAGGTAAGATGGATATTTAATTGTTGGCATATTGCCTCTTCTAGGATTTTGGATATAAAGGATAAATTGGAAACCGGGCGATAATTTTTCGGAATAGTATCGAGATTTGGCCTTTTTTAGAAGAGGATAAACGATTGCTTGCTTGAAAGGGGCCGGAAAAATGTTAGTAGAAATTGATAAGTTTATTATTCTGCAAATGATAGGGAGAAGTTCATCGATACATTGTTTGAGCAAGCAGGTTGGGATTGGGTCGCTATTACAAGACTTGGGAGATGAAGACATTATTATTTTCCGAACGCTTTCCTCATCGAGCGGTCTAAAATTAATGAGCGAAATACCATCGAAAACGTCATCAAACAAGAAAGGATCATCGTCAGCCGAGCTAAAGGATGCTCTAATATTGTCAATTTTTGATTTGAAGTATTGGTTAAAAGTATTTGCCAGTGCTACAGGAGACTCAGCGCCAGGAAGCGGGTTTTGTTTATTTTTGTGCATAATGATATTGGCAGTCCTAAAGAGCTGTTTCTGGTCTGAACACTGCGTAATCAAGTTATTATAATAGTCAGAGCTAGCCTTATTTGCCATTTTCCTATATTCATTGCGTAACTCGAAATAGCGGACTCGATCTGCACTATCATGAGTCTTGTTAAGCTTGCGTTCAGCAGCGCGCATTGACGATCTAGCAGCACGTGTTTCATCCGTTTCCCATGGCTCACTACGAGTGGAGTTCGATTTGCGCACAATAAGCGGTGCATGAATATCCAGTAATTCGCGTAATTCACTGTTGTAAGCAGTGACTAAGGTATTAAGATCTAACGACATGTAATTTTGGCGCAATTTTATTTGTCTGATATCATTTTTAAGTTTTGATATGTCGATTTTACTAATACGGCCTTATGAAGACTGTGTTTGGGGTTTGGTGTGTTTTACAGCTTGTATATTGAAGTAGACCAAATGTACAAGTTTAATATCTTAAATATTGACTTTAAATCAGAATCGTAAAACAAAACAAATATAATCATAAAAAATTAATGCAATATATATATATATATATATATATATATATATATATATATATATATATATATATATATATATATATATATATATATGGCTATTTTAGCCATTATCGGGACCAGGCACCCAAAAATTATATATATGGCATTAGCTGGACCGTATATATATTTTTTATTTTTAAATTTCTAATGTATCTTTTTGAGTAGTTTTGATTGAAATCAATGTAACAGATGTAATATAATGTATAGAAAAATAATAAAAATTAATGAGATATACTATATAAGATATAAATTCGATATTTTATGGTGGTCTCGCTAATGACTATTACATACCATCTCACTAATGACTATTATATACAATATATAATATATACAGCACAAAGTAATAAAACTTTAAATATCTCAAAAATATAAAATTTTGCGAAAAATATTGAAGTGCAAATGATGTCGTAATTCTGTATAACAACATTAAAATTGCAAGATTTTAACAAATATGTCACACAAAGTACCGAAGTCAAGCTTATCGGGACCGGGTTTTGGTCCCGATAATTTCCCGGTCCCGCTAATGCCTAAATTAATGGACAATCGGTCCCGCTTATACCGAAATCAAAGATATATATATATGCGAGGATTGCAGAGTAGGTGTTCACATCTAGAGGACTGTGGAGCGACTCTGGGGTCGAACTATGCGACGCCTCGAGTTACGATTCAAGACAGGATGAGTGGCTCAACAACATGATACGAAATTTCAAAATTATGAGACCCCCATTGGTAAAGCATATAGTTCAGTGGGATCTCAAGGTTGTATTAGATTACTTTCAACGCGAGGCTTTTTAATGCGCAGTCAAGGTGCCGCAGTTCGATTTGCCTCATTTCTCGCCTTACCGACGGGGAAGAGATTGTGAGATTCAAACTTTAGATGCAAACTGGTTGTTTGAGGTGGCACACGCCGTGTTCTTTCGAAGTCAATGACAGATTAAAATGCATATCACAACACACGGCAAAGGTACTTTCTCGGAGATATCAACCAAAGTACTGAGTAAGACAGAAGGAAGAAAAAGGGAAATCACCCGCGGAAAATGTCCTGTGCCCGGTGGTCACAATGCGCAAACGGTCTGCAACAAGCTGCGCAAGACACTGATTGCCGCTTATGAGCGTATGTTTAAGTCTGGTAAATTGCTGGAAGAACTACACATCTACCCCATGAGATAATGAATGAAATCATCAGAGTAAGGTGCTGGCAATCATCCAATTGCTTTAGCACATACTATTTCCAAGATCTTACCAGAGATCTACTCAATAATCTTTTTCATTTACCGTTCATTGCTACCGAACCAGTAGTGCATAAATCCTAATATTAAACACGCGTATCTTAATGGCCTATCCTTGTTTCAAGGCACGGGTCAGAGGTGGCGCCAAAGCATCATATCCTGATAATATAAGATTCAGAGGCAAACAGCAGTGCATGGTCTTATGACACATTATTCAGTAACTCAGAAAATAAGGGTGTGTATTGGACGGATAATAGATAACGTTAACAACCCATCACATCAGTAATTAAATGTGCTAAGCCTCTGTTCCATCATAGTGAACTGATAATAAAATCAGTTAAGTAGCAGCCTGCTATGAACTCTAACCTAAAATTGAATTCTCGTTGTTGAATGATTACGTGTCAAGTTGCAACTGTTGTTCCAAATAGCACTGTAGGATATCATGAGATTGGCCCAGCAGGGCAGAAAACAGAAAAAGTCACGGTAATGCTTCTTTGGTGATCTAGTGTAAGCCAGCCGCTTTGATAATGTTACAGAAATCCAGTCTGAATATTCTTTGTACAACATCTCACAACAGAGCGCAGCGTCAAAGAGAAAGCCAGTCCATTCGAATAATCAGCTTTTTTTAGTGTCGGCAATTAGCTGCAACGGCAGCTACAAGTCATCTGTAAGAACAAAGCTCGTGTTTCTATCCAATTAAAATAGATATTGGGTTTTGCAAAAGCAACAGCTGTATAATTGGCTGTTAGCTTTCCCTTCTTCCTCCAACTCTGTGCTCCCAGTGTCTTCGGGCGCAGATTAAATATTCACGAATACTAAGAGAAATCGAAAATTACAATACAGCGACCGCTAGACAAGTTTCAAATTGTCTGTTATGAGCAAGTTACCTAGCAATTCCCTGTGACTTTTTGACGTGAACTTTATATTTTTACATAATTCGTGTAATAGCTCATTTACGATTGCAAGTGCCGAAACCTTATCCCGGACTTCTCGATTTTCACCAACACACCCTGTCATCGTTGAAGCCGAGGTAATAAGCCTTCATTATTAGTAGTAATACAGGGTAAAACGTACGCTATGGGTGATAAAGGTTTCCATGTGGTACTCATCAGGCTCAACTGGAGCACATAGAGCCAAACTAGAGGATACTCACTCCATCAGAGTGAATTGAACGAGCTATTTAATATGATGGCAGCCAGTTTACCCGTATATTCAGTCAAAATTTACCTAAAACCACCGTTTCTGGGGTCGGTAACTGAAAAAAATAGGTGTCTAGAAATAAGACAAAACTTCTTATTCGTTAGAGGTCGGAGCCCACTCAAGTTAAAACGCAAGGGAGGAGGCTGCACAGTGTGTATGGGAAAAATAAAATGATTTACGCAGCTAAATACACACTATTCATTTCCCATCTGGAATTGAGATGCACATTTGGATTGATATTCTAAAGAGTTTAAACCATCTGGAAAGGCGGACTTGAGTCTACTGATCCATCTCGATTCAGTCTTCAAACGAAGTGTCTTCCCCGATGCGGATTTCGCATCGAGTTTAATAAAATCCAATATTCAAAGTGACATCTTAAGAGGAAATGGGTGCGTCACTCACTCAGAGAGCACAAGCCAGTTAGTGAAACTCTTTTTAAGAATCGCAGTTCAGGAACGTCCAGTTCTGTGGAGTAAGTGAAATAGGCAGTATGAAAATTATCTCATTGTTAATATTGCAGCTCTAATAACTTAATTTGTGGAAAAGATAGCACGTGTTATATTCATTATATTATCAAACCTTTATAAGGTGCAAGTGCAGGAAATTTCTAATCTTTATAATAACATTGCTATTCTTTTGACAAAAGGTCTAGGAAACTCTGAATTTTTGCAAATGCAAGTTATTTTGATTCCAGCACATATGCAACTTGTGTAACTCAGCAAAACAAGTCATTTTGTGTTTCTATCATATTTTCAAACTTATACAAGTGTACCATAAACTCTCTGTGAATAATACTTTAAATTGTTTAGTGTTCAATTTTTCTTGTAAGCTTCTTGTGAGTGCCAAAAGTAAAATCTGTACTCTATAAAACATACTATATAAAAGAGCAGTTTTCTTGCAAACACTAATAGATTTCCTTAAAATAATATAATTAATGTAATTAAGAACCAATTGAAACGATGAAAAATATCTTAAGAAGCTTCATTTTATGACAATGACGACTCCTTATGGACATCCTACGCAGAAGGAGATTCTTCACATTATGTGCTAGTTGTTATTTTTTTGCTTAGCGCAAATTCTAAACTTTCCAAATTCCAACCAGCGATTGGGCAACATTCATTTCTTATGCATGAAGTCTGAGTAGCAGTAATTGTCAATTTAAGCATATATTCTATTTTTCACAGGATAAATGTGAACCACAGGAACTGCAAACTAATAAATCGCTAAGAGTGCTATCACGTGATTACTTCATAAGATGTACACTGACAAAAATGGCTAACACTCGATTATAATGAATGAGTGAACGCAGATATTTACTGTTTACTAAAGATCAGCTGTAACACTCGAAATCGAGGTAACAAATGAGATCCATAGAGAGGTGCCTGCAATTTCGAATATTCAGTAACAATGGACAATTGTGAAATGAAAAACTAATAAGCACATATTTACGGTTTGCTAAAGATGAGTTATAACGCTCGAAATCGAGGTAACAAATGCATCTAAAAACATAACGTAAACTCAGATAATATTCACAGCAATTATGGTGCCATGGATTGCCGAGACAGAGCGTCACACTGGTGGCGAGAAGGTGTTTTTTCGATTTCGCCTACGGCACTCATTGTATACAAATGATTATGCTTCCAACAATCCACTTTTCGACAGTTAATAATGTCAACGCACATTTGTTTACTTCAAAAGATGCACACTGTCAGAATTCAAAGCAACGTTTGGCTAACACTCGCTTCTAATGAATGACTTCCAAATAATAAATATTAACTTTTTACTGAAACGTATAAACTTCTTTTTGTAAATGATTTACATGACGCACAAGGTCTGCAGACTCGATAAATCGCTGAAAATGCCATCGCTCAATTCTTGTATATAAAGAGGTGCCTGCAATTTCGAATATTCAGTTACAATGGACAATTGTCAAATAAAAAAGTGATAAGTACATATTTACAGTTTGCTAAAGATCAGTTATAACACTGGAAATCGAAGAAACAAACGAGATCCGCAGATAATATTGACAACAACAATAATGGTATCATGATGGCCGAGACAGAGCGTCATACTGGTGGCGAGAAGGTCCTGAGATCGATTTCGCCTATCGGCACTCATTGTATGCAAATGGCAATGCATACAACAACAAATACCTTTCTACAATTAGTAATGCCAACGCACATTTTTTTTACACTTTGCTTTTATTTCAAGAATAAGTTTCTAGTACAGTAGTATACATTCTATAGCAAGCCGCAAAAGTGTTTTTTTTTTTGCTGCAAAGTATTTCACAAGAGTTTCATAGATTGTTACTATGCATTACCCAGTTAACATAAGGCACATTAACCATTATATAATTTCAAACATTTTTTTTCTTTTTTTAAATGACGCAGTCTAAAATATCTAATTTTTTTTTGGTTTCTGTGCTCCTTATAATACAACATCTTTTCAATTGTTACTGCATGCTTTAAATATTTTAAGAAACGGTAGAAATAAACCTCTACATTGGCGTTATTACATTTATGAATATACAACTTGGCTTGAAGAAGAACATAATCAAGAATGAATCTTACAGCTTCTATTGTTTCATTTTTTAGCAACCCTAGTATTTTTATTATAATATTTAAGAGAACCTATGGAGAGTTCTCCAAAAAAGTTTTATTCAACCATTTTTCGAGGATTGCCCAAAAAAGGTTTAAACTAAAGCATGTCGCAAAGGTGTTAATTAAATCTCGTATTTCATTACATTGTCTGCACATCTGATGCGTCAATTTTAGCAACGATGTAATCAGAAGCATAATTTTTGTGTATAATTTTGTATAAAAACATGCTATTTTTGGTGATTCTTGTTAGGTACTTGGTCTTTAAAAATATTTCTTTCCATTCCAGCTCTTGGAGATTTATACCCGACTGTTGCCATCGTCGTATACAGCTAGGTTCAATGGGTGTTCACGAATGATATAAAGTCCAAGCTACGGAGGCTGCCATCTTTGTAATCATAAAGAATGTAAAAATAAAATATCCTCCAGCGATCAACTTTATTTAAGCTCTGAATTTACTAAAGAAGAATTATATAAAACAGCTAAAGCATGGGCGTGAATGAAACGAGCTGTATAAAGAATTTTATGAATACTTTTGGGAGGATATATATGGCCATGCTATTACAATCTTACAAATACAGCTTTGTGCAGGGCCACTTGAGTGTTGGACAAAAAAGAGGAATTAATCCCAAAAAAGAATAAAGATTTGACAAATTTAAAAAACTGGCACCCCATAAGTCTATTAAATGTTGACATGACGATTTCAACTCAAACTTTAGCGCATAGATTTCAAAAAGTTCTCCCAAAAATTATCGAACCTGAACAAAACGGCTTTATCAAAAATAAATATATAGGACTAAATATAAGAACACTAAAAGACTGCATAGACCACTTGAATAGAGAACAAAAGGAGGGTTCTCCTTATTCGTAGACTTTGAAAAAGCGTTTGATAAATTAGATTGGAAATTTTTAGACAAATGTTTAGAATATTTTAATTTCGGTCGCAATATTAGACAGTGGATAAAAATATTTTACACTGACATAGAAAGTTGTATAATCAATAATGGGACCACAAGTAGGGCGTTCAAAATTTTAAATGGTGTCAGACAGGGTGATCCCCTCTCAGCGTTACTCATTATAATAGCGGTTGAAATTCTAGCTTGTGCAGTTTACAGTAACATACATATAAAAGGAATAAAAAATAGGTTGCATTGAAACTAAAATTAGCTTATCAGCCGATGATACGACGTTGCTTTTGATTGATGTGCTCTCAATCGAAAATGATTTAAATTGCTTTGTGCTGTTTTATTTTACATCAGGCTTGAAGGTGAATCTGGATAAGACTGAAATCTTACAAGTTGGCATACAAAGAATCAAGTACCTGAAAAAACCCTTCCGCATAAAGTGGTCTGAAGGGGATGTGGTCTCGCTAGGTATTAGATATTTCAATGATATAGCTAGAACAACTGAGGTTAACCTAAGAGATAAAAGAAATGAAAAACTCTTTATGTTCTTGGTCGAAATATTATTTCTCACTTAAAGGAAAAATCACAATAATAAAAAACCTTTTGCTGCCGAAGTTATTGTTTGCAATGAATGTAATGAAAACCCCAGATTGGTTCATGAATTTAATGAATTTAATATCTTTATATGGGATAAAAAAACCACATCGCATACAAGCCAACATATTAATTCAAGATTACAAAGATGGCAGCCTCCGTAGCTTGGACTTTATATCATTCGTGAACACCCAAAAGTTAACTTGGGTCAAAAGATTAATTGAATATGAAAATTCTCTGAGAGTCAATTTTTTTAAAATATATTTGCCCAAACTTAGCTTGTTGAAGGTTCTCAATTTATCCCTTATTGTAGATAAACTATCAAAAGACATACCAGCCTTTCATAGAGAAATGTTATACAGATGGTACTTGCTGAAAAATATTCCAGTGAACGTTCACAGTATATTGAAACAGCGCCTTTGGCACTATCAATATATCTTAATACAGAATAAATCTGTTTTTGCCATTGAAATGGAAGAAAAAATATCCTTTGTAGGTAATCTAATAACAGAACAGGGGACCTTTATGAATCCGTTTGAAATTGAATACCAGTATAAACTTGAACTAAATACTATATCAATTATGGGCCTTATTAATGCTATTCCTAGCGAATGGAAAGCTATGATATCACAGCATAAAAAGGATATACATGAGATTTGCCAAAATATCGGTCCGAGGAATGAAATGATGACTGATATTTTAAGTGTTGATATAATTAAGTGTAACTCGAAAGCGCTCTGCTGGCATTTTGTAAAACAAAAGCAAATTGAACCTAGCTGTATACGACGATGGCAACAGTCGGGTATAAATCTCCAAGAGCTGGAATGGAAAGAAATATTTTTAAAGACCAAATACCTAACAAGAAACACCAAAAATAGCATGTTTTTATACAAAATTATACACAAAAATTATGCTTCTGATTACATCGTTGCTAAAATTGACGCATCAGATGTGCAGACAATGTAATGAAATACGAGATTTAATTAACACCTTTGCGACATGCTTTAGTTTAAACCTTTTTTGGGCAATCCTCGAAAAATGGTTGAATAAAACTTTTTTGGAGAACTCTCCATAGGTTCTCTTAAATATTATAATAAAAATACTAGGGTTGCTAAAAAATGAAACAATAGAAGCTGTAAGATTCATTCTTGATTATGTTCTTCTTCAAGCCAAGTTGTATATTCATAAATGTAATAACGCCAATGTAGAGGTTTATTTCTACCGTTTCTTAAAATATTTAAAGCATGCAGTAACAATTGAAAAGATGTTGTATTATAAGGAGCACAGAAACCAAAAAAAATAGATATTTTAGACTGCGTCATTTAAAAAAAGAAAAAAAGAATGTTTGAAATTATATAATGGTTAATGTGCCTTATGTTAACTGGGTAATGCATAGTAACAATCTATGAAACTCTTGTGAAATACTTTGCAGCAAAAAAAAAAAACACTTTTGCGGCTTGCTATAGAATGTATACTACTGTACTAGAAACTTATTCTTGAAATAAAAGCAAAGTGTAAAAAAAATGTGCGTTGGCATTACTAATTGTAGAAAGGTATTTGTTGTTGTATGCATTGCCATTTGCATACAATGAGTGCCGATAGGCGAAATCGATCTCAGGACCTTCTCGCCACCAGTATGACGCTCTGTCTCGGCCATCATGATACCATTATTGTTGTTGTCAATATTATCTGCGGATCTCGTTTGTTTCTTCGATTTCCAGTGTTATAACTGATCTTTAGCAAACTGTAAATATGTACTTATCACTTTTTTATTTGACAATTGTCCATTGTAACTGAATATTCGAAATTGCAGGCACCTCTTTATATACAAGAATTGAGCGATGGCATTTTCAGCGATTTATCGAGTCTGCAGACCTTGTGCGTCATGTAAATCATTTACAAAAAGAAGTTTATACGTTTCAGTAAAAAGTTAATATTTATTATTTGGAAGTCATTCATTAGAAGCGAGTGTTAGCCAAACGTTGCTTTGAATTCTGACAGTGTGCATCTTTTGAAGTAAACAAATGTGCGTTGACATTATTAACTGTCGAAAAGTGGATTGTTGGAAGCATAATCATTTGTATACAATGAGTGCCGTAGGCGAAATCGAAAAAACACCTTCTCGCCACCAGTGTGACGCTCTGTCTCGGCAATCCATGGCACCATAATTGCTGTGAATATTATCTGAGTTTACGTTAAGTTTTTAGATGCATTTGTTACCTCGATTTCGAGCGTTATAACTCATCTTTAGCAAACCGTAAATATGTGCTTATTAGTTTTTCATTTCACAATTGTCCATTGTTACTGAATATTCGAAATTGCAGGCACCTCTCTATGGATCTCATTTGTTACCTCGATTTCGAGTGTTACAGCTGATCTTTAGTAAACAGTAAATATCTGCGTTCACTCATTCATTATAATCGAGTGTTAGCCATTTTTGTCAGTGTACATCTTATGAAGTAATCACGTGATAGCACTCTTAGCGATTTATTAGTTTGCAGTTCCTGTGGTTCACATTCATCCTGTGAAAAATAGAATATATGCTTAAATTGACAATTACTGCTACTCAGACTTCATGCATAAGAAATGAATGTTGCCCAATCGCTGGTTGGAATTTGGAAAGTTTAGAATTTGCGCTAAGCAAAAAAATAACAACTAGCACATAATGTGAAGAATCTCCTTCTGCGTAGGATGTCCATAAGGAGTCGTCATTGTCATAAAATGAAGCTTCTTAAGATATTTTTCATCGTTTCAATTGGTTCTTAATTACATTAATTATATTATTTTAAGGAAATCTATTAGTGTTTGCAAGAAAACTGCTCTTTTATATAGTATGTTTTATAGAGTACAGATTTTACTTTTGGCACTCACAAGAAGCTTACAAGAAAAATTGAACACTAAACAATTTAAAGTATTATTCACAGAGAGTTTATGGTACACTTGTATAAGTTTGAAAATATGATAGAAACACAAAATGACTTGTTTTGCTGAGTTACACAAGTTGCATATGTGCTGGAATCAAAATAACTTGCATTTGCAAAAATTCAGAGTTTCCTAGACCTTTTGTCAAAAGAATAGCAATGTTATTATAAAGATTAGAAATTTCCTGCACTTGCACCTTATAAAGGTTTGATAATATAATGAATATAACACGTGCTATCTTTTCCACAAATTAAGTTATTAGAGCTGCAATATTAACAATGAGATAATTTTCATACTGCCTATTTCACTTACTCCACAGAACTGGACGTTCCTGAACTGCGATTCTTAAAAAGAGTTTCACTAACTGGCTTGTGCTCTCTGAGTGAGTGACGCACCCATTTCCTCTTAAGATGTCACTTTGAATATTGGATTTTATTAAACTCGATGCGAAATCCGCATCGGGGAAGACACTTCGTTTGAAGACTGAATCGAGATGGATCAGTAGACTCAAGTCCGCCTTTCCAGATGGTTTAAACTCTTTAGAATATCAATCCAAATGTGCATCTCAATTCCAGATGGGAAATGAATAGTGTGTATTTAGCTGCGTAAATCATTTTATTTTTCCCATACACACTGTGCAGCCTCCTCCCTTGCGTTTTAACTTGAGTGGGCTCCGACCTCTAACGAATAAGAAGTTTTGTCTTATTTCTAGACACCTATTTTTTTCAGTTACCGACCCCAGAAACGGTGGTTTTAGGTAAATTTTGACTGGATATACGGGTAAACTGGCTGCCATCATATTAAATAGCTCGTTCAATTCACTCTGATGGAGTGAGTATCCTCTAGTTTGGCTCTATGTGCTCCAGTTGAGCCTGATGAGTACCACATGGAATCCTTTATCACCCATAGCGTACGTTTTACCCTGTATTACTACTAATAATGAAGGCTTATTACCTCGGCTTCAACGATGACAGGGTGTGTTGGTGAAAATCGAGAAGTCCGGGATAAGGTTTCGGCACTTGCAATCGTAAATGAGCTATTACACGAATTATGTAAAAATATAAAGTTCACGTCAAAAAGTCACAGGGAATTGCTAGGTAACTTGCTCATAACAGACAATTTGAAACTTGTCTAGCGGTCGCTGTATTGTAATTTTCGATTTCTCTTAGTATTCGTGAATATTTAATCTGCGCCCGAAGACACTGGGAGCACAGAGTTGGAGGAAGAAGGGAAAGCTAACAGCCAATTATACAGCTGCTGCTTTTGCAAAACCCAATATCTATTTTAATTGGATAGAAACACGAGCTTTGTTCTTACAGATGACTTGTAGCTGCCGTTGCAGCTAATTGCCGACACTAAAAAAAGCTGATTATTCGAATGGACTGGCTTTCTCTTTGACGCTGCGCTCTGTTGTGAGATGTTGTACAAAGAATATTCAGACTGGATTTCTGTAACATTATCAAAGCGGCTGGCTTACACTAGATCACCAAAGAAGCATTACCGTGACTTTTTCTGTTTTCTGCCCTGCTGGGCCAATCTCATGATATCCTACAGTGCTATTTGGAACAACAGTTGCAACTTGACACGTAATCATTCAACAACGAGAATTCAATTTTAGGTTAGAGTTCATAGCAGGCTGCTACTTAACTGATTTTATTATCAGTTCACTATGATGGAACAGAGGCTTAGCACATTTAATTACTGATGTGATGGGTTGTTAACGTTATCTATTATCCGTCCAATACACACCCTTATTTTCTGAGTTACTGAATAATGTGTCATAAGACCATGCACTGCTGTTTGCCTCTGAATCTTATATTATCAGGATATGATGCTTTGGTGCCACCTCTGACCCGTGCCTTGAAACAAGGATAGGCCATTAAGATACGCGTGTTTAATATTAGGATTTATGCACTACTGGTTCGGTAGCAATGAACGGTAAATGAAAAAGATTATTGAGTAGATCTCTGGTAAGATCTTGGAAATAGTATGTGCTAAAGCAATTGGATGATTGCCAGCACCTTACTCTGATGATTTCATTCATTATCTCATGGGGTAGATGTGTAGTTCTTCCAGCAATTTACCAGACCTAAACATACGCTCATAAGCGGCAATCAGTGTCTTGCGCAGCTTGTTGCAGACCGTTTGCGCATTGTGACCACCGGGCACAGGACATTTTCCGCGGGTGATTTTCCTTTTTCTTCCTTCTGTCTTACTCAGTACTTTGGTTGATATCTCCGAGAAAGTACCTTTGCCGTGTGTTGTGATATGCATTTTAATCTGTCATTGACTTCGAAAGAACACGGCGTGTGCCACCTCAAACAACCAGTTTGCATCTAAAGTTTGAATCTCACAATCTCTTCCCCGTCGGTAAGGCGAGAAATGAGGCAAATCGAACTGCGGCACCTTGACTGCGCATTAAAAAGCCTCGCGTTGAAAGTAATCTAATACAACCTTGAGATCCCACTGAACTATATGCTTTACCAATGGGGGTCTCTTAATTTTGAAATTTCGTATCATGTTGTTGAGCCACTCATCCTGTCTTGAATCGTAACTCGAGGCGTCGCATAGTTCGACCCCAGAGTCGCTCCACAGTCCTCTAGATGTGAACACCTACTCTGCAATCCTCGCATATATATATATCTTTGATTTCGGTATAAGCGGGACCGATTGTCCATTAATTTAGGCATTAGCGGGACCGGGAAATTATCGGGACCAAAACCCGGTCCCGATAAGCTTGACTTCGGTACTTTGTGTGACATATTTGTTAAAATCTTACAATTTTAATGTTGTTATACAGAATTACGACATCATTTGCACTTCAATATTTTTCGCAAAATTTTATATTTTTGAGATATTTAAAGTTTTATTACTTTGTGCTGTATATATTATATATTGTATATAATAGTCATTAGTGAGATTGTATGTAATAGTCATTAGCGAGACCGCCATAAAATATCGAATTTATATCTTATATAGTATATCTCATTAATTTTTATTATTTTTCTATACATTATATTACATCTGTTACATTGATTTCAATCAAAACTACTCAAAAAGATACATTAGAAATTTAAAAATAAAAAATATATATACGGTCCAGCTAATGCCATATATATAATTTTTGGGTGCCTGGTCCCGATAATGGCTAAAATAGCCATATATATATATATATATATATATATATATATATATATATATATATATATATATATATATATACATTGCATTAATTTTTTATGATTATATTTGTTTTGTTGTACGATTCCGATTTAAAGTCAATATTTAAGATATTAAACTTGTACATTTGGTCTACTTCAATATACAAGCTGTAAAACACACCAAACCCCAAACACAGTCTTCATAAGGCCGTATTAGTAAAATCGACATATCAAAACTTAAAAATGATATCAGACAAATAAAATTGCGCCAAAATTACATGTCGTTAGATCTTAATACCTTAGTCACTGCTTACAACAGTGAATTACGCGAATTACTGGATATTCATGCACCGCTTATTGTGCGCAAATCGAACTCCACTCGTAGTGAGCCATGGGAAACGGATGAAACACGTGCTGCTAGATCGTCAATGCGCGCTGCTGAACGCAAGCTTAACAAGACTCATGATAGTGCAGATCGAGTCCGCTATTTCGAGTTACGCAATGAATATAGGAAAATGGCAAATAAGGCTAGCTCTGACTATTATAATAACTTGATTACGCAGTGTTCAGACCAGAAACAGCTCTTTAGGACTGCCAATATCATTATGCACAAAAATAAACAAAACCCGCTTCCTGGCGCTGAGTCTCCTGTAGCACTGGCAAATACTTTTAACCAATACTTCAAATCAAAAATTGACAATATTAGAGCATCCTTTAGCTCGGCTGACGATGATCCTTTCTTGTTTGATGACGTTTTCCATGGTATTTCGCTCATTAATTTTAGACCGCTCGATGAGGAAAGCGTTCGGAAAATAATAATGTCTTCATCTCCCAAGTCTTGTAATAGCGACCCAATCCCAACCTGCTTGCTCAAACAATGTATCGATGAACTTCTCCCTATCATTTGCAGAATAATAAACTTATCAATTTCTACTAACATTTTTCCGGCCCCTTTCAAGCAAGCAATCGTTTATCCTCTTCTAAAAAAGGCCAAATCTCGATACTATTCCGAAAAATTATCGCCCGGTTTCCAATTTATCCTTTATATCCAAAATCCTAGAAGAGGCAATATGCCAACAATTAAATATCCATCTTACCTCCCATAGTTTGGAAGAAAAGTATCAATCAGCTTACCGCAAGTGCCATAGTACTGAAACCGCACTTATTCTGTTGTTCAACAACCTTTTGATCCAACTGGATAACCGCCAAGCTGTATTTCTCACATTACTCGACCTTTCTGCCGCCTTTGACACCGTAGATCATGAGATCTATCTACGCCGGTTTGAGTACTCCTTTGGTGTCAAAGGTGGAGCCCTTGATTGGATAACATCTTACCTTCATGACCGCAGTGCACGTGTTAAGGTCGAAAGTGCATTTTCGGACTCTATTACCTTGGATTGCGCCCTACCCCAAGGTTCCAAAATTGGACCAAGAGGATATTCCCAGTATACGAAGCCATTGGGTAATCGCATGGACTACCGTATCATTTTTATGCGGATGATTCTGGTCTAGAAAATGCCTTCAATCCACGCTCAGTTTCAGAACAGGGCACTGCCCTTGCTCAAGTTTCTGACGTCATCAAAAATATCGGATCCTGGATGACCGCTAATAAACTTAAATTGAACAAGGATAAAACTGAATTTTTGGTCATAACAGGTGCACGCAACGAGAAATTCATCAGTACCCATAGACTACACCTAGACAATGACGTAGTTACACCTTCTCATGTTGCTCGAGTCTTGGGAGTGCTCGCAGACTCGCATTTAACAATGGAAGCACATATAAACTCGGTTGTTCGAAAGTGCAACTATTACCTACGGTGGATACGAGATGTTCGTTCGCGTTTAAACGATGATGCTGCAAAGACACTCGTGCATGCGTTGGTGATTAGTCGCATCGATTACTGCAACAGTGTTTTAATCAACCTCCCCAAAACGCAGATCAAACGGCTTCAGCGCATCCTTAATCACTCTGCACGCATTGTGAGACCATCTAGTGAAGAAAGTGTCAAGGATAAACTCATGGCTCTCCATTGGTTACCAGTTGACCAGCGTATTGCGTTTAAAGTCGCACTTTTGACTCATAAAGCCCTCAACAATTCAGTACCTAAGTATATTACAGAGCTCCTTACACCTTATTCTCCATCGCGTAGCCTGAGGTCGTCTGATCAGTATCTTCTCCAAGAGCGTCGATCTAATCAGCGCTACGGAGAAAGAGCGTTCCAAAATGCAGCCCCCAAATTATGGAACTCTTTACCATTTAGAATAAGACAAGAACGTGATATTTTAGCTTTCAGAAAACTACTTAAAACTCACCTTTTTAGACTGGCATACAATTATTTATTATTATTTATTATTTTTTATTATTATTTATTATTATTTATTATTTTATTATTTTATTATTTTTTTAATTTTTAATTTCTCATTAGAATATCCATATTGTTGGCGCTTAGGGTTATACCGTTGTAAGCGCGATATAAATGTGTTAATAAAAAATAAATAAATAAATACATAAAGTAAAAAAATATTGTAATATATAATATTAGGCGAAAACTCTAATTGTAAGGCGGTCTCGATAATGCCTATTATACACAATGCATAATATATACAGGAGAATAATGATAAAACTAAAAATCTATAAAAATAGCAAAACTCTCGCAAAATATTGGCGCGTAAATGATGTTTCGATATTAATTCTGTATAACAACAGCAAAATGTAATGTTTTCAACAAATATGTGACATGAAGCACCAAAGTTAAATATTATCCAGACCGGCACTTGGTTCCAATAATTTCACGGTCCCGCTAATGCCCTTTTTAAAGGACATTCGGTTCCGATAATCCCTCAGTGAAAGCTCTACGGATTTTTCTATATATTCTATGGCATTTTAGGCGACCTAACGAAAACCAAGGAATTTCCCGGGTCTTCGTAAGTATGTGGTTTGATGTTCTGTATATTTGGTCTCCCAAAGTAGCATAGTTTTGGCCAATGGGGCCAGCGGCAGGTCAATTGGAAAGGTTTTGTGGTTTTACGGCAGTAATGTTTGTCCACTACCTAAAAGACCGGTACTTCAAGTAATTCGGATGGACGGAAATGTGGAATTATGCGTACGAGAAACCTAACGATTTCGTCCACACATCCTTCTCTACCGATTTCTTTATGTAGTGGCACGTATCCATTTTGATCATTGTGTTTCTTAATCATGTCTGCTTATGCACTTTGCTTCTCTGACTATTTCTTATAATAGGTTATCAAGCTTTTCATAACGGAAATTCAAATTTCATTTTACATGGAAGTGGATACCAATAGCATTTCCAAGGTAAAACTTTGTTGGGCTACCCGATCTTTTTCCCTTTGCGCCAAAGGTTTCAGTTCCTACACCTTATGGGTACAGTGTTTGAGAGCTGTATCGTTGCCCTGATACTTTTAAAGATTACTTCAGGATCGCGATTTGCGCATACAAATGGAGAATTTTCTCCAATGGACCAAGTTCTCCCTGTGTACGGGCTGGCTGTCATCTCTTTGGTGTTGCACCCCCACCACCACCGCCATTACGAAGAACAATGGACGGTGAGTTGTTGGGGAGTCATCGCCTTAGGGGTGCGACCCCGCGACCCCCAGAAATCGACACCCTATCTCGCTTGCTTGCTTTGTCCTCCCAACGCACGAGTGAAAATTTCCCTTTCACTTGCATGCATTCCTATTTCCAAACGCAAGAAAATTTTAACTTGATTGAAACCGGTCATTTATTACCCAATTTTTGTGATGTAAAAATAATTTTTGACATAACAATGTTTTGGAAAATAAAAAAATTGCTTCTATAAAATTTAAAGTGTGTCTCTAAAGTGATATCCGTGAGAGTGAGTTTACAAAATTCAGTTCCTGAAACTTAAAAAAACTATATTCCAAAATATATTATTTGTGCAGAAACTTAATGGAAAACAAAATTGCTACGCTGTCGAAGAAAACCTTTTCAGGACTACGGAATCTCCAAAAGCTGTAAGTGTATTATTTTCATATACTTTTTCATCATGCTAATTACTTTGATTATGATCTTAATTTCATGAATAGAATAATAGTATTTAAAATGTTGAACGTGTGTTCGAAAGCTTAAGTATGTTACTTAAAAAACTTTATACTTCAGGGATATTGAAATAAAAATGTTTATCTTCTATTATTTTTGTTTGTCCGTTTCATTTTCTTTTTAAATTTTAAAAACCCAACGATGACGAATATCTTATAAAGAGCAATGCTATCTTTTTAATGCTTATTTAATGCTGAAGATAACGTCTTATAAATGCCTTAAGACTGTTAAGACACAATATATCGTCATTATCGAAATACATTACAAAGTTTATTACACCCTCACACCACATTCTTACAACAGGATGCCAATACGCAAAAAAGTCTCCGTCCCAAATGTCCATAATTGTTGCTAAATGGTATATTTAAAAAAATAAGCGTCGTTATCAATTTAACAAACCATTTTCCATTAAAAGTCGCTTATTTCCAATGTAGCGCAAATGCGTCTTGTAAGAAATATTTGTTGTAGAGATTTATCAGATAACCAAATTGGAAAAATTGCAGACGGCGCTTTCAGTCTTCTCAACTCGCTTGAACTCCTGTACGCATTGTCAGTCTGTAGTAAATTGAATCTTTATCTTGCATAAATTTGTTTTATTTAAAGATTATCTAGTTATAATGCTGTTTTAAAGAACGCAGCTGCACATTGCCTCAGTTGTTATGATAGTTTCTCAGTAAACATATTTTAAAGGTAAATGACTTACTAGAAATTGCTTCAAAAACCGTTGAAATGTATATTAATGATATGGGTTAAAAATCCGCTATATAAAAATTATCAAAGTTTGTTGTTGACAGGCAGCTGACAGGAAACGACATCAACACCTATGGAGTGAATATTTTTGGATCTCCACCAAATTTAGAAATGTAAGTGCTAGGCTAAATAAAATGAGCATTATTGCTGATGTATTGAATATTCACTGCGAGAGAATGGCCACTTCTATATCATTTTATTTCTTTTTTCAGTGCCTGTTTCCAGTTGAATAGACAGTTAGATACGAGAGCAATGTTCTTTTGCATTTAATCGTGAACACTCATAGGATTCGTGATCCATTCTTTGGTAGATCTAACGAAACGACTTCAGTCTTAGTTTAGAAGTCCATAAGTGTTCAATCAAAACAACTTCACATAATGCTCCGAAAATCAGGGAACGTAAAGTTTAGGAATATTAGGCTACTCTGTGTGTTGAAATTAAAAAAAAAACACTCGTGTGATAAACACGAGTCACTCGTATTATTTTAACCCTAAATTACTCTATGGCTGGTTCTCGTTATTTCACGGCAGAGAATAACACTCGTCACTCCTTCTGTATATCGCACTTTAGATGGTTTCTTGATGTATTTTGATGCAACAGAAATAGCTAGAGTATAATGTCTTTGACTTGACCGTCTATCTGTCTATCACTTGGTCCTTGAAGGCGTTACAAATCCAGCCAAAATTGTCAACGTATTTTAATGAAACCGGAAAAAAAGCATTTATGTAGATGAATTTATCTTAATAAATTTTGGTGAGGTTTGAATAGATAATTCAGATAGAAACCCTCACAGGCTGTTAAGATTTTTACGACCTCGCATAACCTTTCCGTATCATTGCTGAACTCTTTTCGATACCCCATGCAACTGTGGGTCTTTCGCCTGTTGTGAACCATTCCAGATCAAAGCATGTAAGCGTGTTCAGACGTTGCTTTTGGTCGCAAGTAAACCTTCACTTCCTCAGACGTAACAGGTAGATTTTGTCTCGACTTCCATAATCAACGAGACCACGACTTTGACCGAATATCGGATGCGATGTCTATTCAAAGTTGATCGAATGTCACAATGTTTACTGGGTTTGGTGTGTGTTTTGGCAGAAACAGTGACGACTTTAGTATATGCTGCATTGCCCGTGATATAGCAACCACGTGTACACCTCCGCCACCCGAGTTCTCTTCCTGTGATGATCTGTTAGCTGGGGTTCACCTTAAAGCCAGTATTTGGATAATTGCTGTTTTATCGATTGGCTTCAATCTTGCTGCTTTCGTCTCAAGAGTACGTGAAAAATCGCCAAACAAGGTGCAAGTAATAAATTGTAAATTTTACAGTCTGTTTTCTTATTTAAAAGCACATTTATTGTCCTACATTACGTGAGCATACAGAATGGAAACGTTCTATTAAGTAATCGGTTATTAATTTGATTTGTTTTCAGGTAAACTCTTTTCTGATTGGTCAGCTGGCTATTGCGGATATGATAATGGGACTTTACCTAGCGATGGTGGGCGCTGCTGATGTCTTTTCTACAAATCGGTATTACCTGCACGACCATTGGTGGCGGCACTCTATTCAGTGCAAAGTCACCGGAATATTGGCAGTTATTGGTAGTGAAGCCAGTGTGTTTATCTTGGTATTGATAACTGCTGAGAGAATTGTTACTTTGGTTTTCTGGGATCATCCCACAGCGAGAATGACAATCAATCAATCTAGGTATAGTTTTTTTTAACAACTTACTTGAGAGTTATGAGGACAAGTAGTTTGCTGTGTTTCATAAACTCTGTCCCATGTGGCTTCAATCAGTATAATTTCTTTCCAAATAAAAAATAGCATTGCAAAAATGAAATTTTTAGAACAGCAATTAAATGCATTATGGTATCAGTTTCATATTTTGTTATTCTAATAATTAATAAAATAGTTCTCTAGGATAGACCATAAGTATCTCAACTAATTATATGTCATATGTAATTACATATATGTATGTGTGTGTGGCACTATTTTCCTAGTTTTTATTCGCAGAATTGCAGTTCTTGGAGTTTGGATCCTCTCCACCACATTAGCTATCATTCCTGCTTTTGGAATGCACTATTTTGGAGAGTTTTACTCCACGTCTACTGTTTGCTTGGCTCTACCACTTTCAAATGATAAACCACATGGTTGGGAATACGCTATAGGTGTATTTTCAGTGCTCAATTTGTTGTGCTTTCTCGGCATTTCAGTGGGATACTTAGTTATTCTGAAATCACTCTGTAATTCCAGTTCACGAGTGTCCAGTTCAGAGGTAGGAGTCTATGCTAGAAGAAAATCTTTATGAGAATTGCATTTTTAATTCTATGGTTAAGATTACTGTTACTCTAAAGCTGTTAAAACTGATGAAAATACCGTCGAATATTAAGGCATATAAAAGCACGTTTCCATTAAACTTTGTTACATCATAAACTTTACAGGGAAAAATGAACCGTGCTACAACTGGTAGAATACTTGCGATTATCTTGACGGACTTTTTGTGTTGGGGCCCGCTAAGCATTATGGGTTTCCTCACGCTTGGCAATGTGAACATTCCTTCATCTGTAAGATAAATTCATCTCTTTTACAGCTGAATCATTTATAAATGATAATTTTTTCTACTCATATATACAATCCACTATATCTGACACTTTTCTGATTCATTCACTAAAATAACATTATAATGAAGATATACATTCTTGTAATAGCTCATTTACATTTCTTCAGTTTTTGTTAATCTGGCACTGCATTAATGTTTTTTTAATTAAACAGATGTTTGTTTACGTTGCCGTGTTTGTGTTGCCGATAAATTCGGCATTGAATCCCTTCATTTACACATTCACATCTTCCGGTTCAATCCAGTTAGGCAAGCAATATTTGAAAAGACTAAGGACAACTCTTCAGAAGTGGTGTACTTGCAAGACTCAGCCACAGGCACACAGCATGGGTATATACGTTTTCATTGTTTTTTTATCTCTATTACATCGGTAAGATTTGCCTCACTTAAATAATAAGAAATGGTGATTTTTCAAAACAAGATTCGTATTAAATACGACCATTCTTCCTTGCAGTATGACAGAACTAAAGATATATATACCTATTCAGCCGTAAAGTATGGTTTATCTGAAAAAAGACTTAGCAGATGTGGTCCTGCATGGCATAATTCACTCCTTTAATTCGAATGTAATCATATAGATCTATCTCGATTAGTTGGATAAATGAAACACAACCATGACTGCTATCATGTCAAGTTGAACAATCATCCCAAAAGGATATGTTCCGTTTACAGAAACTTGAATTCATTTTGCCAAAGGATATCCCACTCCAACGCAGTGAACAAAACTGCAACCGTGTCAATACACTTGAATCACTGAGATATACATTAGATGCTTGTGCTATTTGTCTCAAATAACATACAACTTCTTTAGAAACCATTTTATTCATATTGCATTTGATATCATGTTCACTCGAAACCGGCATATGATAGTTTTTATTGGAAGGCCCTGATCAGGAAGGCCATTGTCAAAATTTTGCTTACATACTTCTAGTTATAATTATAATGCAACGAGATTACAATTTCTGTCATTTATCAAAGCTTGGAAAATAAGAAAGGAAATACTATAGTCTCTGTTTTTGTGCAAAGAGATTGATATATTTAGTCCATTGATTCAAGTCCGTTGAATTGCATACAACTGAATGTATTTATAAATATATAGTTTGAGAAAATATTACAGGAAGCAGAATTCTATATTCAAATTAATTTCCTATACAGAAATGGTAACAATTAGTCGTCCCCAGAACAACACTCGCCTCTAAAGTGGAACTTGTGAAACTAAGCAACACATTGGAATCCTACTTTTTTCATTTTTTTTTTTGTATCATTTAAAAGCTCTTTGGCTATTACAATGTATAATTTTGCTGTTAAAAGGATAGTAATAACATTCTTTTGAAGTATACTTTTGTGCATTTTATCATATTTGTGCTGTGTTATAGCTTGTTTTAACAGATTTCGTTTGGCAATTTGATTAAAGTGTCATGTGTCAAATTGTCAATGTTTCTGTTCACATAAAAGTTGTAAATCAAATTTGAGATGCTATGAAATAAGTGTGATGTTTGTTTTCCGTGATGTTTGTTTTTTGTGATGGTCAATATTAATGTATCTTATATCGTAAATAATAGGCAGAAAAAATCTTACAAATTCAAAGTTTTGAAACCGAAAATAAGCCAGAAATTTTAGGAAACTCCAAAATCAATGCTGTAGGTGTTTGCAAAATTATGGTCTTTTAATCGCCATCGAACAGATTTCAAATTTTTTTCGGTTGGACTTTACTGGTTCAATTTGATTTCAAGAAGAGTTTTTGTCATTTAAAATAAGAGCGGAAATGTGTTGTCGAGTTTATATATTACTGAATCTCATTAGAAATTGTTAGCTATCTGTAAATGTTCCATATTTTAAATGAAGCTCTATGCTAAGTATGTTACTTTATTTTTTGCCAGAAGGTACGATTGTATAGTTTTATTTATTATCAAAATTAACAAAATTGCCATGTTTTATGTTTTATGCAACTTTTTCAAAGAAACTATTTTAACAATTGAGAGTAAACGTGTTTTAATGTACATTAAACATTACACTAGTGGTACATTTTTCAGTTATTGTATCAACACTCTGCAACTTTTCTTTAAAATTATATGAATATTTGGTAAACCCCATGCCTCATCGAGCATGCTTTCCAAAAACACGGCCAAGTATATGCTGAAACGTGATATGTTTTGTCAAATATAATCCTGAAACAGTTATCAAAGGCATATTGGGGTTTTATTCAAACATATAAATAGAGGAATTTATCAGGTGAAAGCTTTTGTTATAAATTTGCAACACATCTTGTTTGGGTTATTTTGGGTGAAATATTAAATAGAAAATTCGCGGTAGCTAATGCACTAATGGTTGAGATGTAAAATGCAAATTATAAGCATGCATATTTAAATGTCTTGATACAATGTATTTTAATTTGCTTTTTATTTACTATTTTTTGTATAGGTGCATCGAAAACGTTATGTTATGTTTGTGTATGTGTATCGACAACTTTATTTTACATATTTCTAGTTCAGCATTAATTTAGCAAGAAGGGTTTGTTGGACCCTTTTACCAACAAAAAAGGCAAAATGGGCTAATATATCATTTCGTGGCATGATTTTATTGGGCATGGAATACAATTTTACAATTCATTCAGTATATTTATAATTTACTTCAAGTTTTAAAGAGATATTGTAAATGTCTGAGACAGCTAAAAAAATCATTTGATTTTGTATATTAAAAATTATATAAGATGGAGGGCCAGACTGGTAACCATACATTGAAATGAATGGTAGGGATGTGAAGATACTTAATTCAAGTGTTATAACACGTGTTCAAATATTAACTATGGCTTGAAGAAGAGGAATATGAAATCAGAATTAGCGAAAAAATTATATTATATGGCTCTTATACCTAAAATCAACAAACTACTGACAGATAAGATTTGTGAATGTTCGTATGCCATTTAAACTTTTTTTGGTAGTGAATAATACATGTCTTTAATTCAGCCTTTATTAACAGTAAAAAGGATGTATCATGTTTATAATCCACGCTTAGAGAGATCTCTAAAGGGATGTTAGATATCTAAATTTATTTAGAGATACTGCTAAACAGAGTTTTCAATATATATATCGGATTAGACATCGGAAATTCATGTAAAAATATCATCCGTTTCACACTGACTTGGAAACCAGCATTCCACAATTATATTAGATTTTTTAGTCTAAGTTTATATATGTTACAGGGTAAAAGTGAAATCAGGGAGATTGCAATCTCCCTGATTTCAACCAGGGTAAAAGTGAAATGCTTTGTAAAGCCAATATTTCACTTTTGCCCTGGTTTAAATCAGGGAGATTGCAATCTCCCTGTTTTTTATCGGTAATTATTTCACTATTTCCCTGAAATGTGAATTTGCTTTTTTCAGTAATATAGATATCTGGTCAATAGCTATAAGCATTAAAAGTGCTAACAATGTATTCTTTAATGAATCATTTGGTTATTGATCATGAGTTCACACAAATATGTCATCAATAGGTAAAAGGATATGTAATGCTAAATAGATCTCTTTAATGGATTATGGGGTGGATTATGGGGTGGTTAATCTGGACAGCTAATTGCAATAAGATTCCGAAGTCATACTAGATCCTATGAGTTGAAATGATTAAAAGATAATTGGATAGCTTTGATTTAAAGAAAGGCATTTTTTCTAATTGCAATTAGGCTCTAACATTTGGTTATTGCAATTAGCAGTGAACGTTTTAAAATGTATGGCTGGGCGTTTAAACCAATCAACATAAATAATTATTTCTATTGGAAAATGAAAGTCAATTACATATCCTGGACTAGTATAAATAGAGAAGAATTTTTGGCAATGTCATGACCATAAAAATTGCAATAATAGATACCATACGGATACAATTATTGATCTAAAAACAAAAGAGATATTAGTAACACAATATGGCTAATGAGTAAGAGACTCAGTTTAATGCCATGCTGTATGACGAATACAATTCAAAGAAAGAATCAGAAAAGAGTAATTTAATTCCAAAAGAACGATATGAGCAAATGATAAGTCGGATACAAGAGGCAAAAAGTGCTGTGAAAAAGACATCAGGTCAATACAATATGCTACGAAAATATGATGTTCTTGAATGTGGTGATGTGCAAAAAATAATAAAAAAACTCAAACAACCGAATGACACTCCAAAGTATTTCGCACCGATCGAGGATATGTTCGACATCATTAGAAGAGCGCACACATCTACGGGACATGGTGGACGCGACAAAATGATGAAAGAACTTTCAAAGAAATATGCAAACATTACGGAGAACAGTTTGGGAATTTTCAAATCATTGTGCATTGAATGCCAGCGAAAACGAAAACGACCAAAAACGCAAGGCGTAGTGGTTCGACCTATTCTTTCAAAGGATTACTGCTCGCGCGGCCAGGTGGACCTTATTGATATGCAGTCAATGCCGCATGGTGAATACAAATTCATAATGGTGTACCAGGACCACCTGACCAAGTTTTGTATGCTTCGTCCCTTATCGTGCAAACGCGCAGCTTTGGTGGCTTTTCAACTGATGGATATTTTCCTTAATTTTGGTGCTCCAGCCATCCTTCAATCCGATAACGGGGCAGAATTTACCGCTGAGGTTGTGAATGAACTTAAACTGTTATGGCCTGATTTGGTCATTGTGCATGGAAAACCGCGTCATCCGCAGAGTCAAGGTTCAGTTGAACGAGCAAATGGGGATATCAAAGATATGCTTATTGCTTGGCTGGGTGAAAATGACACTTCAAATTGGTCAGTAGGTCTCAAATTTGTCCAATTCTACAAGAACTCCAGCCACCACACCGGTATTAAGTGTACTCCCTTCAAAGCCCTCTTTGGATCCGAAGCAAAAGTGGGTCTAACTTCGTCTAGCCTTCCCCAAGAAGTGCTGCAAAGAATGCAGAGCGAAGATGACCTGAATGCAGCATTGGTTTCAAGTATTCCGGAAAATGATCCAGCGACCCCCGCCGAACCTCAAACATCCACCGACGTGGTCCCGACGACATTCATGGTGCAAATGTCATATCTTATTGTATAGCAAAATATCTTTCTTTTATTTAGATTGAAAAATACGAAATAAATATCATTTGTAATATAGTAATAGTAATAATTACTTATTGTTTTGAAAGTCTAGCTATACATTTCAAAACTCACAGTTAATTGCAATACCAAATGTTAGAGCCTAATTGCAATTAGAAAAAATGCCTTTCTTTAAATCAAAGCTATCCAATTATCTTTTAATCATTTCAACTCATAGGATCCAGTATGACTTCGGAATCTTATTGCAATTAGCTGTCCAGATTAACCACCCCATAATCCACCCCATAATCCATTAAAGAGATCTATTTAGCATTACCTATCCTTTTATCTATTGATGACATATTTGTGTGAACTCATGATCAAAAACCATAGGATTCATTAAAGAATACATTGTTAGCACTTTTAATGCTTACAGCTATTGACAAGGTACCTATATTACTGAAAAAAAGCAAATTCACATTTCAGGGAAATAGTGAAATAATTACCGATAAAAACCAGGGAGATTGCAATCTCCCTGATTTAAACCAGGGCAAAAGTGAAATATTGGCTTTACAAAGCATTTCATTTTTACCCTGGTTGAAATCAGGGAGATTGCAATCTCCCTGATTTCACTTTTACCCTGTAACATATATATGACAACGATCATTATTTACATCAATTTCAGAAATAATTCTACATTTAAACAAATGATTCCTTACAACAGAAAACACTAACACTTGTAATTGTGTAATAAATTTATGTACATATTTGATAACCTTTATTTATAAATACATTTTTCTCAAATATGTAACTTTTTTGTAACAGCTACATGTGTATTTGACAAACAAATACAGTGCCTCTATGTGTATTGTTTGCAGTATTTATATTGTTCATACTGAGCTCTTTAGAAAGATTTCATAACGCAATAGCCAATTTTCTTTATTTGGCAAGAATATACAAAAAAGATGTTTTAGCAATATGTTTTGAAAGTAGATTATTATAATTTTATGTTGCTTTCAGAATAGGGAAATAAGATTGAAATTTTTCTTGTATCGATACGCATATTTTCCTGCATTGATCAGTTAATCACAATTTGACTGATTTCAGAACTAAAGGTTTATTAGTTTTGCATGAAGTATATTTGAAATTTGGTGTAAAATTTTTTTTATGAAAACTTCTTTTGAGTATCCTTCTATCCTGTCATGTCATAAAGACGCTTTATATATGTTAAATTGAGTACCTAACATTACTTATGCATATTTAAAGTCACTTATAGGCTTTGTGACATAGGCAAGAATAGCTAGCAATATTATAGTAGCATAACTTGTTACCAATAGCTTATATACACTAAGCGTATGTATCCAGCACAAGGTGGTAGATGCGGTGCACTCAGTTGTATGAAGATGAGTTGTGCATCGAATATTTTGAGTTTTTTAGGGGCTCAAACACCCATTAAAAATAAATAAAAAGACACCATAGTAAGCACAGATTAAAAGCAGTTAAGTTCATAATTTCTAGAAATTACTTTAAATTCAACACTTTTGGTTGTCCTTCGAATTGTCTTAAATTTCAACTGGCTAATTTTGAGCTGACTACAGAAAAAACTGAAGCCCGACAACGGTTATTGTGTGTAATCATAATGTTGATAATTGTTTCAGCTTCGCTTTTACAACAAATCTTCGGCAGTTCATTGACCATTTTGTTGTAAAATAGTGAGCGCTATTGTTCTTTGAAAAAACTCCAAAAAATCGCCAAAAAGTTTTTGTTTTAGCAACTTATTTCCATAGCACATATGGCTGTCATGAATCACTTTTAGCATCACCATCACTTGCATTTTCATGTACATTTTAGAGATAATTCTGCAACTATTGTGAAACAAATGAAATTATGGGGGCTTACAGCAGAAAACACTAACATTTGTTGTTGTTTTATACATTTGTGTGTATATATTTAAGGTTGATTTACAAATATATTTTTGATAAAATGTATAGCTTTTAATTTTTTAAATGCAATATTAGATTGTAACCAATTTTGGGATTTTTTGTGTTGTATTTGAATGTATACCCTTGAAAAGTTTTGAGGTTATAGTTGCATGTGTATTTGTTACACCGATGCAGTGTTTCCGTGCATATTGCTTTCAATATTTACTTTTGTCGCACTAAAATGAGCTACTTAGAAAAAGACTTCACAACGCAATATCGGCTTATTTTCTATTTGTTAGTAGCAGTAAAATATTATTAAATGAGGTGTATCAGAATTTTTGTTACTTTCAAACTACTGAAATAACATTGCGATGAATGTTGTATTGATACGCATAATAGCTTTCAGCGATCAGTTGAACACAGTATGAGAATTTGAAGACATCGCTTTTCTTGGACAAAAGTGTATATCGTAAATATGGTTTATTAATCGAATCAAAAATTTATTAATTTAGCGTGAAAGGATATTTGAAATTTTCCTTGAAAAAATTTACGAAAATTAATTTTGAGCTTATTCCCATGTTCTGCTTTGCATTCGCAATACAAAAGTGTATATATTTCAAATTTATTACTTTACATTACTCATGCGTATTTGGAAGTCACTTATAGCTTATACGATAGTGACAAAAATGGCTAAGAGTATTATAGCAATATTAGCTTGTATCTAATAGCTCATATTCACCAAGCATGCTGTCGTAACTACTCCAAGGTAATACAAATGTGTAGATGTGGTGCATGGATTTCTATGGCGTTCAGTCGTAATTTGAATCTTTAAGTATTTCGGGCTCTAAACATGAATTAGAAAAGCGTAAAATAATAGAATAACCTCAGTTGAAAAGAATTGCACCTAATATATTCTAGAAATTACCTTTAATTCCATAATTGCTGACTTAATGTAGTACTGATATTTTTTTTAATTTCCTATCTGCGTAGTGGAAAGGATAAAGTGAAGGCTGTCAGAACTCTGCCTTGCAATTTCCTTGTTTTTATCAAGAAAGTCACCAAGCTCCCAATCGAGATTGATGTTTATCAAATTAAAAAAAAAGACCAACCGAAAGACGATCTGTTTTTTTTAATTTCATTGCAAAAGTTAGAGCTCGATTGGGGCATTGCAGAAAAAAGCACTAACATTGTAATATTTTTCTAGCTTATGGTTTCATGATATAGCATTTATAACATTGATAAGATACTACTTTGAATAGCTTGACGTGTTTTGTGTATGACGAATAACTAACTCTTTCACCATTTACATTATTTTTACTGCTTTCCGGACAATTTTTATTCGTACAATTTTATGCATAGGATGACCATGCCAGACGATTTTGTTTTGTTCCAACAAAAATATTTAGTTCCGGCAAGGTCGCTTCTTTTTTCTTTGCATGTTTTAGTGAGCCAACATTGAGAAAAAATTACACTTTTTCTTTAATAGAAATGAACTGAAAAATTGCCCTTTCTGAAAAAGTAACTATCCAACACAACGGTTACCTTGTTTGTTTATAAAATTGATCACTATTCAGCCTACTCCTTTCAACAAATCTGCGCAAGTTCACTAAACATTTTTTTCGTAAAATAATGAACGCCAATGTTCTTTGACAAAATGTTTCAAAAATTGCCAGCAGTTTCTGTTTTAAATATGGCAATCATAGATCACTATTTGTGTCACCATCACATACATGCTAGATGCTAATGGACTGCGTATCGATATATTCGATTTTGCGATATCGTATTATGTTTTGCTTTGATGAAAAGTGCTGAAATTTATATACCTAGCGTTTATACAACCGGCAATGTGTTTTATATACTGTATACAATTTGGTTAAATTTGAAGTTAATAATAGTATTATGTTCTTCTTGCGTGCGGAAAATTTTTCAAACGGATAAATTGCGCAATGGTATAAATCTAATTGGAAAATACTTTTGCGACTTGGTTGCTTGGGATTGGTCATGCTAATTACAAATTGTTTATTGAAGTATTGTGCCAACACAATGGTTTTATATAATTTTTAATTGAATATAAACTAAATATCTGAGCATATTATTTCGAATTTTGGCAGGTTTCTCATAAGGAGATTTTTATTCAGGTTTATTATATTCAAGATTAAATAAATGTAGAAAAATTTGATTTATTTATTAAAGTAAGATGAAAATGCTACTATATAATGTTACGATTTTTCTGTTTTGTAACCGAAATCTGATACATTGCCTTATATAGTAGCTTAACTATGAAACCTTACAAAAGCAGCGAAATAAAGCACAGTGTAGGAAATATACTCCAAATTTTAGAAAAATATTAATTACTTGGGCTTTATAGTTGAAGTCATTTCAAAGTATTTGCCGAATCCATTTAAGTATTTGCCGAATTCATTTTAGATTTTCATATGAAGTAAATTATTTTTGCTTAATGTAGTGTTTGGTTCACCTAGTAACTTACATCTACAGATTATGTCACAAGTGTCACAACATAATAAGTGTCAATGTAGCAATAAAACCACATGCTTTAGCATCCGGTTGATTTATTTTGATATGGCTCTGCATTTTTCGCTATTTAATTGGATCGTCTATGTAAAATCATAATGAAATTTTGCCATTTAATAACCGTTCATTTTCCATTTTCAGGGGCTTGTAGAAATGTATCGCTAATATCATATTCAAACAACCAAGGAAAAATTTCAACAATTTGAACAGATGTGTAACGTTTAGTTGAAAGTATGTTGCTCCCTAAAAATCATGTCACAGTTCATTTGTTCACTGAGACTTATTTCGTAAAATAAGGCCTATCAGAGTAGTTAGATTGTCAAATGGTATATTCCAGCCAAATTAACAAGAATAAATATGAGAAACACCAAACTGCAGGACACTGAGATAAGGATAAAGTAACTCCTATTCTGTCGGTTTTCTTTATTAATCTAAGCAAAAAAGAGCAACAAAAAAAAACAAATACTAAATAGACCGAATAAAGCACAGCGTTCCTGTAAATAATGATACCAGGCTAGTTGTATGACTAAATATTGAAGCAAAACAAGTTTTCACGACATCGGCAAAATTCCAAGAATTTGTAGGAGGATATCCGTTTTTAAGCAGACGAAGGTCCCAAGAATTGTCGCATCGGCCACAGAAATAATAGCAGCCCCCTTCAGCAAAAGAACAAGCACATACACACATCATATCGGACCTCACGCATCTGCGTGTCATGGGACTTTTGGACGAATCGGGCTGAAGTCTCCCATGAGATTTCTAGTCCGTCTAGAAGTTCCATATGAATATTGTTCATTTTCGGACCCACTCCCTGTGGGATTAAATGAACTCCCTTTCCTATTCTGAGTATTTTTTCATTTTTTAACCCTCCTCCAATCTATTTTTGGAAGGAGATTTCTAGTACTTTAAGGAATGAGATTCTGGACGGTTTTTATTTTTTTTTTTCTGTTGCTTTAAGCTTTCTAATAATGACGTCATATATGACATCATTCTTAAAATTTCAAGTTATCATAACTTCTGTCATTTTCCATCATCATTTACTTTCACAATAACATAAAAAATATATATCTCAAATGAAGAAGTAAAATGTGAATGGTATCATGCAGTGCAGCCAAACTGAGAGGCATCTATGTGAATAGCTGATCGCCTTTCGTAAAAGAAGGGGATTTATAACTTGTCGCGTTTGCTTAGATTTCTTCAGCAATGCTGAACAGTGTGCAGATCATACACGCGATGATACTCGCGCAGCACAAAAGCAAAAGACATGCATATAAAGATTACCTGATGAGTCAGATCAACCGCCTGCAAAGAAACAAAGGATGAAACAAACAAAGAGGGATGTAAAGCTAGAAGATATAAGTCCTGGTAGACATGCACATAAAGAAGTATTTGAACCTGAAAATGAACCCAACTTTCTACTGGAAATGAAACAGCAAGCAAATCACATCACATGTCAATTGAAAAAAAGATTGGACAATGGAATAAAATAGTGAATCTTTGTTTTAGCTTGATTCAAGAAAATAACAGCAAATGAAAAGGGAATGTTGGTAGAACGTGCGAATAACACTCAGTGAAATAGATGTTGATAGCGATTTGTCAAATGCATTCAAGGATTTGTTCAGTAGGATCTGGGTGGGAGTTGGATAACATTCTTCAGTTTGAAATTCATACAGCTACAGTAGAACCCTTTCAATCTTCCGGCTACATTGAGTTGCCAAAAAAGATAAAATACACTGTGTTTGTTATTAGCATCAAGAACTAAGACAACAAGTGCTTCCTGTGGTCTATATTAACTGATCTACATCCCATGCATGATCATATAAATGAGCAATACAGGTATCAACCGTATGAACATGAGTGGACTGTAAAAGATATAACACTTCAAACTCCAATTCATCAAATTCTTAAATTTAAGAAGAAGAACAAGAACAATATTGCCATCAATCTTTCGGGCCCACATAATTCGCATAAGTAAACATGAAAATGCCACTGAAATCAACTTACTTCTCAGTAGTGGCAATCATTCACTTACAGGTTTACGTTCTTGCTTGCGCCTTGAGCCTCGTGTTGTCGCTTGCTTGCGCCTCGTGTTGTCGCTTCATGAGCTACTTTTCCAATGACATTTTTTTAATACCTCTTAATGCTTTTTTTTTAAAGAAGCGCAACTATTTTTGCACCAGATGCAAGTAGTGGTACAGCCTTTCTAGCCAACGCGTTCAGAAAGGAACTAATGTCTTGTCCTTATTGCATTTGAGTGCCTAGAAAACAAGGTAGTGCAAACCCCTTTTTGTATTGAAAATGGTTTTGATAAATATACTGAAGGACAAAAGAAAGTTCGCACATAAAAACCCAAATATCTCCAAAACTTATGGATATTTTTCTTCTAAATTGCAGCATCAAATTGTAATCCCAAGTTGTAGCTATCGTTATTTTTTCATGAGGGAATGGTTATATATTACGGATTTATAGGCACTCAAGCACGATACCGTTTGTGCAACAACGCCAGGACACCATTGTTATGCAAAACAATGTCCGCCTACGCGTTGTTCGGGTGTGTAGAGATTCATTAGCGGCTAAAAATGTTACTTTGTTCCCATGGCCGGCACGTAGTCTGGATATGAATCCCATAGAACATCTATGGGATCATCTGGATCGCCAAGTTCGAGCCCGTAACCCACCGCCTCAAAATCCCACGGAATTGAATCAAGCATTGATTGAGGAGTGGCACAAATATCCTCAATACAAAATTAAAAGGTTGATAACTTCAATCCTACTGCGTTCCAATGGATACCGCATACGGTATTAGTGGCGGGTATAAACATTGTTAATTGAAGAAAACAGCAATTACACTGACTTTGACACTTTGTGACCTTTCATTAAAATTTCTTCAGAAGTTTCATTTTTCGATTATATTGTAGCACTATCTGCGAGGTATCTTTTTGAACAAATTTGAAGCCAATCGAGCAATTAAGTGAGTTACAATACAATTTTTATTAAGTGCGGATTTTCTTTTGTCCTTCAGTATATTTGGATTGTGAATATAAGGCTTCATATTGCTTTCTGTCTAAAATAAAGTTTATAGATAACTTTACCAGTGTCAAATAGTACGTTTTCCCCATTGTCGTTCCTAGTGTTAATTTCAATGGTGTCGAACTTGTTGGTATTGACAGAAACCCAATGTGGTTCCTCCTGATATTTGGTGACTATATCACCTTCATTTTCCTTGAACAGCCACTGCACGTACTAAAGAGACATAATAATCGCCAACAGCTTGAGGATCACAAATACTTCAATATACATATGAGGTATAAAATCCAAGAGTCAGACTGGTACATTTGTTTACTGTTGCTTGTATACATCTGACACGCCAATGTTGTAATTTGTTGATCATCTGGCAGATTCTTAAACAAAATAATATAATTGGAGTTTAGACTAATATTTCGCAGTTCTTTTTCTTGATGAAACAAATTGTGTACAATAAATAAAATGCTTATTTTTGTGACTGTTTGCCACTTTAAAAAAGACGTGTCATACGTTCATCGCTATGGCACTTTGTCATAAAGTCACCAGTAACAAAGAGATTGGTTGTTTTATGATCAAACCGGTTTTTAGTGTCGTCTTGTATACCTTTATGAAACATCACCTGACGCATAGATCTGCACCATAAAACATAAAATGTGTTGTGAAGGTGGATCAATGAGTTTATGCTCAATTATTGCTTTCACAAGAGATGTTTTTAAACTACCAGTGGCTCCAGAAAATAAAAATGTGAACTGCATGTTAAAACCACTGGATCTCTTTACTAACGTTGGTCCTGATTTGGCAGCGAAAATTGATAAAACTGATGATGGAAATATATTTGAATACTTGAAATCTAGACAAGAAAATACTATGTCTGTTCTCTGGAAAATTGTTTTAAAGCTTGTACCACAGAGTCATGTTTATATTAGGTAATGCTTCTATCCATAAATATTTGAGAAGAAAACATTAGTGACGACTAACAGAAAATGAATGCCCTCGTTGTGTGGAGAAAGATTGGTAACGCCAGCTAGATCCATATCCCATAAGTCATCTATGCCTTGTGTTATAATACGCTGTCGTTTGTACTTGACTGGTTGTAAGAGCGTAAATGCGTCTTGACCACGAATCCATATTTGTCACATTATGATAGGAAGTTGGTTTTCCTGTTTGTTTCAGAAGTTGATAAAATTTTTATAGGGTCCAGCAAAAGCGTTGGGATTACCTGGATCAAAATAAATTTGATTTAAATAATTTTTCCATGTAGCCATGGTATTAAAACTCATCCAATAACACGATTTATTTACAATAGCACAATTTATTTCATAATAACATAAGAACATTATACACATGCTTAGTATGACATCTGTAGCTCGACTATGAGAACATCGCTCGTACTTAGCTTTATATTTATATTTTTCTATAGCAACCATTACTTTAACTGTTCTTTTATTAGACTAGCTATCTCTTTGGTGCTCTTCCGCATTTGTTTCCACTCAGCCGGTATAATTAGTATGCCTCGTTTGGTAGCATAAGCATGCTCATCTTTTGTTGTAATGTAGTTGCCGATATTTACGCAGAGCTTTTGCTTGTATCGACACACTTTCACGCCTTTTCCATTCCCATTCATGTTGTGATGTAGCACTTTCTTGCGGAAGAGTTGGTTCCCCAATCACATTTTCATGCACAGTCTCTCATTTTGAAATATAGAAATTCCACGTGTAAAGTCTATATATTGTTTTTAAATGCGGTTCGTCTTCCAGACATAGATTATCAGATTAAGAAAAAACATCTATTTTACTTTTGTGTGATTAGAATTATATGTACACATACGTAAAGGCATAGCCACGAAGTGCATGTGACTGCCATCTCAGAGTGAACCCTGAAGTGAGCCCTTGAGAGAAAGATGAAGTGAACCCAGGAGAGAATTCTGGACAGACACTAATTCTTCAAAAGTATGTGCAAAGTGCATGAACCTGTAAGGCACTTTTGCTAAAAACAGACTAGTTCTGAATGCACTACACGAGGATCGCGTCTGACTTTGGAAACATTCTCTATGATCCCACGCTTATTTTTGGACAAGCGTGGCAAGACCCATGGCTCCAAGTTTCTAACCTCTAGACAAATTATGAATTTTACTTTTTTATGGAACAAAATCCACCTAATTCCTGTGAGCTGGCTCAGATGAGTGAGCTAGACCAGATAAGTGAACAAGATCACATGAGTGGGCCAGATAGAGTGGTGACAAAGAGTAAATGAGTGAGATAGATGGAGTTATGACCCAGAGCAAATGAGTGAGCTAGACCAGATAAGTGGGCTGGTCTAGATGAGTGGACTAGATGGAGTGGTGACCCAGACCAGACGAGTGAGCTAGACCATATGGGTGGGCTAGATGGAGTGGTAACTCAGAGCAGATGAATGAGCTAGATTAGATGAGTGTGCTAGACCATCAGTGAGCTGGATGTGGCTTGCACTGAAGTTCAATGAGTTAAATCTCCGTATTAAGTTATTAGTTAAGGGTGAAACAAATCCAAAAGATTTTATTTTGAGAACATTAATCATATCATTGCTACAGAATAAAACACTAAATGAAGGGTACTTACTGAATAGGTATACGTATTGCCGTTCCTTTCGAGCTATCAACATAAAATGAAATGATTGCTTCTTTGTTTGAAAATGACTAAGATCATCTTAATGTGTGTGTTATATAGGAAATATCTTGCTAAATATATTATGTAAACAAGAGAAGAATGCGAGTGACATGAAGCGGTGGTTGTCGGTGTCGTGTTTCTTTGGATCTCGATTTCTTCAAGCAGTTGTTTATATCCCACCGTCTTCTCTTTAAGTTCTATAAAAGAAAACTGTTTTCTGTTCTCGTGAAGATCATGGGTGAAAGTATGTCAGAACCAAGTGGTACTGTCGGAACTTTCCAAGGGATATGTCGTTCGTTAATTTTTGCGTTACCTAACCACATACGAAACTTCTTACGCTCACACACTCGAACGTTAAATGTATAAGGCAACATGATGCTGACACGGGTGAATTTTTTGTCGAAGGCTTCACAGTACAGTGGAGCATCTGAGAAATAAAAAAGAATACATTTCTGTTTGGCAAGCTAAGGCATAATTTGTGCTCTAGCAGAGATAGAGGATCTGACTGATGTGCTTTGAATTTGATTCGGACACTGTGGAAGGGCAATGAACTCATTGCTGTGCAGTTCATTTACAGGCATATTTACCCATGCTCAAATATAACACCAAAAAAACCCAGCTCTATGATGTATAATTATCTTAAACATTCATTAATGAAATTTTCGCATGCTATATTTTTATGAGTTATTGCAGTTGTGATAAGAAAGAGTTATACACTGATAACAAATAGTCCAGTAGGACAGAGATATATGCCGGTGTGTTATAATTTCTTTAAATCATAACAGACCTACTACACAGCTTGAAATACATAATTGGAATATATTCAGCTATAGTTAACTAATCAGGAGGACTAAAAATTTAAAGCATAATTTTTCCAAACTAATTTCTTATTGACAAAAATACCAACGAAAAAATATATCTTTAAAATAGATGTGCGTCGCTTAATAACTTGTATTAGTCATAGATCTTACATTAAACACAAAACGCACACCATATGCGCTTAACAGCATATAAAGAAGCATTATATACTCCTTAATCGTCTGTTTCTTGCAGCTGTCTCCCACCGAGATGCTTGTTATGGTAGGATTCCACAAAAAACCCCGGAGGTGAGTATGTATCTCACCGAGATGCTTGTAATAGTAGGATTCTACGGAAAACCCACAGGTGAGTATGTCTCTCGCAGAGGTGCTTGTAATAGCAGAACAAGAACTTCACGAAAAGACTCTGGTAAGTATTTAATTTGGTGAAAAGCAAAATTCACTAAATTAGTATTTCTCGTTTTGGAAAAAGAAACGAAAATTTTCAAATTGCGCACTCCAAGTTAATGGTCGTTTTGCACAACCATGGGCAAGCAGTATGCCGATTCGTACGTGAGTGCCATCCTCCCCTCCCCTACACCTGAAAGTCCATCGCATATGTGTTATGTGCATGTATTAATTCTGTATTAAAATGAAAAAGATCACCTTTGAATTTACAGTAGAACTATTCCACTCAAAGAAATTTATTGACTTGACTGTTTGCAACAAAAAGCGGTGTTTTAAAAACAATTAATCTGATTGAAACAGTCAAATAACTAGAATATGGCTGATATGCTATTGAAAACCTAACTATTCGATCAACAAGTCGTCTGTGTATTTAACTTTTTTTAAAGTTTTCGATTAGTATAATTAGTGTCTGCAGCAGGTTTCTTGGATTACTGTGAGTACTTGCATACCGCTTCTTTTGTAACAGCGAATGCCACGAGAATGCTTTCTTGACTGCAGTGAGTACTTATAGTACACTCATTTGATTATAATTTGAGTACTAAAAGATCTTTTTCTTGATGATAGTAAGTACACAAAAAACACTCCCTTACTTACAGTGAGTATTTACAAAACGCTCCCTTGATTCTAGTGAGTGCTTAAAGAACTGTCCATTGATTATTGTGAATACCTTCAGAATACTCGCTTGATAACCGTTAGTATACTAAAGAAATCTCACTCGATAATCTTTGATACTTTTGCTCATGGCTATCATAAATACTCGACAAGCAGTAATTTACCGATGCTCTATCGTATCTACTGATCCTCTGTCATATCTACTAATCCTCTACCATACATACTTATTCATCGCCATATCTACTGATTCTCTACAGTATCTACTGATTCTCAGCCGTATCTACTGATCTGATACCGTATCTACTAAACCTATTGATCCTATGTCCTATCTACTGATGGGCCACCATATTTACTTATCCTTATCGAATCCAATGATCCTCTACCGTCTCCACTGATTCTCTATCGTGTCTGCTGATCCTCTACCGTATCCATTAATCTTCTACAGTATCTACTGATCCTCTACCATATATAATGATTCTCTGCCCTATCTTCACCATATCTACTGATTCTCAACCGTATCTACGGATTCTGGTTCTCTCGGTATCTACTGATCCTTCATGAAATCTACTATCTTCTATCATATCTACTGATCCTCCACTGTAAATCTATTGATACTCTATCCTATTTACTGATGCGCCATCATATTTATTGATCCTCACTGAATCCACTGATCCTCTAATGTCTCCACTGATTCTCTATCGTGTCTGCGGATCCTCTACCGTATCTACTGATTCTGGTTCTCTCGGTATCTACTGATCCTTTATAAAATCTACTGATCCTCTACCCTATCTACAGATCCTCTACCCTATCCACTGATCCTCTACGGTATCTACCGATCCCTCACCGTATCTACTGATCTTCCACCCTGTATATTTGTCCTTTACGGAATGAACCGTATCGTATCTACTGAGCCTCTGCCGTATCTGGTTCTCTACGGCATCTACTCATCCTTCAGCAAATCTACTGATTCTTCACCGTAGCTAGCTGCTGATCATACACTGTATCTACTAATCCTATTCTGAGCCTACTGATCCTCTATCCTATCTACTGATGTGGCACCGTATCTACTGATCCTTACCGAATCCGATGATCCTCTACCGTATGTACTGATCCTCTACCATGTGTATTGACTCTCCACCGTACCTACTGATCCTGTACCGAATCCACTGATCTGCACCGTATCCACCGATTCTCTACCGTATCTACATATGCTTTATTCTATCTACTAAAAGCAACAAAGCAATTGTAAAACTAATGTCTTTGTCTTTTCCAATTTTCATTCATGCGTTTACTTTTCTCCATCATGAACATTAAAGAATTTTCAGAATATAATATAAAATCCTTCAATGAAAAGGTCATATCATGTGTTTTGAAACTGTGTGAAAACATTTACGAGGCGCGAAAATATTAAATTCCGTTGAATCATATCAAGAAAGTGTTACGTAGAGAATTATGACCTGAATAACAACTTTTGCCAAACATGTTTAAATTTTAACTAAAAATTAATTGCCTTTAAAACTGTCTACGAAGTGTTTACGAAATTAAATTTTACAAGTATTGTTCAATGTTAATTTTGCCCTGATGTACTCTTAAAGTGATATATGAAATGCTGGACAGCACAAGGAAAGCACTTTTGCGACATCAGCCAGCTTCTGTTAACAAACTGTCTTGTTAGCTTGCAAAATGTACACTCAGTGTATTCCGAAGTGCTCAGTTATCAATAGACAGGAAACTGCAATAAACTGTAACTAAAGGAATGTATGCTAAATCACATTGTTGACCCAGGTCAGTGTTACACGGGACAGCTTTTAGTTAGGTTTTGCTATACAAGCAGTTTGTTTATCTAGGCCAGCGTTACAGTGGGAATCTGTTGAAATAGGTCAGTGCTACATAGACAGTTTATTGAACGAGGTCAGAACTGCAGAGGGCAGTATTTTGATCCAGGTAAGCGCTATCAAGAAAAGTTTGTTGACTTAGGTCAGTAGCACTCAGAAATATTGTTGACCTCGACTAGTGCTAAAATTGTTGACATAAGGCTGCACAGGATATGTTGTTAATACACTTCATATAGTGAAAGTAAATGTAACTTTATAGCTTGAATACTGGACCGATATATTATAATAACTTTAAACATTAATCTAGTCACTAATGCCAGAAAAACAGCTTTAAATATAGCATATTCTTTGATCGTATCCATGTGGCCTTAATGTTGCAGGTAGAAAGTATGTAGAATAGATTACGTAAAATCCCCATAGATAATTATATTTGTTTTGAAAAGATTTTCCTAACAGGATCATTTTACTTTGCTGTAGTACATAAAGTATTCGGTTATGAACTGCATTACTGCAGGATTAACAGCTTCATTAGCTGAGATTGCTCAAAGGTCACATAAAATAAAATGATATCTCACAACACGTAGGCGGATAGACTGATCCGAAAAAATCTCTCCAGCAGCCTGTAACACTGGCAGCAGGGACATACAGTACCACAAGAGTTACAGTTCTATTAGCTGCGTTTTCCGAAAAGCCGCATAAAATTAAACATAAATGTTCGTATACACTGCACTTTTATTTAATGAGTTTGTTTGAATGCTCAAGTTTAATTCATGACCAGCGCTAATCTTTGAAGTTATAATTACAGAAAATGTGGCGTTATTTACACAACTTTAGTAGTAAACGTTGCATTAGAAATAGCAGTAGGAAGATGAGAAACAACAATAGGACATCAGAAATAGAAGTAGAGCCTTAGAAATACAGTAGAGTATTAGCAAGAATAGCAGAGGCATTAGAAAAAACAACTTCGGAAATAATAAGAAAATAATTATAATAGTAAATTTTATACCTGAAAATAACACAATCAATGACATTTCATTAAATCTATTCTGTGAAAAATACGGAACGAGCAGTAAATATTTCACTCTTTCTTAATTAATATCAAAGTTAATATTCTATGAAAGTGGATCACCGGAAATAGGGCCAGCAAATGGTTTCAAACAAAATACTCCGATTTCTGCAGTGGTCACATTTGCTCTTTTTAATATTTTATAATGGAAAGCGCAAAGGGATCCTAAAAGTGATCCTGTTGTGAGTTGGTTCCATTGGTAGTCTGCTCCTCTCTCCAGGCTCCTCTCATATCGAATACTTAAGTAGATGAGCATGCCAAGCACATATTAGCGTTTTATTGATCAGCTTTCTTTCTTCTCTGCTGTTGCTTACTCTTTGGGCTGCCCCTCTTTCGGCCCTTCTTGTTCTTCATTCTTTTTGTCGCTCCTTTTCTGCCCTTTTTCTGTAGCATTTTCTCAGATTGCTTCTTCTTTTTTTCATCCTGTGATTTTAAACTACTTGTGTCATCAGATTTAACAGTGACAGTATTGTTGTGGCCGCTATTATAGGATGCGATAGTGCCTTGACTGTGGACACATGTACATCCAATGGCTACTTCCTGGTACTTGAACTCATATTCACATTGATCGGTTGGGTTATTGTATTCCTTATCTATTGCTATAACAATGGGTACTGTAGTGTTCATAGGTACACAGGTATCACAGAACTCTGTACTGTCATATTTGCTGCAATCATTACATACTGCTTCTGAAAGAGTAACTGGATACCTGTAGAGCATAAATGACAGTATTTATTATCAGAACTGTATTAAATCTTTTTGCTGTAATTTTCTAGCATAATTTTTACACTGTTGTTACTTTAGTCGTAACTTCTAACTATATGTATCAATTTTACATTGCTTTGTTTTCAAATGCAATTAATACTGCTAAATTACTTTGAAAAAGTTTAGATGTTCTACTGGTATCGTACCTATAGATATTTGTGCTCAGCTGGTGGTGCCATGGACAATTGGAGGAAACTGGGGCTAAGGGCTGACTTGTAAAATCATTGCTATGCTTGCACGTTAAATCAGATACCCCATCGATGATGGAGCACTCCGCACATGTGTGATCGGTTGTCGGGTCACAGTCTTTGCATTTAGCGGGCTCTGCTCGCAACAGAAACACTGGTGTATTAGTTGACATTGTAGAATTGTTCTGAACCTGGTTCTAAGTTCGGCAAGGTAGAAATTAACAGTACTTATAATTTATTAATTAAGTATGAAAATTTCTGTTGCAAATTCGATTTTGTTTTCGATAAAATATTGGTCACTGCTTCTGCTAAAATTATATTTTCAGTACATGATACTTTTTTGCAAAAGTTTCTTTAGATAATCGGTTTGACTTTTATTGTGGCTGAAAGAAAAAACACCAAAAGACATGTAACATGGTATTCAACACAAGCCAGATGAAATGAGGTCAATGCAAGATGCTTTTAAAAATGTTATTACCTTTGTTAACTACTTTAATTACTATTCCGTAGATCTAACGCCCCGTTTTTATTCTTGGCCTCTTTTATGTAAAGTCGATTCCTTCAGAAAGTCGGTCATTAAGTTACTGACACACCCTGGGGCACTTGGTATCGTATGTTATAATATGCGTGTTCAAAACAAAAAACGGGAGAAAAGGGTGAGGGGTAATTTTTGAGGCCATACGCAGTGCACATGGGAGAGCCAATTTCATTAAAACAGAAGAGGGTAATTTTCATTCATTCATATAACATAGAGCCATACCTCATCAATTTATCAAATGTCGCAGTAAACGTATTATACGATGTACGGCGATGGAGAAACTATCAGGCAGAGAGACGGACGGATCGACAACACTCAGACGTTTAGTACCGTTTTTGGCCTAAAATCCTGGTTAGGGCTACTAATATAGCACTTACCTACGCGATCCCCACGCAGCGTTTGCATACTCTGATAAGCTGGCAGCAGATAAATTGAAGAATGGTCGCCTTGTGTATCAATACCCTGTTGCCATAGTAACCTTAGATATTCAGCGTCTTTGGAAGGCTTGCAGTTAATGGCGTACACGTGTCCCACAGCATACAACGACAGGAAAAGTAGACAGAACCCGGTCATTTCCTGTATTATTGTACAGACAGAATGCACATTACTAGTCACTGAAAATCCAATGTAACTGAGACTATGAATCAATCAGTCATACAGAAATCGTTATTGTTCAACAGATTCGGTCTTATGTTTATATATAGATTGGTTTCGCTGATGTATTGGGCATTTCCCAAATATATTATTATTGTTAGTTATATTTACAAAGCGCTTATTCTAAAAAAAAGCTCTAGATGCTGTACATAAGAAAATGTAGTTATGGAATGTAAATTTCATTTCAGTCCATTGACTATAATCTTATAATACTGCTACTATGTATGTATGAAACATTCATTAAGATTTATAGATAAATGGGGATGTTATGATAACATTGAAGGGTAGGGTTGAAAGAAATGCTCTAATGGACTGCAGTTGGGGAGCAAAGTAAAAAAAACAACTGTATTAGAGACAGACTGACCTTAGAAGATACAAGGATCTGGGGGTCTAAATATCTCGCTCATTCTGCATTCAATGTTACTGTACGTTAAATGCATTCACAGCGCTGAGGGCAACATTTAATAATTTTAAGATGTTGCTTTTATTCTTAACAATTTCTAGATAATGAAAATTACAAATAACATATAATGCAGTTTTAGCATCTCCTTAACACCCCTCTCTCCCACACCGAATTCACCAAAGAAGCAAAAACGTTAATAATGTAAAACATTGTCTACAGTCTTAAGGAAAACGAAGCTTTTGCCTTATGGAACAGTGAACCGGCAAAACATTGATTTCCATAATACTGATAATACTATAGAAATACTGATAATACTGCTAATCCTTATTACATGTTAATTCTACCCTCTGGTCTGTGCAAGTGTAGTGTTAATGACACTGTATCTAATTCTGTATACCTCTCACATAAATCTAACCGACCTTACTTATTGGCAGGTTTATATCATATTACGTATATCTCGCGCCTCAGTCTAAACGACTTTGCTAATCGCCAGGTCTATATACATTTTTCCGCATAAATCTCATAAATCTCCCACATAAATCTAACCAGCCTTTCTAAGCGATAGGGCTATATCTGTTAAAGCGGATCTGTAAAATCAGCGAATGATACACATCCGCCGAAATTTTCAGAGAGTTCACAGATCCGTTAAGTCAATCAGCGGATCTGTGAACTCGCTGAAAATTTCAGCGAATGTATCATCCTCTGGTTTTGAGTTTAAATTATTTCACAGATCCGCTGAATAGATTCTGAGGTTAATTATAGAACAATTTAATGAATATATTGACAAATACAATATTTGATATATATTTCCTATGAATTTACGTAATGTCCTTATTTCTATATCTTGAATGTAATTAGATGAATGAACATTTGTTCCAAAGCGACGAAATATTTAGGTTTTCATCTGGTGTTTTTTTTTATTTCTGATAACTTTTTGGACATCACCACAAACGGGAACATCCTAATTTTGCAACAAATAATAATCTTGTCTTGTTTTAGACAGTGCTTGCTTAGCCTCTAAAATATTCTAAATGAAACTGTCGGAATAAGTGCACTTTTCATAGTGTCTTTCTTTGCGTTATACTGTTTGAATAAATCCTCAGTAATACGTCTTTCAGTTTCACCATGATTTTCCGCTTACCACATTATTCCCTAAATTGAACTAAAATATTGTTTATTTCCTATTCCTGTAATGTAACTTTGGTACTTTTAAAGGTGTAATATTTTTATGATGGATTGCTATTTTCCTCACATATTTATACATTACGGGTACTACGTCCTCTTTAATGAGTCAAGTTAAATCTTTCAACCAATAATATAGCTTAAAGTCATGAGTGATACCCCCACAGAACGCTCCTGGTATCGTGAGTAGTGGAGATGATATTGGATAGGTCATTAAAAATTAAGAATCGCACATTTGTAATTAACAAAGGTGCAATTCACCAAAATGCAATCACATCGCTTTGATAAAATTTGAAAGGCTGGATCAAAAGCAGTACCACTTCTTATGAATATTATTTGAAAATACTTGAATGCTTTGACAAACTTAAAAGAAACAGACAAAAGACATCAAAAGTTCATTAATCAAATTACATACAAAATACACAAATGTTTTTCGAAATAAAGACCCCACGTAAATTCACAAAAAAATGTATATCAAATATTGTATTTGCCAATGTATTCATTAAATTGTTCTATAATTGTTAAGCTCAAAATCAGCGGATGATACAAATTTGCTGAAATTTTCAGCGAGTTCACAGATCCGCTGATTGACCTAGCGGATCTGTGAACTCACTGAAAATTTCAGCGGATGTGTATCATTGGCTGATTTCACAGATCGCGGTAACTTATCTATGTCTTTGTAGCTCCCACCATATCTATTTCTTAGTATCTCCCGCAAAAATCTCCCGTATAGATTAAACCGACCTTACTAATCGACATGCCTGTTGATATCTCCAAAAGCCTCAACTTCGTTTATTATCTTTTGATAATTGAAGATTGTAGTTGGTACCCGTTATATCTGTAGGTTGCTGGAGGACCACGGAGATTCTCTTTATATAGACAGGTTCATGTCTATGTTTAGATTCATTGTTATTTTTAGTATGAAAATTTTTGTTTCCGTACATGCTAAAATTTCCCAAGGATTTCTGAGAAAATAACACAAATGTGACGTTCATTTCTTCGCCGGTAGTTCAGAATTGATAGCTACTTCACTTGGTCTCCTATCTTATCTCAAAGAGAGAGAGAGAGCTGATAATATGACAGTACAACAGCAGAAACTATTTGAAAATCAGTTGAGGTGTATATAGTGCATTTGTAACCCAATAAAAAATTATAGCTCTTATCACATTTCAGACAGAGCTCTAATAATACAGCACGACGATTTACAACTCTGGTTGATATCTGAAACATATTATCTTGATTAAAAAGTTGATAATGCAGCACCGCTGGGTACAGCTCCGGTCGTTATCTAAGATATTTTTGCCAATATACAGTATTTAGTTTCCTGCGTACAATGGGATAAAATATAACGACGAAATACAAAAAAACTGTGAAATTGTTTGTTAATATGTGTAGCGACAGAAATTTTATTTGTAAACAACGGTCTCTTTTTAACTTTTTTCTCCAACAAAATTATTTAAATAATTGGTTGATTTGATAATTTACAATAGTTTGCAACTATGTGGCTTCCTGTGGTTTCAATATATGGGCGACCTGTAAACAAACCAGTGGTTTATCCTGAAGTGTTTAGCAATACAAATACAGAGAAAGTTTCTTAATAATACGTGTAGGGCTCTCGAAAGTTGTGAATGAGGTGTGGAGTGGAAAGACTAAGGAAGCGGGAAAAAAGGGTAAGTTAGATTGCGCGTTGTAAGTGACTGGCATTTCTTTTGCTTATTTGACAATTTATGACTGTCCGTATTTTCCTAACGTAACTGAAGTATGTATGTATCCGATAAGACAGGCGTCTAGAAACTGAAAGATTGTGAATAATTACAAAGTTTATTAAGATCAATTTCCTTAATATGTTGTTGGAAGTGGATAAAACCGTTCTTGTATATTTGGTATATGTGCAGTGTCCATTTTGCAAATTGCCAAAAGGGCGTGCATGCACGCGCCAACTTTATGAAAGCCAGTGCAATATGTATTGAATATAGATAATACACTTGATATACTTTCGAAAACTTGGTTTCCAGCACCAAATTATCAAATCAAAGCATATATAAATATATATATATATATCAATCAACTACACAAGACAAAAAGACACAAAATTATGAAAACTATAATTTAAAAATATTCTACCGGCCTTTCTATAAAAAAACGCGTGCATAATTAAAAAGACGTATGCAGTTGCATGTGCATACCTTTGAAAAGCAGGTGCAAATGTGTCAGAGCGAGTGCACTGTACCAAGAACGCGCCACAAAATTGATACTGTAAACGGTTTGTAGTTTAAATCATCCCCACGCTGATTTACTAATAAAACACACAGTCAGGGATGCATCGAGAAGAGCAGGAATGGGCGTTGATGTCATACCATCAGAGGAAAGGGGATGTGGGTATAGTACTACCAGAGGAAAGGGTTATGCGGGTATCCGACTACAATGGAAAAGAGGCATGTAGGTATCTGACCACCAGAGGAAAGAGGTACGCGGGTATCCAACTACCAGAGGAAAGGGAGCGTGGGTATCCGACTACCAGAGGGAAAGGGTACGCGGGTATCGTTCTACCAGAGGTACCAGAGGAAAGAGGAAAGCGATCATCCGACTACCATAGGAGAGGGATATGCGGACGTCCGACTGCCAGAGCAAAGAGGCACAAGGAGTCGCATTAACATGAATGACGGGTGCATAACCATAACAAGGAGGATGATGTCCATTCACATGGAAAAGTAGGGACCAACAAATAATAATAATAATAATAACAATATATTATAATAATAATAATAATAATAACAATAATAATAATAATAATAAAGTTATACTTATATAGCACTTAATATATTTAAAACTATAAGCGCTTTACAAGAGCACCAGAGCGTTATTGTGTAAGACCTGAAGCTGAAAACTGCAACTTATTGAAACTGTTATGCACTAAAAATGACTACCTTACAGAATGGCTAGAGGAACCCGCCACAAAATAAAAAAAAAAAAAAATAATAAATAAAGAAAAAAAACAGATAGAATAGAATACCTACACACAAGCCAGAAACATTAGTTTATATTATAAAACCTTTTTACTAGATAGGTTTTTAATTCCTTTTAAAAACACAAACAGAGTCTATACACCGTAAGTTCATCGGTAGGTCATTGCACTCACTTGAACCGAAAACCTTTCTCAAGAAGCTGACTGAGGTATGATGAAGCCTTCCCATAAACACAGTAATGACAATGGGTTAAAAATTTAAAAATAATGCGGGCCACTGTTGGAAGCCAACTGCAGGTCCTTGCGAACGGGTGTGATGTGTTCATGGAATTTAGTGTTGGTAACGAGTCTAGAGGCAGCATTTTTGGACCAGCTGCAGACGGCGGAGCTGAGGAAATCCAGCGAGAAAACTGTAGGCATAGTACAGCCTAGAAGTCACTAAGGACTGTATAAGGGTTTTAGTAGATTGATTATCCAGGTGACGTCTCACAGATGCGATTGATTTAATGTAGAACATAGCACTGTTGCATTTCTGGGACACGACTTTTCATGTTGCTGTCCAAGATACAGCCCAAATTTCTGACCTTATCAGCACCCATAGTAATATCACAGAAAGGAATTGAAATCGATGATAAAATCTGCAAGAAAGTGAAGTCAAAATCAAAAGGATTATTACTGCGTCATTGCCGGCTGCATGCTGTTTAGATTCGTTGCCTACCCGTTTAGTCTGGATGTTTACTCCCGACTATTACCAAAATAGTGAATTTGTCTTTAAAAGAAGGAACAGTACCTGAATTGATGAAAACAGACGTAGATACACCACTACTCAAAAAAGCGAATTTAGACCCAAATATTCTCAAAAACTATAGGCCTGTCTCTAATTTTAGTTTCCTGCCCAAACTCATAGAAGAGGTTGTTACATCTTACATAAATAAATAACGAGTACAATTTAAGATACCAAACTGAATCTGCGTATCGTATATTTTACTCTACACAACCTAGGCTTTTATGTTTTAAAAAGGGCATTTGTAACGCGGACAGAAAGAAAATGACAGTGTTAGTTTACTAGACCTAAGTACTGCGTTTGATACGCTTAATCGCAATATTCTATTGCGTCGTCTACGTAATCGCTTCGGGATAACCTGTTTTACAATAAAGTGGATAGCATCTTACCTTTCAGACAGAAGTCAGTTAGTTAAACTGTGTGATTTTCGCTCCCATACTACCAAGCTAGTTACAGGTGTACCCCAAGGCTCGATACTGGGACCGATTTTATTCAGACTCTACATGTCTCTAGTGTCTGAAATTCCAAGACGTCATGGATTATCATCCCTTCTATTTGCTGACGATACGCAATTATACCTGTCGTTTCACCACTCCGAATACCGTAGATCTGTAATAAATATACAAAAGTGCCTTTTAGATATCAAGGACTGGATGTCTGCAAATTTTTAATGCTAATTCAAAAAAGGGTAAGTTCTTCTAGATGGCAGTGAAGGGGAACGTGGTTGTTTGACCACACACTTCGTGAGACATGGCTTTGGTGCGTTTTGCGTCTTTCTTACCAAAAGTTAAATATCTACCCAGTTTATAACTCCACGCCAGCCCATTGTAAAACCCGTAATCGGACTTCTTAAAGTTAGACTTACTAAATGAATATTAATGGGATGTTCTCAAAGGTTTCGAAGATTTTTATTAGGGTTTATTTGGTTGCCGTTAGAGCTTAACCGAAATTCTGAGGTATTGATTATCTATGTCCTTGACTTTACTGTAGAATCAGACCGATTGAGAGAAAGACCAAGCTAGAAGTTTCATCGTCTTTCCGGCAGCACGGTAATCTTTCTTAATCAGCATTTGTTATGCCAAAAACATAAATCACTCCCGTGTCATCTCCTACGTTGCACTTTGCACTACACTCTCTTTCCAATCATGAATCACCTCTATGAGAAAATTAGGCCATATATGTAACAGACAATGCCTTTAAAAGTTTTATTTACATATACGTATTTTAGCTTTTAGCTGTGAACTACCTTTGGAAATGAAGCTATCATTGTTTTCTAATGTAGTTTCAGAATTGTGCTGGTGCATATTATAAGAAGAGTAGAAGTATGATCTTACACTATTGTATCATTGTACACAATTTGTAATTGTGAACAGTATCAAAAGAAGACAACTTGTGGTGTTGTGTTTAAATGCAAGTAGGAGCGTTAAGAAACAGTTCCGATGATACATGTTCCTCATTTAATTTTGGTCGCTCTGCTGGTGTGTTTAAGCATAAATGTTGGTAGTTCAGCATAAATGTCACTTCAGTATGTTAATCTTGGGTTAAAATCAATTTATGGATATTCGTTTCATACCACACGTCTACGCAGATGCAAGCGAATAGCGCGATTCAAATTCGACTAAAAGAGTAAACGAACGTTTAATCAAGCAAATGCAACGGCCAATGATTTTGTCATGTCTAAATGCAATATGAAACCTCAAATCTTCTATTTCGTTAGCTAAATGATGCACATGAAAAGAATCACAGTATTATCTCTCTCCAAAGTAAAGTATATTTTGGTGTGCTAAAAGTTGCTCAAATGTGCAAAAACTCTACTTTACTAATCATTTCTTTTATATTCAATTCAGTGCCCGCTGCATGTTCAAATTTTAAAATTATTGAAATGAAACATGGTGATTTTCGCTCGAATTCAGGACCTTTTGGCAGGCAGATGTCCTGCACACTTTAACCAAAAGCCCTACCAACAACTTCGCATCCTCATACCAATATAAATCACTTTTGTGAAGAAAACCAGATATTAATATATTAAAAAGTGATATTTTGCTTTAGCATATATTTTTTCCAAAATTCAAATACACAGCCTTTAGAACATAAAATGCGACTTATTTCGTTCAGCATTTGTCAGAAGAAAATTCTATATGAAAGGAACGATTTATATACTCTCAGGCTTTTTCCCTATAGACAATATAACAGAGAAACTTCACCATAGCATCTTTGAATAAAGTAAACTGTGCAACTGAATGAAAATGAAACAGAAACAAAGCAAGTTTGTCATTTTTGGCGTTCATAGATTTTTGTGTTGCAAAATCTTACTCAGTAAGTCGTTTCCTTACAGAAAAGCACACTGTTTAGCGAAAAGGCGCAGTTGTGTTTGCTATTCCAATCCTTTTGTTTCTTCAAATCATTATACTGCCAGATCGATTTATTTGGCTGACAGAAATCAAGACGGAAAGTTGTTTCGTTTATTTTTAATCAATAGTAAACACTACTGTCTCGGTTATTCTGGGTTTAGGTTGAGTGGAAAATAAGATATTACAATTTTTCAATGATCAAATATAAGGGCTGACGGTTAGCTGAATTATTTAGAGCGATAGCGTGCTCTCGGGTTCCATTCCAGATCGGGATTCTAAGCGGGTGTTGACATTCGCTGCAATTGCCTCAGCTAGACGAAAGGATGGGTTAGACCACTCATGGAGTATGACGTCATGGTTGCCTGAGTTGGTCTGGTAATCCCAAATTACCGGCTCCATTCCGCCACAGGGCGGTAAGCAGGGGGGATTGACATTTGCTGCAAGTACCTTAGCTAAGCAAAATGCAGGAGGTGTGAATACTACTGTGAATAACAAAAATTGTAATAATATTAAAAAAATTGCATGGAGTCAGGACATTGTGTCAATTCAAGAAATTTAATACTAGTAATAATAATAATAATAACAATATTAATAATAACAATAATAACAATAATAATAATAATTTTATGTTAGAGGGCAATTTGTCGAAATAAGTCAGTGCTACAGCAGGCAGTTTGTTCACCTGAATCTGTGCTACCCAGGGAAGTTAGTTGACCTAGGTCAAGGCCACTTAGGTCAGTTATTGACAGCGGTCAGTGCTACACAGCATAATTTATTGTCCTAGGTCAGTGCTGCAGAGGATATGTTGCTAAGATATTTCATGCAGTGAGAGTAAATGTTAGTTTATAACAAGGTGGTCAATATGGTCTTCCCTAGAGTGATATGTTATACTAACTTGAAACATTAAATTAGGCCCAAGTGCCAGAAAAAAGCTGCAAATATAACAATATCTTTGATCTTTATGGATTTATTGTTGTATTGTACTGAGGTAGCTAGAATAGATTTGATAACATCCCCATAGATGATTAGTTTTGTGCAAAAGCAATTAGGATTATTGTTTTAATGCTCAAGTTTTCTACTAAACTCCCGAAAAGTTCTGATCATTGAAGGGCAGTCAAAATAGTAGTAGAAATATTAGACAAAACAGTTGGGCATTAGAAATTACAGTAATGCATTAGAAATACAGTAGGGATCAGCAGTAATAGTGGAGGTATTGGAAATAACAGTCGGGGCATTAGAAATAGTAGCAGAAGCATTTGAAAGAACATGTTTTATCACTGAAAAATAACACATCCATTAGGTTATGTCGTTATATATCTTATATAATGAATACTGAATAAGAAGCAATTATTTAACTCTTTCTTAGTTAATGTCAAAGTTGATATTCGATCTACTTGGAACACCGGAGACAGGGCCAGCAGATGGTTCAAAATTAAGTAATCCTCATTTCTGCTGTGCTCCTATTTGTTGTTTTATCTTAATGTTTTACAATGGAAAGCACAAAAATATGTTAAAAGTGATCCCATTTGGAAGCTCTATATGCGATGTGGTCCTCTCTTTCCATTGTGTTGATTGTTTAAGAATTTGAGCGAGCCAAACACATATCAGCGTTTTACTGATCAGATTAATTTGTTCTCTACTGTTGCTTACTCCTTGCGTTGCCCTTCTTTTGGTTATGCTTGTTCTTCATTCTTTTGTCGTTCCATTTTTTGCAGTTTTACTTAAACATTTTCTCAGTTTGTTTGTTCTTTTTATCAACTTACAATTTGAAGCACTTTTCCAAAAGATTTGGTAGTGGTGGCATTATTTTGGTCGCTTTTATAGGAAGCGATACAGTCTTGACTGTGGATACTCATACAACCAATGGTTACTTCCTGGTACTTGAATTCATATTCACATTGATCCTTTGAGTTGTTGTATTGCTTGTCTATTGCTATTGCTAGGACTATGGGTACACAGACATTACAGAACTCTTCACTGTCATATTTGCTGCAGTCATTGCATACTGCCTCTAATAGTATTAATGGATATCGGTAAAACATAAATGAGCATATTTGTTATGACAGCTGTATTTAACCTTCTTGCTAACATAATTTTAGTATTGTTGTTACTATAACCATTAGCTCTAACTATTTGCATCGATGTTACTTTGATGTGTTTATAAATGCATTTAATACTGCTGATCTTATTTGAAAAGATATAGAGGTTCTACTTGTATCCTACCTTATATCGATATTTGTCTGGTCAATTGGCCCCTAACAGGCTTTGAATTTAGATGGAGATATTTGCAACGTAAACACTGGTGTATAAGTTGACATTGTAGAATAGTTCTTCAACTGAATCTAACCTCAGCTAGACAAAGATTTAAGAAACTGAAAAAGTTATAATTTGTACTAATAGGTTTTTGTTGCAAGTTGTGGTTTGTTTAGGATAAAATAATGCTTACTATTACTTGTAAGTAAGTTCTAATTGAGTTATAAATTATTTACTTGATAGTTTCTTTTTTTGCAAAATTTCTCTTAGATCATCTGTTTAACATTGATTTGGGCAGAAACGAAAAGATATCAAAAGACATATAGCAAGATATTCAACATAAGGCAGACGTAATGAGGTCAATCGAAGATTTCTTTAAACTTGTCATCATTTCTTATAACCATTTTTAAGTGTATTGGAATTCAATGATGTTCTATTGCTGTTCTTGGCCTCTTTTATGTGAGGTATCTAAAACTGATTCTATGAGGAAATGAGACATTAAATTATTGACACACTCTGAGGCACTTGTTATCGTATGTTTTGATATGCGTTTCCAACACGAAAGCAGGAGAAAGGTTGAGGGGGTAATTTTGAGGCCAGGCACAGTCCACGCAGAGAGCCAATTTCATTACAAAGAGCCAGGGGTGAGTTTCAGTCAGTTCAGAGCTGAGCATCATCTGTATGTGAAATATAATAATAAACGTGTTATCAGATGGACTGCGAGGGACGGCGATGGACAAAAGAACAGATAATGGCCAGAAGAACAGACAATTACACAGAGAGACGGAGGGATAGACAACGCCCAAACCTATAGTATACTTTTGGGATCTAAAAACCTAGGGCCAATAATGTTGCACTCTGTTGTCATACCCTGTTGTCATAGTAACCTTAGATATTCGGTGTCATCATTTAACGGCATCCTCGAGTCCCACAGCAAACAGGAAAAGTAGATATAACCCAATCATTTCCCTTGTTATTGTACAGACAAAAGGAACATTAATGTTCACTGAAAACCCATTCCACCTGGGTATATGAACCAAACACTTATATAGAAATGCTTACTCTTCAACAAAAAACATCTACGGCGCTTCGTCCTTTTGTTTATGAGACCTTCTGCTTTCGATGATGTGTTGAGCATTCCACAAAATTGTACTACTGTCATCGAGGAGTAGAACAATTTTTTTTCTAATTTTTTTTTGTCCTTATAAAAAGCATATACGTCTCTTCATAGGTCAGCTGCTGTGTTAGCAACGATATATCACAATGTTGGTATGGGTAATGGTTTCTCTGAAGGGAGCAGATTTAACTATCGTATAACAATGATATGTCATAATGTTGTTTTAGATAAATGGCGTGACTATGGTAAAATTGAGGAGCGGAACTACATTTTTGTGCATCGTTTTGTGCTTATAAAAAACAGACTGACTTCAGAAGAGGCAGGGGATAGGGTTTGTAAATATCTCGCTCATTCCACAGTTATTGTTGTACGTTAGATTGCATTCAAAGCGCTGAGGGTAGCATTAGGAATTTGAAGACATTATTTTTATTCTTTGCACTTTCGAGAGACTGGGACTTACAAATAACATAACATATAACGCAGTTTTAACATCTCCTTAACCTCTCCTTCCCCAAACCGATTTCACAAAAAGAGAATAATGTTAAGCATTGTGCAAGCAACAACGAGGTTTTTGTTTATGCCCCAGCAAACCGTTATTATCAAAACATTGATTCCTGTATTACACCGCTTCGCATAACATATTTACTGAGCGTTTTGTTACTGATACCGTCTTTGTTTTTCGAAACAGATAGGTCTGTATCAATATCTATATACCTCCCGCATAAATCTAATCGATCTAGCTTATCTGCAGGACTACATCTAATTCTATGTATCTCCCGCCTGAGTCCTAAGACCTTGCTAACCGACAGGTCTTTATCTATGCACACCCCGCATAAATCTCTGTCCCCGAAAAAATCTAACCGACCTTGCTAATCGATGAGTCTAAACCGATATCTTTATAGCTTCTGCATAAATCTAACGGAGCTTGCTAATCGATAGGTTTGTATCAGCATATCTCCCACATAAATATCTATCACCCGTATTAATTTAATCGCTTATCGATAGTTCTGTATCTACATATATATCTCCTGCATAAATCAAACCGACCTTGCTAATCGGCATGCCTGTTGCTATCTGTAAAAGCCTCAATTTCTGTAACTGAGTCGTAATATCTGTGAATCGTTGTTATATTTAGTATGCACATTTTTGTTTCGGTACAATTTAGAATTTTCCAAGGATTGATGATATAGCAACACTTTTTCATTTCTCCACCGGAAGGTCAAAAGTGATAGTTACCTTGCTTGATCTCATCTCAAAGATGATGAGCCGATAATGTGACAGTGTAATAGTAGGGACTATCTGAAAATCAGTTGAGGTGTATATAGCACATTTATAATCCCATAAAGTAAATTATGACTTATCACAAGGTGGTTTGCAGCTCGTTATCTAAAATATTTTCGCCAAAATATATTGGTTTAGTGTTCTGTATACAATAAAATAAACTAACTAACAGAAAGTCTAACTATATTGCTATTGATAATTCATTTTAAATCTCTTATTTTATCATAATTTTATCTTAATTTAGTCACTAGTGCCAGGAAAAATTTGCCAAAAGGTCAAATTTTTTGACAAAAAATGGGCGGTTGGACTGGTTAAAGAAATCATCCTGGCAACTTGTATGACTGTCAACAGGAGCATCAAATACAACAGGATTGAATGGTCTGTTAGCTGCGCTTAAACCACTGATATTAAACATAAATGTGCGTGCATACGCGCGTTTATTCAATGACGTTGTTTGAATGCCCAAACTTTAATATATTTCGTAATACATTCAGAACTGGTGCTAATCATTTAAGTTGCACACACAGAAAGAGCGGCATTAATTACACAACTCCAGTAGTAAAAGTTGCACCAGAAATAGCAATGAGAAGATAAGAAACAACAGTAGGCCATTAGAAATACAGTGAAGCATTAGCGATAATAGTAGAGGTATTGAAAATAACAGTAAGGGTATCAGAAATAAAAGTAGCAACATTAGAATGAGCTTATTTTTATAAATGATATTAACACAACCATTTCATTAGATATGTATTTTATGATAAATACTGAAAGAGCAGCAAATATTTAACTCTTTCTTATGAATATGAAAGTTGGTATTCTAGTTTAGTTGAGCATGCTGAATTAAAACACATCAGCATTTTACTGATCAGCTTTCTTTCTTCTGTGCCGTTGTTTACTCTTTGCATTGCCCCTCTTTCGGTTGTTCTTGTTCTTTTTTCTGTTGGTCTTGCCTTTTTTGCCCTTTTTCTTCGACTTTTTCTGAGCTTGTTTGTCCTTTTTATCATCTTGTGATTTTAAACTACTCTTATCATCATATTTGACAGTGGTAGTATTGTTGCTGTTATAGGAAACGATGGAATCTTGACTGTGGATGCACGTACAACCAATGGCTACTTCCTGATACTTGAATTCATATTCACATTGATCGGTTGGGTTATTGTATTCCTTGTCTATAGCAATGACTATGGGTACTGCAGTGTTCATAGGTACACAGGTATCACAGAACTCTGTACTGTCATATTTGCTGCAGTCATTACATACTGCTTCTGAAAGATTCATTGGATACCTGTAGAACACAAAAAATCATTATTGTCAAAACTATATTTAATCTTTTCTTGTTGTAAGTTCTAACGTAATTTTTTAAAATTATGGTTATTGTAACCTTTAACTCTAACTGTTTGTATTGATTTTAGTTTGATTTGTTTATAAATGCAATTACTACTGCTGATGTTATTTGAACAAATGTGAATGATCTACTTGTATCGTACCTATAGATATTTTTGTTCCACTGGTGATGCCATGGGCAGTTGGAGGAGACGGGGGCTAACGGCTGACTTGTAAAAGCATCGCTGTGCTTGCACGTTAAATCAAACGGTCCGTCGATGATGCATTCGGCACATGTGTGGTCGGTTGACGGGTCGCAGCCTTTCTTTTTTGCATTTTGCTGGCTCTTTTTATTTTAGATAAAATAATGATTACAATCAGCGTTGCAAGTAAGTAAGCTGTTTCAGCTAAAATTAAGCTTTCATTGCTTCATACTTTTTCCAGACTTTTCGCTAACTCACTGGTTTGGATTTGAGACAAAACATCAAAACCTAACAAGTCATCAAGCTCAAGAGAGATGGAATGATGTCATGAGGCATCTCGAGGGCTTCATTGAAATTTGTATTACTTCTTTTCACTACTTTTAAGTTGAAATTTATAGACTGTTACATAAAACTTCCCCTTATTGTTATACTGGACATCTTTAACGTAACTTATATAGATGTGATTCTATGAGGAAATCAGTCAGATATTTATTAACTCACCCCGGGGAACTTGGTATCATATCTGATAATATGCATGTCTAAAAATCGGATAAAACCGGGAGGTCTAATTTTGAGGCAAGACGCAGTTCGCGCGGGATGGCAACATTATTGAAAAACAGGATGGGTAATTTTCATTCAGTTCTCAACGTATCGCCTAGACCACAGTCTTATTTATATATAAAGTGTCTCAGAAAACGCATTATCGGATGGAGGGTTTGACATGGACTGACGGGCAACACCCAAACGTATGATAACCTTTTGCTGCTTACAAACCTTTTTAGGGTTGTTAGCCCCCAGTCAATTTTGGCTGAGGGCTATTACTATCGGTTAGTCCGTCCGTCTGTCCATCCGCTAACATTTGGGGTGCTATATTTTGTATGCACAAAAACTTTTCGTGGTCGGATCGTTTTCAAATTTAACACAATGACAGAATATATGTAATGTATATTAGAGGAGTGCAAGGTCAAGGTTTCAGTTTGACACCAAAAGTTTGTTGAAATTATGGCCCTCTGAACTTAGAAAATTTTTCGTGTATTGTACTGTCATACAGGCGACTTTGTACGCATCACTTCAACATGTGCCCTGTCATATAAAGCTATGAAACCTTACACAGTGCAAGAATGTATATCGGAATTGTGCAACGTCAAGGTTTCAGCTTGATCGACCAAAAATTGTCGAAACTATGGCCCTCTGAACTTCACTTCGACATGAATGGTTTGATATAAAGCGTTGAAACCTTACAGAGTGAAAGAATGAATCCGTCTAGATCAAAAAATTGTTTTCAAAGACAAAAAGGGTCGTGTCCAAAAATGGTGTTGGAGATATGTGTTGATATATTGTCCATTAAAATCATATTACACTGTTTTCACCATTTATCTATTGCGTCAATTGGATTTTGTCAAACAGATTGTATAATTCTCTTATTGATGCGACGACATATATTTTTATTTACTAAAAACATTTCGTATGACGTGTTCTTCAAACAGGAAAAAAACGAGGCAATTGTCAATTGTGATTATGTGTGAATTTTGCATTTTCGTTGAAATAGTAGAAGTACGCGACATTTCAGTGTCTTTATTTTTCTTTTATAACATCGGTGACCTCCCGCCCCCTCCTTTTTGTTTTCAATTCTCGAATGTATGCCCTCAAAACATTAAAATGTTGAAGTATGAAGGAAATGTCAATTGTAGGTGAGATACCCGCATTTCCGTCTAAAATGTGAGACGTCCATTTTTGAGTGTGATCGACTAAAAAAGGCGCTTGCTGGGGGTTTTGCATCTCTGATGCTTATGTTTAATGTTGCACTTACCAACGCGAGCCCCACGCAGCATCTGCATTCTCTGATAAGCTGGCAGCAGATAAATAGAAGAATGGTCGTCTTGGTTATCCATACCCTGTTGCCATAGTAACCTTAGATATTCAGTGTCATAAGAAGGTTTGCAGTTGATTGCATACACGTGTTCCACAGTATACAGCCACAGGAAAAGTAGACATAACCCGGTCGTTTCCTGTATGATTGTAAGACATAATGCATATTACTGTTCACTGAAAATACAATGTAACTAAGTAAATGAATAGAACAGCTATACAGAAACCGTTATTGTTCAACAACTTCAATGGAAGTTCTAGCCTATGTTTATTAGACTTGTTAGTTTCAATGATATATTTGGCATTCCACAAAAATAATACAGTCATTGCGGAGTGGACCTACTTTTTATATATCGTTATGTGGTTATACAAAACATATAGGCCTCTGGAATGTTATTGTTAGACAACAGCTATTGTCTGACAACAAGACTGTGGAAACATTGGAAGACGTGGTGGAATGGCTCTACTGTACTGATGCTGAGGAGCAAAATATAAACAAATGCATCACGGAAAGATTAACTTTAGAAGGACAGGGATTGGGGTGTAAATATCTCGCTTATTCTATATTTCTTGTTATTCTTAGTAGTTTGGAGACATTGAGATTTACCAATAACATAATATACAATTCGGTATTAACGTTTTCATTACAACTCCCTGGTCCACATTGTAAAACATTGTAAACATTTCGCAACATAACCAAAACCAAGCTTGTATTTTGTGCTCCTGTGAACCGTGGTTATCTCAGTCATAACATTGAATCCCGTTTTACATTGCCTCGTATAACAAATCTTCTGATTACATATTAAACCTGTAGCTCGGTCTATGCAAGTGTTTCGATAATAACACTTTTGTTTGTCTGAATAGATAGGCCTGTATCAATACCTATATACCTCCATCATATATCTAACCGATCTTGGTAAAAGACAGGTCTATATCTATTTCTATGTATCTCCCGCATAAATCTAACCAACCTTGCTAATCGACATGTCTGTTGATATCTCCAAAGCCTCAGTTTCTTGTTTCTTTAATTATCTTGTTTAACGGCCACGAAGGTTGTGTAACGGCCACGAAGATTCGCATTATATAGAGAAGTTCATGTCTATATTTAGATTAATAGATCTCCGTTATGTTTAGTGTTCAAATTTTTGTTTCCAAGCTGCCTTTATGAAAATTTCCCAAGAATTTATTGTATAATAACTCCATTATTTCTATTTATTCAGAGGCAGGCCAACTTTTTAGTAGTTCCTATGTTTGGTCTCTTAAAAGCAGGAACTATCTGAAAACCAGTGAGGTGCAAACAGGTCATTTGTAATCCAATAAATTAAACTATATCCTGTTATCGCATCTACAGACAGACATTTTCGCCAAACCACAGTAGCTTAGTTTCCTGCATAAAGTTACATTGAAATACTACAAAAAATAAAAACAAATGCATAATTGCAATTATAGATTACAATTTTAATAACTTAAGATAAATAAATGTGTATAGAAATCAAAATTTTATGTGTAAACAAAGATCTGTTTTTTGGCATATAATATTATTTTCAACTTAAATGTTTTGAAATAATTGTTTTGTTTTATAACAGTAATTCATGCTTAACAACAACATGGTTTATTACAATAGTGACAATTATGTGGCTTCTGTTGAAAATGAACAATTACAAGGTTCAATATTGAGCATTATAAGGTTCAATATTCACATGTTGTGTGTTGAAGATGATAAATATAAAGTTTCTGTTTGTTTATTATACTTAAATTGTTACAACACGTGCTCCTCTTTATTCTTGTTATACGTGACCTGGAAACACACCAGACAAACACCCCCTGAATATAAACCAATGGTTTGTTCTGATGCGATTGACAATTTAAGTACAGAAGTAATGTCTTGATTATACGTGTAGGACTCTCGACTGCTGTGTTTTATCAGTAAAGGAGTTGTGAAGGAGACAAATTACGGAAGCTGGGAAAGGGTAAAGTTGTAAATGTTGTAAATGATTGGCACTTCTTTTGCTCTTTTGAAATTTAATGACTGTCTGTATTTGCCTACTGTGATTGAGATGTGTCCGATAAGAACAAGTCAGACGTCTAGAAACTGAAAACTTATGAATAATTATAATGGTTATCAAGGTCAATTTCTCGCATATTTCCTTGTAAATGGATAAATGCGTTATTGTATATTGGGCATATTTGGTATGGAGAGAAATGCCATCCCACGCCGAAAAATTTCTGTTTTTTTTTCTTGCTCTACTAATAGAACACACAATCAGTTATAGAGCCAGGAGGGGAGTATCCAACTATCAGAGGAAAGAGGGCGTTGATTTCATACTACAAGAGGAAGTGATTACTCGGATATCCGATTACCAGAGGACAGAACAATCCGGGTATCCAACTCTCAGATGAAAAGAGTACTTGGGTATCTGATTACCAGATAAAAGAGGAACTCAAGCATACGACTATCAGAGGAAAGGGCGAGAGACTCCTACTTCCAGAGGAAGGAATTACGTGCGTATCCTACTATCAGAGGAAGTGGTTACAAGGAAATCAGACTACCAGAGAAAAGGAGTACCCAAGTGTCCAACTACCGGAGGAAACAGCAACGCGGATATTCTACTACCAGAGGAAAGAGGGAGACGGGTATCCGACTACCAGAGGAAACGTGGATGCGAGTGTCCGATAACAAAAGAAAGGGGTACCCGGATAACTGAGTAGAAGATTATCTGAAACAAGGTCCAGTTGTGCCCCACATCCTGTATAAAAGGACAACATTATAATAAACAATTCATAGGAGTAGGGGGTGACGGTTAGCTCAGTCGGTAGAGCGTTGGCCTTGTAATCCTAGGGTCCCTGGTTCGAAACCAGCCAGGGGTGGAAAGCGGAGGATTGGCTTTCGCTCAAATTGCCTTAGCTAAACGACTGCACAACAAAATTCACCACCACGGAATTCAAAATTAGCACAATTGAGTCTTCCGGCCATCCCTTTAAAAAAAAAGAAAAGAAGATTATCTGACTACCAGAAGAAAGGGATATGTGGGTATCATACTAACAGACGGAAGTTGTACTCGGGTATCTGACTACCAGAGTCAAGAGTACAGGTATGTGTCTATCAGAAGAAAGGGGGTGCGGGTATCCAACTTTCAGAGGAAAGGGGTACCATAGTATTTGATTTCAAGAAGGAAGAGTTACGCTGGTATCTGACTGCCAGAGCAAAGAGGAACCCCGTATCCGAGCATCCGACAACTAGGAAAGGAATATGTGGGTGTTCCACTACCAGAGGTAAGAGGTACTCGGATATCCGACAGAAGAAAGAGAAACGTGAGCATACGACTACCAGAGATAAACAGCACATGGGTATCAAACCACCAGAGAGAAGAGCTGTGAGGGTGTCCGAACAATATGGAATCTCGGGTTTATAGCCATAAGAAAAAGGTCGAGACTTTTTTGATAACTAGTAGAATTGTGTACACAGGTGTCCGACGAGCAGGGTAAAGGAGGCTGTGGTTGTCTGGTAAGCAGGCAAAAAGATGACGTAGATGGGTTGCCACTTGGAAGATGATGCCCAACCACAACGAGAATTACGGAAGAACAAATGAAAGGGAACATGTTTGTCTAACCACACACACTTTTGTTGAGACAGTGATTTGGTGCGGTATGCGTACTTTTTGCCGAAAGTTAAATCCGTACCAAATATAACACTTCACCGTGAAATCTGTGATCGAATTTCATAAAATAAACCTTACTAAAAGAATATTAATGGAATGTTTACGAGCGATTCGTTTTTTTTCTTTCGATTAGGGTTCAACTGGTTTCTGAACAAATGCTTTCAGCTAGATCTTAATAGAAATCCTGAGGCGTTGATTACCTACGTCTTTGACTTCACTGTAGTATCCAATTGAGAGAAAGACCGAGCTAGAAATTTCATCGTTTTTTCGGCTCTTGTCGGTCTTGCTAATTCAGCATTTGTACCATAGTCTCTTGCTAATCATTAATCAATTCTATGAGAATACCAATTCGTACATGATGTGACAGGTCAATGCTCTTGGTTATTAATGTCAGTATTAGGATGTAAGGTACTCGGGATATTAGGTATTAGCTTTTTGCATTTGCTGCTATGTTTGCGTTTGTTTTGTACAGTAAATTGCAGTTCTTCTCCTCTTTATCCAAAAGATAATTAATTAGAAATGGATTAATATAACAAGATAAATCATACGTAAATGTTTCTCCATGGATATTATAGATAATACGTTTAAAATTTTTATTTAGGTGTACGGATTTTCTTACCTAACCTTTTACCGTGAACTATCTTTGAGAATGAAGCTCTCATTATTTTCTAACAGCACTGTATCAGTGTACTCAACATGTACAGTCCTTAGTATAAGAAGAGTATAAACACTATTGCATTAATTAACAGAACCTATAATGGTGCATAGTATCAAAACAAGATAACTTGTGGCGTTTTGCTAAAAAAAATAGAAGCTTAAAGAGACAGGTCAGATCATAATGCTCCTTATTTAATTTTGGCATGTTTAAACGTAAAACTTGCGGCTTTGCATAGAATATCACGTCACTATATAAAACCGAGGTTAAGGTTATTTCAGGGAGTGTCGTTTCTATGCAATTGAAAACAAATGGCGCGATACAAATTTGTGTACTTAAAGAAACCAAGAAACGTCAGACCAAATAAATGCAACGGTTAATAATTTGTCAAAGAATTCTACGTACGCACATCACACACCCACACAAACACACACCTGCACACACATTTTATTCACACACACTCTCACACTCATACAAAGACACACTGCTTTCGTTCCTGTACTTTTCATAAAAATTAGCACAAAGCTGGATGTAAAACCAACGCCACCTCATCTTCTTTTAGAAGTGACGGATTTTTGAAAGCTCCCCAACACACATACGTACAAACACAGCCACACACTCCCATACTGCATTCGCGTATGTTGTTTCTTGTTCTTTATTTTGCTTTCCTATTCTAGGTAATATTAGTGATGGGTAAAAGTTTTAAAACAGATTGATTTGTATGTATACTTTTGCATCGATTAGTAGTATCTTAGAATGTTTAAAAAAATGGTTATAAGTCAGCAAATAAAATGCATAGGCAAACCGTTGTAAAGTACTTTGATACTAAAAACCAGATTTTAATATATTATTCTATAATATATTTTGGTTTCGTACATTTTTGTTCTAATACAGCAAACACAGTGCATTTTGAGCTTACAATGCAACTTATTTAGTTACGAATTTACAAGAAATTATTTCATTTAAAGGAAGATTCATTTACTCTGAGGATTAGATATATACAATATAATATCTATTGAATAAAGCAAACTGTGCATCTGAATGAAAATGAAACTAAAAGAAAACAGGTATGTCATTTTTACCATTCACAGAATTTTAATGTTATATAATCCCACTCAGTAACGAAAAGCACAATTTTTACCCAAAATGGGCAGTAATGTATGCTACCCAAACTATTGTCTCTCCAAAACAAAGCATCAAAGGGATTTATCTGGCTGGCATGTAACGTTCTCCGATGTGTCTGTATATGGGTTACACCAATCTGCGCATTAAAGCTGGAACGCCGATTTGCCCAGATTTCTGTGACATGATGGGGCCTTATGACTATTTTTGCATTTATCCAGCTATTGGCGTTTCCGTGTGTCTCCTCTACTGTCATATTTTCACTGAGAATGCGATCATGGAGGAGCAATACCCGGATACGCCAACTCTAACGAGACATAATAACGCGAGGATGACTGCTTTGTCTATCCTGGTCGTGCCTGTTTCATAATATTGCCTCTGCAGTTTAAAAACAGCAATTTTCCTCCATCGGAAGTGTCATGCCACAATCAACACCAGAGGTAAATATACGTATTGCACTTTATCTGGTACTTAAATGAGAAAACTCACATTTATCTAGCTGGAAATACTTATACTTATATACCAAGAGTAGTCCTTCTGGTTTTTTGTTATATAATTTTTGAACAATATTGCTGTTGTTAATTCATTTAAAGTGAAAAATCTGTTATTTTATCTTATTTGTTATCAATAATAAACACGGCTGTCTTTTCAAAGTCTTTCATTGCACTTAAGTTGAGTCGAAAATAAGGTGTAGTTTTTTCGATAACTAGTTTTTAACCTTTCCGTTACTTGACTCTCAATGATACAAACAAAATATGATTAGTAGAAGATTTGCTATTTTTTCTAGTTAAGATCTAATATAAGGTGTGACGGTAATTCGAATTACTTAGAGCGTTGATGTGGTAATTCAAAGGTCAATATAGGGGTTGGCGGTAAGTTGAATTGGTTAGAGCGTCGGTCTGATCTTGGGGTCCATGCCGGATAGGGACTGTAAGCGGGGACTGTAAGCGGGGGGGGGGGGTGGTCGGTAAGGACGTTCTCTACTGTTGCTTCACCTAGGAGTAACACGTCTTACGTCAAGGCTAGCGTTAGAGCATTGTTCCGGTAATTTCAAGATCTTTGATTCCATTCGGTTCAGTCCGGATCAGTGTGATAAGGGTGTATTGACGTTCGCTACAGTTGTCTTAGTTAAGCGAATGCACTAGGTTAAAATGTACAAGTGAAAGAAAGGATTTAAACTTTGGCTCACAGCGGTTATACACATTGTAAATTGAAGAAAACTCAAAACGGCAATTACACTGACTTTGACGCTTTGTGACCTTTCATTATCATTTCGTCAGAAGTTTTATTTTTCAATTATATTGTAGCACTATATGAGAGGTATCTTTGGTACAAATTTGAAGCCAATCGAGCAATTAAGTGAGTAACAATACAATTTTCATTAAGTGCGGACTTTCTTTTGTCCTTCAGTATATTTGGATTGTGAATATAAGGCTTCATATTGCTTTCTGTCTAAAATAAAGTTTACAGATAACTTTACCAGTCTCAAATAGTACGTTTTCTCCATTGCCATTCTTAATGTTAATTTCAATGGTGTCGAACTTTTTGGTATTTACAGAAACCCAATGTGGTTCCTCCTGATATTTGGTGACTATATCACCATCCTTTTCCTTGAACAGACACTGCACGTACAAAAGAGACATAAGAATCGCCAACAGCTTGAGGATCACAAATACTACAATATACATATGAGGTATAAAATCCAAGAGTCAGGCTGGTACATTTGTTCACTGTTGCTTGATGAAACAAATTGTGTGACTGCTTGCCACTTTAAAAAGACGTGTCATACGTTCATCGCTATGGCACTTTGTCATAAAGTCATCAGTAACAAAGAGATTGATTTTTTTATTATCAAACCGGTTTTCAGTGTCGTCTTGTATACCTTTATGAAACATCACCTGACGCATTGACTTGTATAAAGGTTGATCTGCACCATAAAACATAAAATGTGTTGTGAAGGTGGATCAATGACTTTATGCTCAATGATCGCTTTCACTAGAGATGCTTTAAACTACCAGTGGCTCCAGAAAATAAACATGTGAACTGCATGTTAAAACCACTAGATCTCTTTACTAAAGTTGCTCGTGATTTGGCAGCGAAAATTGATAAAATTGATGATGGAAATATATTTGAATACTTGAAATCTAGACGGGAAAATACTATGTCTGTTCTCTGGAAAATTGTTTTAAAGGCTTGTACCACAGAGTCATGTTTATATTAGGTAATGCTTCTATCCATAAATATTTGAGAAAAAAAACACCAGTGACGACTAACAGAAAATGATTGCCCTCGTTGTGTGGAGAAAGATTGGTAACGTCAGCTATATCAGTATCCCACAAGTCATCTATGCCTTGTGTTAATACGCTGTCGTTTGAATTTGTACTTGACTGGTTGTAAGAATGTAAATGCCTCTTGACCACGAATCCATATTTGTCACATTATGATAGGAAGTTGGTTTTCCTGTTTCTTTCAGAAGTTGATAAAATTTTTATAGGGTCCAGCAAAAGCGTTAGGATGACTTGGATCAAAATAAATTTGATCTATATAATTTTTCCATGTAGCCATGGTATTAAAACTCATCCGATAACACAATTTATTTACAATAGCACAGCTTATTTCATAATAACATAAGAACATTATACACATGCTTAGTATAACATCTGTAACTCGACTATGAGAACATCGCTCGTACTTAGCTTTATATGTTTTCTATAGCAACCATTACTTTAACTGTATGTTCTTTTATTAGACTGTCTATCTCTTTAGTGCTCTTCCGCATTTGTTTCCACTCAGCCGGTATAATTAGTATGCCTCGTTTGGTAGCATAAGTATGTTCATCTTTTGTGGTAATGTAGTCGCTGATATTTACGTAGAGCGTTTGCTTGTATCGACACTTTCACGCCTTTTCCATTCCCATTTATGTTGTGATGTAGCACTTTCTTGCGGAGGGTTTGGTCCCCCAATCACATTTTCATGCACTTTCACACGTTTTCGAATTGGGATAAGAACTGCTTGTTTTAAGTGTTGCTGTTGTGTAGCACCTTCTTGTGTGGCATTTAGTTTTCCACTCATATTTACTTTTTCTGAATTCAGTTTTAATGTTCACTCCTCGACGGTTCGTTTTAAAATAATAAGGGTGTGACTGTGTTGTACCCTTATATAGTAGTGTCCACTGGCGCATGTGTAGCGAAATACATTTCTGCTACTAAAAACCGAATGTCTGGTAAGCAATAATAATCAATCTTTTGTAATGCTGGTCGTAATATAAATTGTTCATGTGGTACACCAATGCTGTTACACTTTTGCGTAAATTCAATCAATACTTGATAAATCGGTAAGTTGAGCAGTGCTTTTTCAGTGTGTATTAAAGTACATACACACAGCCTGAAGTTTTTCTTTCAGAGAAGAATAGGGTATCAAGACAAAAGACTTTTCTCGTCATAAACTAATGTACATCCAATGAGCTTAACGGTTTTTTTTAATTCAAATTCTATCACACGATATGATTCTATTTGCTTTAGCGTTCAACACCCTTAGTTCACAATAAACCTTGCAGGAAATGTCTGGTTCACAGTCTTTACAGTTGTACCTATGACAATGGCATTTGTCTCCAAAGAACTCACAAAGAACTCACAAATATAAGCAAGCTGCTTGCACGCAATTTATCACTTCTCTCGAATATTCTTCCCTCAGCTCGCTTTCTTTCATGCACTCATTAAAAAGCCGTATTTTTAATGTTTCGCAACATTTCATTGGCTTTCCTTTCAACAGCTAAGGAACTTTTGGTATAATTTCTAAAACAAAATTCTCTTTCCTCATAATTTAGGTTTATGTAGTTGTTGTATACTTTGCTATCCACTTTTCGAATCCATTAAAAAGCTGACGTATATCTTTTCAGCAAGCGAGGTTACTTTAATGTTTTTATCATCAGAGAGCTTGAGTTCATATCCCTCATCATGCATGTAGTAACTATTGGCTGTTATTTTATCCCACATAAGAATCGTGAGAACAATCATTATTGACACGAGTAAAAGAAGCACAAAACGTCCATATGCTCCTTCTTCTACACAGACTTGTTATCGCTGATTACTAACGATGCGTTCATGGTTGCGTTCATGGGTGTGACTGGTGAGTGATACTTAAGTTCATTTCTTTTATATGGCACTTGACACCATAGAATCGTTAACCAATCATATTAGTTGTTTGAAGACGTTACAGAATTTTTATTCAATCACATTTAATTCCTCACCCCAGTAGGCTATGAACCACTTTCTAACTAGTACTTTTACTTCAAGAAGGCATTCGTTTTCTGTTTTTTTATTTGCATCCTTCATTTTAAACCTTGGGTAAGGAAGACTCAGTTCCTTCCTCATTCATCCTTATATCCATGGAAAATTGCATATAGAAAAATCATAGCATGCTTATTTGACCATTTTTGGTCAATATCTTCCCACCATCGATCTGGGTTTTCTACTTATACGACTGAAAACATCCATGGAGCGTACCACTTAAATATTTTCTCCATAGTTCTGTCTTCATCCATGCTTCACTTTTAATGACTGTACTATGTTACCCCTTTTATAATCTTAACAGCCCTCCGGTGAACGAAATTCGCCGGTAATAGAATTTAATTGATGGAGAAATTGATGACGGTATTGATGTGAAATATAGATATACAGTTAATTGTGCCAATTCTGGGGAAGTCCTGGAGGTTGTTTCCCCAACAGTGCTGAGGAAGTATTGGAAAAGATTTGAGAAAGTTTGGGAAAAGTACTGTAGAAATGCTAGGAAATTTTGTGGAAGTGCTGTAAAATGTTGAGGAAGTGCTGGTTAAATGTTGATGAAATGGCGCAGTAAATAATAAAGAAGTGGTGGGAAAGTGTTGAGGAAATGCTGGAGGTTATTTCTCCAACGGTGCTGAGAAACTGCAATGCTGAGGAAGTGTTGGTAAAGTACTGAGGAAGTACTGAGGAAATGCTTCGAATTGCTCAGAAAGTAGTGTGGAAAGTGTTGGGTTATGTCATCGTGAACCTCGGAAGCAGTCATCCTAGTTCCATTCTAGTTCCATTATGTAAACATTATAATTTTATACCACCTTTTACTGTAATCCCTTTCACACATACACGTGTAACAGAGTGTGGGAAGAATGACTTAAAATAAACACCGCGAGCCCGTTCACACAAAGGAGAGGGCGAAGGAAATGGTTTCTAGGAACACAATTTAATTTATCTTTGATAATAGAGGTCAAAGTGCGAAGTCATGCTGAGCAATTTGCTGAAATTTTTAATATAAGACGTCACCGATGACGTCATCAGTGACGTCATCAATAAACACTTAAAATTTTATCGATACTATGGCTGAAATCTGTGCAATAGCTTTAAAGCTATTGCAAGTGACTTCATTCATGATGACATTATTGACGTCATCCATGATGTTATCAATAAATGTTAGCAATAGAAAGTTTTACTGATTACAATAATTAAAAGATGGTAAAAACGTTTTAAAATAGTTTTAAAATTTATACTCGATTAATTGTTTTTACTAAATGACGTGATCAAAAAATGCTTAAAGTTTACTTAATACTGTGAGGAAAAGATGGCTGAAATTTAATTTAACGTTTAATATTTTTAGTATTTGACATCAGTGGTGACGTCATCCATGGCGTTATCCATTATCACGTAAATTCTTCCTGAATACTATGGTGATAAAATGATTGAAATAGACCAAATAGATTTAAAGTTAGGCGAGTTGACCTTTTGAAGAAATGACGTCATCAGTGGGGTCCGAATGTGCTGGGGTGGGATGGTGAAAGTGCATGCGTACTTTGACTAACGTTCCTCGATGGCGCGACGAAATTGTATACATTCGAACGTGCTCATACCCCTAGGAGTTTGAACACAAGTGTGTTCATACCCCTAAGGGTTTGAACACAACTGTGCTCATATCCCTAGGAGTTTTAGCACAATTGGAATAGGGGTGTGAGCACAGGTGTGCTCATGGCCTATTCTTGTACTATCTATCTATCATTTTGAAATATAGAAATTCCACGTGTAAAGTCGATATATTGTTAAATACCGTTCGTCTTCCAGACACAGGTCACCACATTAAGGAAAAAGCACCTGTTTCACTTTTGTGTCATTAGAATTATATGTGCGCATGCGTAAAGGCATAGCCATAGAAGCCATAGAAGTGCATGTGACTGCCATCGTAGAGTAAACCCTGGAGTGAGACCTGGATTGAAAGATGAAGTGAACCCTGGAGAGAATTCTGGACAGGCACTAATTCTTCAAAAGTATGTGTACAGTGCTTGAACCTGTACCTATTTTTGCTAAAAGCAGACTAGTTCTGAATGCACGCTCCTTTGTGGTAGAAATTGGTTGAAAACCCCACTTTTGAACAAAACTGTCACTATATGTGGATCGCGTCTGACTTTAGAAACATTCTCTATGATCCCACGCTTATTTTTAGACAAGCATGGCAAGAGCCATGGTTCCAAGTTCCTAACCTCTACCCGTGGGCGGATTCACTTACCTGGTCCGTTGGTGTATTTTAGAATCTAAATTATAAAATCTGTGGACTAGATGGAGTGGTGACCCAGACCAGATGTGAGTGAGCTAAATCAGATGAGTGTGCTAGACCATCAGTGAGCTAGATGGGGCATGCGCTGTAGTTCAATGAGTTAAAACTCTGTATTACGTTATTAGTTAGACTGAAACAAATCCAAAAGATTTTATTTTGAGAAATGTCGGTTGATCACAGTTTTCAACTCTGCAAATTTAAAAAAAATCGTTGCAAAACGTTCTACCGGGAATGGAGAGAAGTGTGTATATGAGGGTAGGGAGATATTTCCAGAGATTGGTTCCTGGATCCCTTGAGACATATCTCTTTTTCCAATAAACTTGGCCAGTTGCTAACAGACCCAAGCTAGGCTTAGTCACTACACACAAACCTTATCTGGAACTAAAGCCTCCTAGTGACCACGATCCACCCCTCTCCTCTAACTTGTGATATATTCTGTTCTCACATGTAAGAGATTATGTACTCATATGTAGGACATTATGTTTTCACATGTGAGACATTATGTACTGGTATGCAACACATTATGTCATCTCAAATAGCAACAGTATGTTCAAACATTGTGTATATTATGTTTTCACACATTATGTAGTCTTGTGCAACACATAGTCTCCCATTGATTGCACATTATTTTCTGAACACATTTGTTTGACATGCTTTTGAAATGAATATCTCTCGCTTATTTCGGAGTGTATCAACAAGCATCGGTTGAAGTTGCCAAATGGTAGCCATTTTATCAGACTGCAATAGGTCAGATTATTAATCCTATCTATAATGGTGAATGATAATTAGTTTAGATATTGCCATTTTTACGATGTCTGTATGCCTAGTTCTCGGTGTCTCTTTCTTACAGAACCTAAATTTTGGGTCTGTTGAAAAACGAGGTGGCTTCTTTTGCGAAGTGGTCTGATTTTGAGGATCCAAAGTATTCAGAGCTTACTCCAGATACAGCAGGATGATGGTAAGGGGATGATAAAACAAGCTTCCAATTCAGTTATATTGGGTGTCCTGATGTGTGTGTGGGTGTGTGTATGTGTGTATGAGTTTGTGTGTGCATGCCCCATGGGGGCCACTCACGTACCAATTAATTACCATCCGTTTCCATTATTTTTTAAAGTGGGGTTCTGATTTTGAAATGACACCTCCTTTTTACGCAAACGCGGGATGAAATTCTGAAATAGCCCCGTTTTGTGGGAAAAGCAGAATACTGAATGACTGTAAATCCTCCTCTTTGTACGAAATTTACACTATATACAGACCGCGTTTGACCTCAAAATTACCCCCTTTCTCTGCGTTATTTTGGATACGCTTTGTAAGACACGTGGCCGCCCGTGTGTGTGTCTGTGTGTGTGCTAGTTTTACATCCAATGATGTTCCGCAGTTAATGGGTCTCAGCCCCGGTAAGCAACCCTAAACTTGTAAAACAAACCAATCTATTGTTCCACTATTGTTCTGCCATACATTCCTACGAACAACATTACGTTTACTGAAGTTGAAATTTACCCCATTAACAATGTTAATTGCATGCTTAAGCTCAATAATTAGAATAAAAAAGTTGGAAAATTACGGTAAATATCCTTAAACCAAGATTTAACATTTTACATTTTTGTTATATTTTTTACGCTAAATGAAAATATTTGAACACAAATGATTTGCACACTTAGAAATATAATGATCTCGGCCATAGAGAGCCTCTCCAGAAATGACTGTTATATTAATGCTGTAGAAAAAATAAATTGCTCTTAATTACAATTAGTAAAAATACTTTTCTAAATACATTCTGAAACGACATAGAGTGTATACAGTGTTCAACCCATAAACGCCTTTCATAACCATAGACGCATTGTGAGGCCTTGGAGAGAACAGTTAATCATTGCTGCAGAACAAAAGACCGAATGAAGGATACTCACTGAATAGGTATACGTACTGTCGTTTCTGTCTTGCTATCAACATAAAAAGAAACGATTGCTTCTTAGTTTGAAAATAAAGATCATCTTAATGTGTGTGTTATTTAGGAAGTTGCTAAAATATATTATATAAACAAGAGAAGAATGCGAGTGACATGAAGCGGTGGTTGTCGGTGTCGTGTTTCTTTGGATCTCGATTTCTTCAAGCAGTTGTTTATGTCGCACCGTCTTCTCTTTAAGCTCTATGAAAGAAATCTGTTTTCTGTTGGCGTGAAGATCATGGGTGAAAGTATGTCAGAACCAAATGTTGCTGTCGGAACTTTCCAAGGGATATGTCGTGCGTTATCTAACCACATAAGAAACTTCTTTCGCGACATACACTCGAACGTTAAACGTATAAGGCAACATGATGCTGACACGGGTGAATTTTTTTTTCGAAGGCGTCACAGTACAGTGGGGCATCTGAGAAATAAAAAAGAATACAGTTTTGTTTGGCTAGCTAAGGCATAATTATTTGTGTTTGTGTTCTAGCAGAGATAGAGGATGGGACTGGTGTGCTTTGGATTTGATTCGGACACTGTGGAAGGGCAGAGAACTCATTGCTGTGCCGTTCATTTACAGGCCTATTTACCCATGCTCAAATATAACACAAAAAAACCCAGCTCTATGATGTATAATTATCTTAAAGATTCATTAATGAAATTTTTGCATGCTATATTTTTATCACTTATTGCAGTTGTGATAAGAAAGTGTTATACACTGATAACAAATAGTCCAGTAGGACAGAGATATATGCCGGTGTGTTATAATTTCTTTAAATCATAACACATCCACTACACAGCTTGAAATACATAATTGGAATATGTTCAGCTATAGTTAACTAATCAGCAGGACTAAAAATTTAAAGCATAATTATTCCAAACTAATTTCTTATTAGCAAAAATACCAATGAGAAAATATATCTTTAAAATATATCTGCGTCGCTTAATAACTTGTATTAGTCATAGATCTTACATTACACACAAAACGCACACCATATGCGCTTAACAGCATATAAAGAAGCATTATATACTCCTTAATCGTCTGTTTCTTGCAGCTGTCTCTCACCGAGATGCTTGTTGTGGTAGGATTCCACAGAAAACCCCGCAGGTGAGTATGTATCTCGCAGAGGTGCTTGTAATGGTAGGATTCCACGGAAAAACCCGCAGTTGAGTATGTATCTCGCAGAGGTGCTTGTAATGGTAGGATTCCACGGAAAAACTTGCAGGTGAGTATGTATCTCGCAGAGATGCTTGTAATGATAGCATTCCACGGAAAAACCTGCAGGTGATTATGTATCTCGCAGAGGTGCTTGTAATTGTAGGATTCCACGGAAATACCCGCAGGTGAGTATGTCTCTCGCAAAGGTGCTTGTAATAGCAGAAAAAAACTTCACGGAAAGACTCTGGTAAGTATCTGTGAAGAAGAAAATGGAGCTAATTGACAGAAAATAGAAGTTAAAGCATAAGTTGCATTTGCTTGTAAATTACCAATTTTTATTTTTTCATATTACATTGATTTGGTTGAAATAATTCCACCAATAAATATATAATTTGGTGAAAAGCAAAATTCACTAAATTAGTATTTCTTGTTAAAAGAAGCGAAAATTTTCAAATTGCGCACTCCAAGTTAATGGTCTTTTTCACAACCATGTACAAGCAGTATGCCGATTCGTACGTGAGTGCCATCCTCGCCTCCCCTACACCTGAAAGTCCATCCCATATGTGTTATGTGCATGTATTAATTCTGTATAAAATGAAAAAGATCACTTGAATTTACAGTAGAACTATTCCACTCAAAGAAATTTATTGACTTAACTGTTTGCAACAACAAGCGGTGTTTCAAAAACAATTAATCTGATTGAAACAGTCAAATAACTAGAATATGGCTGATATGCTATTGAAAACCTAACTATTCGATCAACAAGTCGTCTGTGTATTAAACTTTTCTAAAAAGTTTTTGATTAGTATAATTAGTGTCTGCAGCAGGTTTCTTGGATTACTGTGAGTACTTGCACACCGCTTCTGTTGTAACAGTGAATGCCAAGAGAATGCTTCCTTGACTGCAATGAGTACTTATAGTACACTCATTTGATTATAATTTGAGTACTTAAAGATCTTTTCCTTGATGATAGTACACACAAAACACTCCCTTACTTACAGTGAGTATTTACAAAACGCTCCCTTGATTCTAGTGGGTGCTTACAGAACTGTCCATTGATTATTGTAAATACCTTCAGAATACTGGCTTGATAACCGTTAGTACACTACAGAAATCTCACTCGATAATCTTTGATACTTTTGCTCATGGCTATCATAAATACTCGACAAGCAGTAATTTACCGATCCTCTATCGTATCTACTGATCTTCTGTCGTATCTACTAATCCTCTACCATACATACTGATTCTCTGCCGCGTCTACTAATTCATTGCCATATCTACTGATTCTCTACCGTATCTACTGATTCTCAGCCGTATCTACTGATCTGATACCGTTTCTACTAAAGCTATTGATCCTCTATCTTAGTTACTGATGGGCCACCGTATTTACTTATCCTTACCGAAACCAATGATTCTCTACCGTCTCCACCGATTCTCTATCGTGTCTGCTGATCCTCTACCGTATCTATTAATCTTCTACAGTATCTACTGATCCTCTACCATATATAATGATTCTCTGCCCTGTCTTCACCATATCTACTGATTCTCAACCGTATCTACTGATTCTGGTTCTTTCGGTATCTACTGATCCTTCATGAAATCTACTGCTCTTCTATCGTATCTACTGATCCTCCACTCTAAATCTATTGATACTCTAGCCTATTTACTGATGCGCCATCATATTTATTGATCCTCACTGAATCCACTGATCCTCTAATGTCTCCACTGATTCTCTATCGTGTCTACTGATTCTGGTTGTCTCGGTATGTACTGATCCTTCATAAATCTACTGATCCTCTACCCTATCTACAGATCCTCTACCCTATCCACTAATCCTCTATGGTATCTACTGATCCCTCACCGTATCTACTGATCTTCTACGATGTCTACTTGTCCTCTACGGAATCTACTGATCCTCTATCGTATCTACTGAGCCTCTGCCGTATCTACTGGTTCTCTACGGCATCCACTCATCCTTCACCAAATCTAATGATTCTCCACCGTAGCTAGCTGCTGATCATACACTGTATCTACTGATACTAATCTGTGCCTACTGATCCTCTATCCTATCTACTGATGCGACTGTATCTACTGATCCTTACCAAATCCGATGATCCTCTACCGTATGTACTGATCCTCTACCATGTGTACTGACTCTCCACCGTACCTACTGATCCTGTACCGAATCCACTGATCTGCGCCGTATCCACCGATTCTCTACCGTATCTACTGATTCTCCACCGTATCTACCTATGCTTTACTGTTTCTACTAAAAGCAACAAAGCAATTGTAAAACTAATGTCTTTGTCTTTGCCGATTTTCATTCATGCTTTTACTTTTCTCCATCATGAACATTAAAGGATTTTCGAAATATAATGTAAAATCCTTGAATGAAAAGGTCATATTATGTGTTTTGAAACTGTGTGAGAACATTTACGAGGTGCGAAAATATTAATTTCCGTGGATTCATGTCAAGAAAGTTTTACGTAGAGAATTATGACCTGAATAAAAATTTTGCCCAACATGTTTAAACTTTAACTAAAAATTCATTGCCTTTAAAATTGTCCACGAAGTGTTTACGAAATTAAATTTTACAAGTATTGTTCAATGTTAATTTTGCCCTGGTGTACTTTTGAAGTGATATATAAAATGCTGGACAGCACACGGAAAGCACTTTTGCGATATCAGCCAGCTTAGGTTAACAAGCTGTCTTGTTAGCTTCCACAACGTACACTCAATGTATTCCGAAGTGTTCAGTTATCAATAGACAGGAAACTGCAACAAACTGTAACTAAAGGAATGTATGCTAAAATACATTGTTGACCCAGGTCAGTGTTACACGGGACAGTTTTAGTTAGGTTATGCTATACAAGCAGTTTGTTTATCTAGGTCAGCATTACAGTTGGAATCTGTTGAAATAGATCAGTGCTACATAGACAATTTGTTGAACGAGGTCAGAACTGCAGAGGGCAGTATTTTGATATAGGTAAGCGCTATTCAGAAAAGTTTGTTGACTTAGGTCAATAGCACTCAGGTCTATTGTTGACCTCGACTAGTGCTAAAATTGTTGACATAAGGCTGCACAGGATATGTTATTAAAACACTTCATATAGTGAAGGTAAATGTTATTTTATAGCTTGAATATTGTAGTCTTAACTGGAGCGATATATTATAATAACTTTAAACATTAATTTAGTCACTAATGCCAGAAAAACAGCTTTAAATATAGCATAATCTTTCATCGTATCCTTGTGGCCTTACTGTTGCAGATAGAAAGTACATAGAATATTATATAAAATCCCCATAAATAACTATTTTTGTTTTGAAAAGATTTTCCTAACAGGATCATTTTATTTTGCTGCAGTACATAAAGTATTCGGTTATGAACTGCATTACTGCAGGATTAACAATTTCATTAGCTGAGATTGCACAAAGTACACATGAAATAACATGATATCTCACAACACGTGGGCGGATGGACTGATCCGAAAAAATCTCTCCGGCAGCCTATAACACTGGCAGCAGGGGCATACAGTACCACAAGAGTAACAGTTCTATTAGCTGCGTTTTCCGAAAAGCCGCATAAAATTAAACATAAATGTGCGTATACACTGCACTTTTATTTAATGAGTTTGTTTGAATGCTCAAGTTTAATTCATGACCAGCGCTGATCATTGAAATTATAATTACAGAAAATGTGGCGTTATTTACATAACTGTAGTAGTAAACGTTGCATTAGAAATAGCAGTAGGAAGATGAGAAACAACAATAGGACATCAGAAATAGAAGTAGAGACTTTGAAATACAGTAGAGTATTAGCAAGAAAAGCAGAGGCATTAGAAAAAACAATATGAACTTTGGAAATAATAGGAAAATAATTATAATAGTAAATTTTATACCTGAAAATAACACGATCAATGACATTTCATTAAATCTATTCTGTGAAAAATACGGAACGAGCAGTAAATATTTAACTCTTTCTGAATTAATATCAAAGTTAATATTCTATGAAAGTGGATCACCGGAAATAGGGCCAGCAAATGGTTTCAAACAAAATACTCCGATTTCTGCAGTGGTCACATTTGCTCTTTTTAATATTTTATAATGGAAAGCGCAAAGGGATCCTAAAAGTGATCCTGTTGTGAGTTGGTTCCATTTGTTGTCTGCTCCTCTCTCCAGGCTCCTCTGATATCGAATGCTTAAGTAGATGAGCATGCCAAGCACATATTAGCGTTTTATTGATCAGCTTTCTTTCTTCTCTGCTGTTGCTTACTCTTTGGGTTGCCCCTCTTTCGGCTCTTCTTGTTCTTCATTCTTTTTGTCGTTCCTTTTCTGCCCTTTTTCTGTAGCATTTTCTCAGATTGTTTCTTCTTTTTTTCATCCTGTGATTTTAAACTACTTGTGTCATCAGATTTGACAGTGACAGTATTGTTGTGGCCGCTATTATAGGATGCGATAGTGTCTTGACTGCGGATACATGTACATCCAATGGCTACCTCCTGGTACTTGAACTCATATTCACATTGATCGGTTGGGTTATTGTATTCCTTATCTATTGCTATAACAATGGGTACTGTAGTGTTCATAGGTACACAGGTATCACAGAACTCTGTACTGTCATATTTGCTGCAATCATTACATACTGCTTCTGAAAGAGTAACTGGATACCTGTAGAACATAAATCACAGCATTTATTATCAAAACTGTATTTAATCTTTTTGCTGTAATTTTCTAGCATAATTTTTACATTGTTGTTACTTTAGTCGTAACTTCTAACTATATGTATCAATTTTACATTGCTTTGTTTTCAAATGCAATTAATACTGCTAAATTAATTTGAAAAAGTTTAGATGTTCTACTGGTGGAGTACCTATAGATATTTGTGCTCAGCTGGTGGTGCCATGGACAATTGGAGGAAACTGGGGCGAAGGGCTGACTTGTGAAATCATTGCTATGCTTGCATGTTAAATCAGACACCCCATCGATGATGGTGCACTCCGCACATGTGTGATCGGTTGTCGGATCACAATCTTTGCATTTAGCTGGCTCTGCTCGCAACAGAAACACTGGTGTATCAGTTGACATTGTAAAATTGTTCTGCATCTGGTTCTAAGCTCGGTAAGGTAGTAATTAGAAGTAGTTATAATTTATAATAAAAGGTTCCTGTTGCAAATTCGGTTTTGTTTTGGGTAAAATAATGGCTACTGTCAGTCGAAAGTAAGATTTGCTTCTGCTAAAATTATATTTTTAGTACTTGATACTGCAAAAGTTGCTGAAAAAACACCAAAGGACATGTATTGAGTATTGAACACAAGTCAGATCGAATGACGTCATGAGGTCAATGTAAGATTTCTTTGAAAATGTTACATTTAACTACTTTAATAACTGTTGCATAAATATAACCCCCCATTTTTATTCTTGGCCTCTTTTATGTAAAGCCGATTCTTTCAGAAACTCAGTCATTAAGTTACTGACACGCCCTGTGGCACTTGGTATCGTATATTATAATATGCGTGTCCAAAACAAAAACGGGAAAAGGGGTGAAGGGTAATTTTTGGGACAATACGCAGTGCAGGCGGATAGCTTAATTTCATTAAAAAAGAAGAAGGTCATTTTCATTCATTCATATGACAAAGAGCAATACTTCATCAATTTACCAAACATCGCAGTAAACCTATTGTAGGATTTAGGGTGTGGAGAAACGATCAGGCAGAGAGACGGACGGACCGACAACACCCAAACGTATAGTACCCTTTTTTGCCTAAAAACCTGGTTAGGTCTATAACTATTGCACTTACCGACGCGATCCCCACGCAGCGTTTGCATACTCTGATAAGCTGGCAGCAGATAAATAGAAGAATGGTCGCCTTGGGCATCAATACCCTGTTGCCATAGTAACCTTAGATATTCAGTGTCTTCGGAAGGCTTGCAGTTAATGGCGTACACGTGTCCCACAGCATACAACGACAGGAAAAGTAGACAGAACCCGGCCATTTCCTGTATTATTGTACAGACAGAATCCACATTACTAGTCACTGAAAACCCAATGCAACTGAGACTATGAATCAATTAGTCATACAGAAATCGTTATTGTTCAACAGATTCGGTCTTATGTTTATATATGGGTTGGTTTCGCTGACGTATTGGGTATTTCCCAAATATATTATTATTAGTTATATTTATAAAGCGTTTATTCTAGAAAAAAAGCTCTAAGCGCTGTACATAATTTTTTTACATTAAAAGCTAATGCAGAACATCATAAACTTCAAAACAGTTATGGAATGTAAATTTCATTTCAATCCATTGAATATAGTCTTATAATACTGCTCCTATGTATGTATGAAACATTCATTAAGATTTAAAAAGACATGTGCAAAACTAAAAATAATACATTCTAAATAAATACGTTTTAAGGTGTTTTCTATAGGTTCCGATAGAGTCACCGGTCATTATCTCATAAGGTAATTAATTCCATAGAGTTGGACCGCAAACACTTAAACATTTGTCCCCAGTCTTAGTACGTGACTTTGGTACTTGAAGCAAACACTTGCTATTAGATCGCAACACTTGGGAACTGGAATGCGGAACTAATAGTTCTGCTAGGTAACTAGGTGCTCGCTTGTGAAGACAATTGAAGCACATTACAACTATACTGAATTTCACTCTCGCTTCTATGGTACTATCATTGCAGAGCAAAATTACTTATTCAATGCAACGCTTAGTGCTTATACAAAGCAGATAGGTTTCTCCATAGGGCAATGTTATATAACAACGATACATTACAATGTTTTTGTGTGCAACTGGGTTAACTATGCTAGCACTTAATGGAGCGGAACTCTGTTCTTTTCTATAAATTTTCTGTCGTCTCTTCATTGGTCAACTGTTGCATAGCAACGATATATCACGATGTTGTAGATAAATGGGATTGTTATGATAACACTGAAGGGCAGGGTTGAAAGAAAGACTCTAATGGACTGAAGCTGGGGAGCAAAGTAAAAAAAAAAGCAACTGTATTAGAGACAGTCTGACCTTAGAAGATACAAGGAAATGGGGGTCTAAATATCTCGCTAATTCCACATTCAATGTTACTGAACGTTAAAATGCATTCACAGCGCTGAGGGCAACATTTAATAATTTTAAGATGTTGCTTTTATTCTTAACAATTTCTACATATTGAGAATTACAAATAACATATAACGCAGTTTTAACATCTCCCTCTCTCCTACACCGAATTCACCAAAGAAACAAAAATGTAAATAATGTAAAACTTTGTACAATCTTAAAGAAAACGAAGCTTTGGCCTTTTGCCCCTGTGAACCGTAATTATCCCAGTCAAAACATTGTTTTCCATAATACTGATAATACTATGGAAATACTGATAATACTGATAATACTGATTACATATTAATTCCACCCTCTGGTCCATGCAAGTGTAGTGTTAATGACACTGTATCTAATTCTGTATACCTCTCACATAAATCTAACCAACCTTACTTATCGGCAGGTTTATATCATATTACGAATATCTCCCGCCTCAGTCTAAACGACTTTGCTAATCGTCAGGTCTAAATATATTTTTCCGCATAAATCTCATAAATCTCCCACATAAATCTAACCAGCCTTTCTAAGCGATAGGGCTATATCTGTTACCGCGGATCTGAGAAATCAGCGAATGATATACATCCGCCGAAATTTTCAGAGAGTTCACAGATCCGCTAAGTCAATCAGCGGATCTGTGAACTCGCTGAAAATTTCAGCGAATGTATCATCCGCTGGTTTTGAGCTTAAATTATTTCACAGATCCGCTGAATAGATTCTGAGGTTAATTATAGAACAATTTAATGAATATATTGGCAAATACAATATTTGATATATATTTCCTATGAATTTACGTAATGTCCTTATTTCGAAAAACATTTCTATATCTTGAATGTAATTAGATGAATGAACATTTGTTCCAAAGCGACGAAATATTTAGGTGTTTCATCTGGTGTTTTTTTTTTATTTCTGATCACTTTTTGGACATCACCACAAACGGGAACATCATAATTTTGCAACAAATAATAATGTTGTCTTGTCTTAGACCGTGCTTGCTTAGCCTCTAAAATATTCTAAATGAAACTGTCGGAATAAGTGCACTTTTAATAGTGTCTTTCTTTGCGTTATGCTGTTTGAATAAATTCTCAGTAATACGTCTTTCAGTTTCACCATCCATGATTTTCCGTTTACCACATTATTCCCTAAATTGAACTAAAATATTGTTTATTTCCTATTCCTGTAATGTAACTTTGGTACTTTTAAAGGTGTAATATTTTTATGATGGATTGCTATTTTCCTCACATATTTATACATTACGGGTACTACGTCCTCTTTAATGAGTCAAGTTAAATCTTTCAACCAATAATATAGCTTAAATTCATGAGTGATACCCTCAGAGCACGCTCCTGGTATCGTGAGTAGTGGAGATGATATTGGATAGGTCATTAAAAATTAAGAATCGCACATTTGTAATTAACAAAGGTGCAATTCACCAAAATGCAATCACATCGCTTTGATAAAATTTGAAAGGCTGGATCAAAAGTAGTACCACTTCTTATGAATATTATTTGAAAATACTTGAATGCTTTGACAAACTTAAAAGAAACAGACAAAAGACATCAAAAGTTCATTAATCAAATTACATACAAAATACACAAATGTTTTTCGAAATAAAGACCCCACGTAAATTCACAAAAAATGTATATCAAATATTGTATTTGCCAATGTATTCATTAAATTGTTCTATTATTGTTAAGCTCAAAATCAGCGGATGATACAAATTTGCTGAAATTTTCAGCGAGTTCACAGATCCGCTGATTGACCTAGCGGATCTGTGAACTCACTGAAAATTTCAGCGGATGTGTATCATTGGCTGATTTCACAGATCGCGGTAACTTATCTATGTCTTTGTAGCTCCCACCATATCTATTTCTTAGTATCTCCCGCAAAAATCTCCCGTATAGATTAAACCGACCTTACTAATCGACATGCCTGTTAATATCTCCAAAAGCCTCAACTTCGTTTAATATCTTTTGATAATTGAAGATTGTAGTTGGTACCCGTTATATCTGTAGGTTGCTGGAGGACCACGGAGATTCTCTTTATATAGACAGGTTCATGTCTATGTTTAGATTCATTGTTATTTTTAGTATGAAAATTTTTGTTTCCGTACATGCTAAAATTTCCCAAGGATTTCTGAGAAAATAACACAAATGTGACGTTCATTTCTTCGCCGGTAGTTCAGAATTGATAGCTACTTCACTTGGTCTCCTATCTTATCTCAAAGAGAGAGAGAGAGAGAGAGAGCTGATAATATGACAGTACAACAGCAGAAACTATTTGAAAATCAGTTGAGGTGTATATAGTGCATTTGTAACCCAATAAAAAATTATAGCTCTCATCACATTTCAGACAGAGCTCTAATAATACAGCACGACGATTTACAACTCTGATTGATATCTGAAACATATTATCTTGATTAAAAAGTTGATAATGCAGCACCGCTGGGTACAGCTCCGGTCGTTATCTAAGATATTTTTGCCAATATACAGTATTTAGTTTCCTGCGTACAATGGGATAAAATATAACGACGAAATACAAAAAAACTGTGAAATTGTTTGTTAATATGTGTAGCGACAGAAATTTTATTTGTAAACAACGGTTTCTTTTTAACTTTTTTCTCCAACAAAATTATTTAAATAATTGGTTGATTTGATAATTTACAATAGTTTACAACTATGTGGCTTCCTGTGGTTTCAATATATGGGCGACCTGTAAACAAACCAGTGGTTTATCCTGAAGTGTTAAGCAATACAAATATAGAGAAAGTTTCTTAATAATACGTGTAGGGCTCTCGAAAGTTGTGAATGAGGTGTGGAGTGGAAAGACTAAGGAAGCGGGAAAAAAGGGTAAGTTAGATTGCGCGTTGTAAGTGACTGGCATTTCTTTTGCTTATTTGAAAATTTATGACTGTCCGTATTTTCCGAACGTAACTGAAGTATGTATGTATCCGATAAGACAGGCGTCTAGAAACTGAAAGATTGTGAACAATTACAAAGTTTATTAAGATCAATTTCCTTAATATGTTGTTGGAAGTGGATAAAACCGTTCTTGTATATTTGGTATATGTGCAGTGTCCATTTTGCAAATTGCCAAAAGGGCGTGCATGCACGCGCCAACTTTATGAAAGCCAGTGCAATATGTATTGAATATAGATAATACACTTGATATACTTTCGAAAACTTGGTTTCCAGCACCAAATTATCAAATGGCAAGCATATATAAATATATATATATATATCAATCAACTACACAAGACAAAAAGACACAAAATTATGAAAACTATAATTTAAAAATATTCTACCGGCCTTTCTATAAAAAAAACGCGTGCATAATTAAAAAGACGTATGCAGTTGCATGTGCATACCTTTGAAAAGCAGGTGCAAATGTGTCAGAGCGAGTGCACTGTACCAAGAACGCGCCACAAAATTGATACTGTAAACGGTTTGTAGTTTAAATCATCCCCACGCTGATTTACTAATAAAACACACAGTCAGGGATGCATCGAGAAGAGCAGGGAATGGGCGTTGATGTCATACCATCAGAGGAAAGGGGATGTGGGTATAGTACTACCAGAGGAAAGGGTTATGCGGGTATCCGACTACAATGGAAAAGAGGCATGTAGGTATCTGACCACCAGAGGAAAGAGGTACGCGGGTATCCAACTACCAGAGGAAAGGGAGCGTGGGTATCCGACTACCAGAGGGAAAGGGTACGCGGGTATCGTTCTACCAGAGGTACCAGAGGAAAGAGGAAAGCGATCATCCGACTACCATAGGAGAGGGATATGCGGACGTCCGACTGCCAGAGCAAAGAGGCACAAGGAGTCGCATTAACATGAATGACGGGTGCATAACCATAACAAGAAGGAGGATGATGTCCATTCACATGGAAAAGTAGGGAACAACAAATAATAATAATAACAATATATTATAATAATAATAATAATAACAATAATAATAATAAAGTTATACTTATATAGCACTTAATATATTTAAAACTATAAGCGCTTTACAAGAGCACCAGAGCGTTATTGTGTAAGACCTGAAGCTGAAAACTGCAACTTATTGAAACTGTTATGTACTAAAAATGACTACCTTACAGAATGACTAGAGGAACCTGCCACAAAATAAACAAAAAAAAACAAAAAAAAAAAAACAGATAGAATAGAATACCTACACACAAGCCAGAAACATTAGTTTATATTATAAAACCTTTTTACTAGATAGGTTTTTAATTCCTTTTAAAAACACAAACAGAGTCTATACACCGTAAGTTCATCGGTAGGTCATTGCACTCACTTGAACCAAAAACCTTTCTCAAGAAGCTGACTGAGGTATGATGAAGCCTTCCCATAAACACAGTAATGACAATGGGTTAAAAATTTAAAAATAATGCGGGCCACTGTTGAAAGCCAACTGCAGGTCCTTGCGAACGGTTGTGATGTGTTCATGGAATTTAGTGTTGGTAACGAGTCTTGAGGCAGCATTTTTGGACCAGCTGCAGACGGCGGAGCTGAGGAAATCCAGCGAGAAAACTGTAGGCATAGTACAGCCTAGAAGTCACTGTATAAGGGTTTTAGTAGATTGATTATCCAGGTGACGTCTATCAGATGCGATTGATTTAATGTAGAACATAGCACTGTTGCATTTCTGGGACACGACTTTTCATGTTGCTGTCCAAGATACAGCCCAAATTTCTGACCTTATCAGCACCCATAGTAATATCACAGAAAGGAATTGAAATCGATGATAAAATCTGCAAGAAAGTGAAGACAAAATCAAAAGGATTATTACTGCGTCATTGCCGGCTGCATGCTGTTTAGATTCGTTGCCTACCCGTTTAGTCTGGATGTTTACTCCCGACTATTACCAAAATAGTGAATTTGTCTTTAAAAGAAGGAACAGTACCTGAATTGATGAAAACAGCCGTAGATACACCACTACTCAAAAAAGCGTATTTAGACCCAAATATTCTCAAAAACTATAGGCCTGTCTCTAATTTTAGTTTCCTACCCAAACTCATAGAAGAGGTTGTTACATCTTGCATAAATAAATAACGAGTACAATTTAAGAGACCAAACTGAATCTGCGTATCGTATATTTTACTCTACACAAGCTAGGCTTTTATGTTTTCAAAATGGCATTTGTAACGCGGACAGAAAGAAAATGACAGTGTTAGTTTACTAGACCTAAGTACTGCGTTCGATACGCTTAATCGCAATATTCTATTGCGTCGTCTACGTAATCGCTTCGGGATAACCTGTTTTTACAATAAAGTGGATAGCATCTTACCTTTCAGACAGAAGTCAGTTAGTTAAACTGTGTGATTTTCGCTCCCATACTACCAAGCTAGTTACAGGTGTACCCCAAGGCTCGATACTGGGACCGATTTTATTCAGACTCTACATGTCTCTAGTGTCTGAAATTCCAAGACGTCATGGATTATCATCCCTTCTATTTGCTGACGATACGCAATTATACCTGTCATTTCACCACTCCGAATACCGTAGATCTGTAATAAATATACAAAAGTGCCTTTTAGATATCAAGGACTGGATGTCTGCAAATTTTTAATGCTAATTCAAAAAGGGTAAGTTCTCCTAGATGGCAGTGAAGGGGAACGTGGTTGTTTAACCACACACTTCGTGAGACAGTGCTTTGGTGCGATTTGCGTCTTTCTTACCAAAAGTTAAATATCTACCAAGTTTAAAACTCCACGCCAGCCCATTGTAAAACCCGTACTCGGACTTCTTAAAGTTAGACTTACTAAATGAATATTAATGGGATGTTCTCAAAGGTTTCGAAAATTTTTATAAGGGTTTATTTGGTTGCTGATCATACGCTTGCCGTTAGATCTTAACCGAAATTCTGAGGTATTGATTATATATGCCCTTGACTTCACTGTAGAATCAGTCCGAATGAGAGAAAGACCATGCTAGAAGTTTCATCGTCTTTCAGGCAGCACGCCAATCTTTCTTAATCAGCATTTGTTAGGCCAAAAACATAAATCACTCCCGTGTCATCTCCTACGTTGCACTTTGCACTACACTCTCTTTCCAATCATGAATCAACTCTATGACAATAATAGACCATAGATGTAACAGACAATGCATCTAAAAGTTTTGTTTACATATATGTATTTTAGCTTTTAGCCGTGAACTACCTTTAGAAATGAAGCTATCATTGATTTCTAATGTAGTTTCAGAATTTCCCTCTTACAGAACTGTATCAATGCATGTACTGGTGCATATTATAAGAAGAGTGGAAGTATGATCTTACACTATTGTATCAATGCACACAATTTGTAATTGTGCACAGTATCAAAATAAAATAACTTGTGGTGTTGTGTTGAAATGCAAGTAGAAGCGTAAAGAGACAGGTCCGTTGATACATGTTCCTCATTTAATTTTGGTTGCTCTGCTGGTGTGTTTAAACGTAAAATATTAGTTCAGCATAAATGTCACATCAGTATGTTAATCTTGGGTTAAAATCAATTTATGGATATTCGTTCATGCCGCACGTCTATGCAGATGCAAACGAACAGCTCGATACAAATTCGACTAAAAGAGTAAATGAACGTTTAATCAAGCATATGCAATGGCCAATCATTTTGTCATGTTTAAATGCAATATGAAACCTCAAATCTTCTATTTCGTTAGCTAAATGATGCACATGAAAAGAATCACAGTATTATCTCTCTCCAAAGTAAAGTATATTTTGGTGTGCTGAAAGTGGCTCAAATGTGCAACAACTCTACTTAACTAATCATTTCTTTTATATTAAATTCAGTGCCTCTGCATGTTCAAATTTTAAAATTATTGAAATGAAACATGGTGATTCTCGCTCGAATTCAGGACCTTTTGGCAGGCAGATGTCCTGCACACTTTAACCAACGGCCCCAACAACAACCTCCTATCCTCAAACCAATATAAATTACTTTTGTGAAGAAAACCAGATATTAATATATTAAAAAGTGATATTTTGATTTAGCATATATTTTTTCCAAATACAAATGCAAATACACAGCCTTCAGAACATAAAACGCAACTTATTTCGTTCAGCATTTATCAGAATAAAATTCTATATGAAAGGAACGATTTATATACTCTTTTATAAAATAAAGCTTTTTTATAATGTACAATATACAATATAACAGAGAAACTTCAGCGTAACATCTTTGAATAAAGTAAACTGTGCAGCTGAATGAAAATGAAACACAAACAAACCAAGTGTGTAATTTCTGCCCTTAACAGATATTTTGTGTTGCAAAATCTTACTCAGCAAGACATTTCCTTACAGAAAAGCACACTGTTTAGCGAAAATGAGCAGTTGTGTGTGATATTCCAATCCTTTTGTTTCTTCAAATGATTACACTGCCAGATCGATTTATTTGGCTGACAGATATCATGAGGGAAAGTTTTTTCTTTTATTTTTAATCAATAATAAACACTACTGTCTCGATTAATCAGGGTTTAGGTCGAGTGGAAAATAAACTATTGCGATTAAAATATTACAATTTTTCAATGATCAAATATAAGGGCTGACGGTTAGCTGAATTGTTTAGAGCGTTGGCATGCTCCCGGATTCTATTCCAGATGGGGAATTTAAGCGGGGTGTTTACGTTCGCTGCAATTGCCTGTGCAGTGTCACGTCATGGTGAGCTGAGTTGGTCTGGTAATTCCAAATTACCGGCTCCATTCCGCCACGGGGCGGTAAGCAGGGGGGATTGACATTTGCTGCAACTACCTTAGCTAAGCAAATGCAGGAGGTGTGAATACTACTGTGAATAACAAAAATTGTAATTATATTAAAAATATGGCATGGAGTCAGGATATTGTGGCAATTCAAGAAATTTAATAATAGTAATAATAATAACAATAATAATAGTAATAATAATAATAACAATAATAATAATGATAATAATTTTATTTTAGAGGGCAATTTGTTGACATAAGTGCTACAGCAGGCAGTTTGTTCACCTGAATCTGTGCTACCCAGGGAAGTTTGTTGACCTAGGTCAAGGCCACTCAGGTCACTTATTGACAGCGGTCAGTACTACACAGCATAATTTGTTGCCCTAGGTCAGCGCTGCACAGGATATGCTGCTAAGATATTTCATGCAGTGCAGAGTAAATGTTATTTTATAACAGGATTGTCAATATGGTCTTCCCTAGAGTGATATGTTATACTAACTTGAAACATTAAATTAGGCCCTAGTGCCAGAAAAAAGCTGCAAATATAACAATATCTTTGATCTTTATGGCTTTATTGTTGTATTGTACTGAGGTAGCTAGAATAGATTAGATAACATCCCCATAGATGATTAGTTTTGTGCAGAAGCAATTAGGATTATACAATAAAGTTTTGTATTGAGTATTTGGTCGTGAACTACAACACTAAAAGATTGCCAGTTCCATTATCTGAGTTTGCTAGAGGATCACATAAAATAAAATGATAACAACACATGAGCGAGAAAACTGATAAAAAACACTCCGGCAGCGTGCAGTACTGACTGCACGAGTATGGACTACTACAAGATTAACACTTCTGTTAGCTGTGTTTGCCTGAAAGCCGGATGAATTTAAACATAAATGTGCATATGGATGGAACTGTTTTTCATTTAAGTTGTTTTAATGCTCAAGTTTTCTAATAAACTCCGTACAAGTTCTAATCATTGAAGGGCAGTCAAAATAATTGTAGAAAGATTAGACAAAACAGTTGGGCATTAGAAATTATAGTAATGCATTAGAAATACGGTAGCGATCAGCAGTAATAGTAGTATTGGAAATAACAGTCAGGGCATTAGAAATAGTAGCAGAAGCATTTGAAAGAACATATTTTATCACTGAAAAATAACAAACCCAGTAGGTCATGTCGTTATATATCTTATATAATGAATACTGAATAAGAAGCATATATTTAACTCTTTCTTAGTCAATGTCAAAGTTGATATTCGATCTACTTGGAACACCGGAGACAGGGCCAGCAGATGGTTCAAAATTAAGTAATCCGATTTCTGCTGTGCTCCTGTTTGTTGTTTTATCTTAATGTTTTACAATGGAAAGCACAAAGATATGTTAAAAGTGATCCCATTTGTAAGTTCTATATGTGATGTGGTCCTCTCTTAAGATTTCCATTGTGTTGATTGTTTAAGAAGTTGAGCGAGCCAAACACATATCAGCGTTTTACTGATCAGATTTATTTGTTCACTACTGTTGCTTACTCCTTGCGTTGCCCTTCTTTTGGTTCTGCTTGTTCTTCATTCTTTTGTCGTTCCATTTTTTGCAGTTTTACTAAAACATTTTCTCAGTTTGTTTGTTCTTTTTATCAACTTAGAATTTGAAGCACTTTTTCAAAACATTTGGTAGTGGTGGCATTATTTTGGCCGCTTTTATAGGAAGCGATACAGTCTTGACTGTGGATACTCATACAACCAATGGTTACTTCCTGGTACTTGAATTAATATTCACATAGATCCTTTGAGTTGTTGTATTCCTTGTCTGTTGCTATGACTATGGGTACACAGATATTACAGAACTCTTCACTGTGATATTTGCTGCAGTCATTGCATACTGCCTCTAATAGTATTAATGGATATCGGTAAGACATAAGTGAAAATATTTGTTATGACAACTGTATTTAACCTTCTTGATAACATAATTTTAGTATTATTGTTACTGTAACCATTAGCTCTAACTATATGCATCGATGTTACTTTGATTTGTTTATAATTGCATTTAATACTGCTGATATTATTTGAAAAGATATAGAGATACTACTTGTATCCCACCTTATATCGATATTTGTCTGGTCAATTGGCCCCTAACAGGCTTTGAATTTAGATGGATGTATTCGCAACGTGAACACTGGTGTATTAGTTGACATTGTAGAATAGTTCTTCAACTGAATCCAACCTCAGTTAGACAAAGATTTAAGAAACAGTTAAAAAGTTATAAAAGTTATAATTTGTACTAATAGGTTTTTGTTGCAAGTTGTGGTTTGTTTAGGATAAAATATTAAAATAATGCTTGTAAGTACGTTCTGATTGAGTTATAAATTATTTACTTGATAGTTTCTTTTTTTGCAAAATTTCTCTTAGACCATCTGTTTAACACTGATTTTGGCAGAAAGGAGAAGATATCAAAAGACATACAGCAAGATATTCAACATAAGGCAGACGTCATGAGGTCATTCCCTTGTTATTGTACAGACAAAAGGCACATTAATGTTCACTGAAAACCCATTCCACCTGGGTATATGAACCGAACACTTATAGAGAAATGCTTACTCTTCAACAAAAAAAAAACATCTACGGCGGTTCGTCCTTTTGTTTATGAGACCTTCTGCTTTCGATGATGTGTTGAGCATTCCACAAAATTGTACTACTGTCATCGAGGAGTAGAACAATTTTTTTTTCTATATATCTTTTTGTCCTTATACAAAGCATATACGTCTCTTCATAGGTCAGCTGCTGTTTAGCAACGATATATCACAATGTTGTTATGGGTAATGGTTTCACTGAAGGGAGCAGGTTTAGCTCTCGTATAACAATGATATATCACAATGTTGTTTTAGATAAATGGCGTGACTATGGCAAAATTGAGGAGCGGAACTACATTTTTATGCATCGTTTTGTGCTTATACAAAACAACCTGACTTTAGAAGAGGCAGGGGATAGGGTTTGTAAATATCTCGCTCATTCCACATTTATTGTTGTACGTTAGATTGCATTCAAAGCGCTGAGGGTAGCATTTAGCAATTTGAAGACATTATTGTTATTCTTTAAACTTTCGACAGACTGAGACTTACAAATAACATAACATATAAGCAGTTTTAACATCTCCTTAATCTCTCCTTCCCCAAACCGATTTCACAAAAAGAGATTAATGTAAAGCATTGTGCAAGCAACAACGAGGCTTTTGTTTATGTCCCAGCAAACCGTTATCATCAAAACATTGATTCCTGTATTACATCGCTTCGCAAAGCATATTTACTGAACGTTTTGTTACTGATACGGTCTTTGTTTTTCGAAACAGATAGGTCTGTATCAATATCTATATACCTCCCGCATAAATCTAACCGATCTAGCTGATCAGCAGGACTATATCTAATTCTGTGTATCTCCCGCCTGAGTCTTAAGACCTTGCTTACCGACAGGTCTTTATCTATGCACACCCCGCATAAATCTCTGTCTCCGAAAAAATCTAACCGACCTTGCTAATCGATGAGTCTAAACCGATATCTTTATAGCTTCTGCATAAATCTAACGGAGCTTGCTAATCGATAGGTCTGTATCAGCATATCTCCCACTGTAAAGAACACAAGTGTCTTTGATACCAATACTGAAGTTCCATGAAAACGCGATTCTAGGTTGTGTTTACTTTTTGATGCGGGATCATTGAACAAGTGTTCCCACCGTATGCGGGGTTATTAATAGTAGTAGGGAAATGGTGGAACTGGAACAGGAAGTGACGTCATCAGACCCCCCTACCCCCCTACCCCCCCATCCCCTACCCCCCCTCCTCCCCCTACACCCCTACCCAAACTACCCCCTACCCCCCTACCTCCCCTGCCCCCACCCCCTACCCCCTACCCCCTACCCGCTACCCGCTACCCCCACCCCCCACCCCCACCCCCCTCTTCTACACCCTACCCCCTACCCCCCTACCCCCCACCCCCTACCCCTCCCTACCCCCTACCCCCTACCCCCTACCCAAACTACCCCCTACCCCCTACCTCCCCTACCCCCACACCCTACCCCCTACCCGCTACCCCCACCCCCCACCCCCACCCCCCTCTTCTACACCCACCCCCCTACCCCCCCACCCCCCTACCCCCCCACCCCCCAGGGCTAAGAAAATTTTGCGATTTTAGCATAGTTATATGTTTCAGACGATTCTGAACAACTTCGGTTTTGAGGACCCCCCTCCCTCTTACTTAAAATTGCGATAACTTTCGTTATAGTTGACCGATTTGTATCAAAATTTCACTGTTTGATTCAGTTTTATGTAAACTTTTGTTATAAAGTAATCATAGGCTAGTTGCGCAGCTGACTGTATGCATATTTGTAGCATGCCGCCATTTCAACTTAAAACTGGGATAACTTTTGTTATACTTGACCGATTTGTATCAAAATTTCGCTGTTTGATTCAGTTTTCTATCTATTTTTGACATAGTCATGGGCTATTTGCACAGCTGGCTGTATGCATATTTAGTACATGCCGCCATTTTAACTTAAAAGTGAGATAACTTTCGTTATACTTGACCGATTTACATGAAAATTTCCCCATTTTGTTCAGTTATTTCTTGTGTTATTTCGCGGATGAATACCATTTTGGCTTGACCGCTAGATGTTTCTGCTGTGCAGCTCTACAACTGTATGTGAGACATTCTGCTGAGTCAGCAATTTTAACGAGTTTGAACAAGTTACACACCATATATTGATTGCATCGAAGTAGTATAAAAACAGACCTTTTTGTTCTGCTTGGAAAAACTTGGACAAACTTTTAGTTTTTGGTTTTTATGACTCTATGACATTATGTGACAACATGCGACTGTGACATTATGTAATCTATGACATTATGTGACTCTCTGTGACTTTTTTTTAACATAATAGCCATATTTCTATGTCTATTTTCACTATTATTATTATGCTAATATTTGATTAGTCATATTTCAATGGTTTTATTACAATAACCACACGCACACACAGCATAGGAATAAGTACATGAAAGGTCTCAGAGTGTGGGGAAACCAATCAATAAATTTCAGACTGCACTCGTTCAGAGCGTGGGAACGATCAATAATTGGAGAAGGAATGGGATTTTCCCTACGTTAAGTCCAATGTTATGTTTTATGTTATAGTAGTTGGAAAATGGTGCAAACTTTAGCAACTGTAGTTTTTGACAACATATGATATATGAAATAAGTTTTAGCATTTCACCATGGTACTTATTCAAATATTCTAAAGTTATAGTGGTGCAGAAATGGTGGTTCTAGACCAACTTTGACAAATTTAGTTTTTCACGTTTCAAACAATTCTACCACTTGGTTGGTGGGTTGATTGTTGGAAAAAATGGGAAGTGAAAATGTGGATAGTTATGTAGGAAAACTGAGCCCATTCAAACATGTGTTCGAATGGCAAGCCCATTTAAAAGACGTGTTCGAATAGCAAGCCCATTTAAAAGACGTTTTCGAATGGCAAGCCCATTCAAAACACGTGTTCGAATAATTTTTAGAAGATATTAGGTCGTGGTATTGTTCAACAAATTGTTCAACATGTTCAACATGTTCAACATGTTGTTGTTCAACATGTTCAACATGTTGTTCAACATGTTCAACATGTTCAACATGTTGTTCAACATGTTCAACATGTTGTTCAACATGTTCAACATGTTGTTCAACATGTTGTCCAACATGTTCAACATGTTCAACATGTTGTTCAACATGTTGTTCAACATGTTCAACATGTTCAACATGTTGTTCAACATGTTCAACATGTTCAACAAGTTGTTCAACATGTTCAACATGTTGTTGTTCAACAAGTTGTTGTATATAAAGCTATGTTTAAAGACTTTCTCATCATTTGAATAGTGTAGGTTGAACCGAAAGGATGTAGCAATGCAACATTTGTTCAAAATCTTACAACTGGCCACAAAGGCAAACGTGGTAAAGTTATTTCTAAACATATTAAGTCAACTCACTATAAAGTATAAAAGGCAGCCGCCCTCAGACCTAACACACATTCTGTATCAAGATACTGAAGTGTGAACATGTCTGGAGTGAGCGAGCAACAACTACCATCTATGACAATGCCTGTAGAAAAGTCTGAGACAATGCCTGCAGAAAATTTTATGGTAAAGCCTGAGACAATACCTACAGCAAAGTCTAAGACAATGCCCATGGTAAAGTCTAAGGCGAAGTCATGTCAGCAGCGTCAAAAGCGACCACATCTTAGAAAGAGAAAAAGAGATGAGTTACCAGCTATGACGCCGCCGTGTAAAAAGCGAAAAATTAAGACAGAGCCTAAAATGAAGCGAGAACCAGAGTGTAAAGCTGCTACCACCATGAAGAAAATGGGTGTAGACGATTTACCAGTTATGATACCTATTAATGGAGAAATACATATTAAATTGGGGAAATATCAACAGAAAGTGATGGTTAACATTCGTGAATATATTACGGAACATACATCTGGGAGGTTACATCCTACCAAGAAGGGAATTTTGTTGTCATTGAACGATTGGCACATGCTGAAGAAGCAAATGATGTCAGTGGATCTCATGCTTCAGCAAATGGATTTGTATAAATGCAGTGACTGTCAGAAGATTGTTGAGTAGACAGCGAGATGACTGTATACATTTTCACTGCATGACGAGCTTAGTGAATGCTATGATTTCATCACCCTCAGTGTAGAAGATTGGACAAGAACTTGAAACTTAGCTTTGACTCATATGGATATATACATTTGATATGTAGTTCAAATAAAATTGTCTTCATATGTAGGTTATGAAATTAACATGGTGTATGTTAATGTGAAGTTTTTGTGAATCTGCACATGTATTAACATAATATGTATTTGAAATAGTTTTGTTTGTATCATAATTGTACATATTTGCGATATTCAATAAAAACACATATGATGCTTTTCAACTTTTTATTTTTCTCATACAATACTTGAATATAATACATAATAATACAATTCTTGAATATAATACATAATAATACCTAATATATGATATATGGTTTACGGGTCAATTTAAACCACGTCAGGAACCTTACGACTTTATATATTGCAAAGCAAGACATATATTAATACACAACGCTTAAGTTAATAAAATATTACAACATTTATAAAGTCTTTATCATAAAGTTTAGTCAAATAAGTCTATTTTTCTTCATCTGTTGCACTCTGTTCACTCTCCATGTCACTTTCTTCATCACTGCTGTCATACTCCTCTTCCTTATCTAGTAGCTCTTCAAAGAATGCATTGTTTTTCCTTATAGCAGCCTTTAGTGCCTTTGAATACTTGTAATGTTTTTCATCCACAAAGTAATTAAAGTCCTTTAAAATCTTTTGATAATGTTGGCTTTCTTCTAGACGCTGGATATATTTGAATAGTCTCATAAACAGTTGTTTAAGTCCATGTTTATAAATGGGTCGAAGGTCATAGCTTGCTATTTCACGCGGATCTTCAAGTCCTTGTTCTTCATATTCTGAAACCTTTTCTTGAAATTTGTCATCATAGGCATCGTAGACTTCTTGAACCATATCATACCAGACAGAGTCTATTTCTGACTCACTTTCAGAGTCTGTTTCTGACTCACTTTCAGAGTCTGTTTCTGACTCACTTTCAGAACTCCTGTCATCGGCATCCTCACCACACTGCTCCATATGTTTGAGCAAAGCTTCTTCGCTGTTGTATAATGCACCACATTCTGCACAAGCATGTGCATTCTTTTCAGCCATGTTAACGCTTTCACTTTCCATAGAAGACTCATCGAAAGTTTCCGTGAAAGGTAGTTTTACAGGGTTCTCCATATCCGATTCTTCCTCCACTTCTGACGGGTGAGCAACCTTTAAGTGTCTTTTAAGACTTTGTGGCCAGTTGTAAGATTTTGAACAAATGTTGCATTGATACATCCTTTCGGTTCAACCTATACTATTCAAATGATGAGAAAGTCTTTAAACATAGCTTTATATACAACAACTTGTTGAACAACAACATGTTGAACATGTTGAACAACTTGTTGAACATGTTGAACATGTTGAACAACATGTTGAACATGTTGAACATGTTGAACAACATGTTGAACATGTTGAACAACAACATGTTGAACAATTTGTTGAACAATACCACGACCTAATATCTTCCAAAAATTATTCGAACACGTGTTTTGAATGGGCTTGCCATTCGAACACGTCTTTTAAATGGGCTTGCCATTCGATCACGTCTTTTAAATGGGCTTGCCATTCGAACACATGTTTGAATGGGCGCAGTTTTCCTACATAACTATCCACATTTTCACTTCCCATTTTTTCCAACAATCAACCCACCAACCATGTGGTAGAATTGTTTGAAACGTGGAAAACTAAATTTGTTAAAGTTGGTCTAGAACCACCATTTTTGCTCCACTATAACTTTAGAATATTTGAATAAGTACCATGGTAAAATGCTAAAACTCATTTTATATATCATATGTTGTCAAAAACTACATTTGCTAAAGTTTGCACCATTTTCCAACTACTATATCATAAAACATAACATTGGACTTAACGTAGGGAAAATCCCATTCCTTCTCAAATTTTTGATCGTTCCCACGCTCTGAACGAGTGCACTCTGAAATTTATTGATTGGTTTCCCCACACTCTGAGACCTTTCATGTACTTATTCCTATGCTGTGTGTGCGTGTGGTTATTGTAATAAAACCATTGAAATATGACTAATTAAATATTAGCATAATAATAATAGTGAAAATAGACATAGAAATTTGGCTATTATGTTAAAAAAAAATTCACAGAGAGTCACATAATGTCATAGATTACATAATGTCACAGTCGCATGTTGTCACATAATGTCATAAAAAGTCATAAAGAGTCATAAAAACCAAAAACTAAAAGTTTGTCCAAGTTTTTCCAAGCAGAACAAAAAGGTCTGCTTTTATACTACTTCGATGCAATCAAAATATGGTGTGTAACTTGTTCAAACTCGTTAAAATTGCTGACTCAGCAGAATGTCTCACATACAGTTGTAGAGCTGCACAGCAGAGACATCTAGCGGTCAAGCCAAAATGGTATTCATCCGCGAAATAACACAAGAAATAACTGAACAAAATGGGGAAATTTTCATGTAACTCGGTCAAGTATAACGAAAGTTATCTCACTTTGAAGTTAAAATGGCGGCATGTACTAAATATGCATACAGCCAGCTGTGCAAATAGCCCATGACTATGTCAAAAATAGATAGAAAACTGAATCAAACAGCGAAATTTTGATACAAATCGGTCAAGTATAACAAAAGTTATCCCAGTTTTAAGTTGAAATGGCGGCATGCTACAAATATGCATACAGTCAGCTGCGCAACTAGCCTATGATATCTTTATAACAAAAGTTTACATAAAACTGAATAAACAGTGAAATTTTGATACAAATCAGTCAACTATAACGAAAGTTATCGAAATTTTAAGTAAGAGGGGGGGGGGTCCTCAAAACCGAAGTTGTTCAGAATCGTCTGAAACATATAACTATGCTGAAATCGCAAAATTTTCTTAGCCCTGGGGGGGGGGGGTAGGGGGTAGGGGGTAGGGGGGTGGGGGTAGGGGAGGGGTGTGGGGGTAGGGGGGTGGGGGTTAGGGGGGTAGGGGGTTGGGGGTAGGGGGGTAGGGGGTGGGGGTAGGGGGGTAGGGGGTGGGGGGTAGGGGGGGTAGGGGGTAGGGGGGTCTGATGACGTCACTTCCCGTTCCAGTTCAACCATTTCCCTTCTACTATTAATTAAGTGTTCTTTTGGCCCGAGCCTACATTCCACGTGTAACCTCGTATTAAAAGCCATGATTTTTCATGCTTGGCCTCAGTTTTTTGTTAGTTCACGGGAGTATCAAGTGCCATGCTGCTTTGAGGATCATGGGCGAGCGATAGTTGGTAAATATATTAATCTTGTACTTGTACTGCGTAATTATGCTGCACGAGCAGCCATGTAATGCGAAGTCGTGTATTAGTATTTTTGTCTTTATTATTTATGTAAGTAGAATGCTTTACACCAGTGTAACGACTTTGTTGACTTTTGTCCATTAGTTTAACATGGGTTTCGGACAAAAGATTTAATGTTATTTTCATGATGTTTCAGACGACCTTTTGTTCTCGAGTTCTACGTTTTTTGAATAAAAGAGTCTTCACTACCTCGATGTCTTCTTAAGCCGCCAAACCAACATAAATATCTATCATTCATATTAATTTAATCGCTTATCATGCCTGTTGCTATCTGTAAAAGCCTCAATTTCTGTAACTGAGAAGTAATATCTGTGAACCGTTGTTATATTTAGTATGCACCTTTTGGTTTCGGTACAATTTAGAATTTTCCAAGGATTTATGATATAACAACACTTTTTTCATTTCTCCACCGGTAGGTCAAAAGTGATAGTTACCTTGCTTGATTTTTTATTAAGCATTTAAACAATTGTGTAAATGCTTTGGATATAACCCAATCATTTCCCTTGTTATTGTACAGACAAAAGGCACATTAATGTTCACTGAAAACCCATTCCACCTGGGTATATGAACCGAACACTTATAGAGGAATACTTACTCTTCAACAAAAAAAAACATCTACGGCGATTCGTCCTTTTGTTTATGAGACCTTCTGCTTTCGATGATGTGTTGAGCATTCCACAAAATTGTAGTACTGTCATCGAGGAGTAGAACAACTTTTTTTCTATATATCTTTTTGTCTTTATACAAAGCATATACGTCTCTTCATAGGTCAGCTGCTGTTTAGCAACGATATATCACAATGTTGTTATGGGTAATGGTTTCACTGAAGGGAGCAGGTTTAGCTATCGTATAACAATGATATATCACAATGTTGTTTTAGATAAATGGCGTGACTATGGTAAAATTGAGGAGCGGAACTACATTTTTGTGCATCGTTTTGTGCTTATACAAAACAGACTGACTTTAGAAGAGGCAAGGGATAGGGTTTGTAAATATCCCAAGTTATTGTTGTACGTTAGATTGCATTCAAAGCGCTGAGGGTAGCATTTAGCAATTTAAAGACATTATTTTTATTCTTTGCACTTTCGAGAGACTGAGACTTACAAATAACTTAACATATAAAGCAGTTTTAACATCTCCTTAACCTCTCCTTCTCCTTTCACAAAAAGAGATTAATGTAAAGCATTGTGCAACAACGAGGCTTTTGTTTATGCCCCAGCAAAACATTGATACCTGTATTACATCGCTTCGCATAGCATATTTACTGAGGGTTTTGTTACTGATACCGACCTTGTCAGATAGGTCTGTATCAATATCTATATACCTCGCGCATAAATCTAACCGATCTAGCTTATCAGCAGGACTATATCTAATTCTGTGTATCTACCGCCTGAGTCTTAAGACCTTACTAACCGACAGGTCTTTATCTATGCACACCACGCATAAATCTCTGTCTCCGAAAAAATCTAACCGACCTTGCTAATCGATGAGTCTAAACCAGTATCTTTATAGCTTCTGCATAAATCTAACGGAGCTTGCTAATCGATAGGTCTGTATCAGCATATCTCCCACATAAATATCTATGACCCGTATTAATTTAATTGCTTATCGATAGTTCGGTATCTCTATATATCCCACATAAATATCTCCTGCATAAATCAAACCGACCTTGCTAATCGGCATGCCTGTTGCCATCTGTAAAAGCCTCAATTTCTGTAACTGAGAAGTAATATCTGTGAATCGTTGTTATATTTAGTATGCACATTTCTGTTTCTTTACAATTTAGAATTTTCCAAGGATTTATGATATAACAACACTTTTTTCATTTCTCCACCGGTAGGTCAAAAGTGATAGTTACCTTGCTTGATCTCTTATCTCATCTCAAAGATGATGAGCCGATAATGTGACAGTGTAATAGTAGGGACTATCTGAAAATCAGTTGAGGTGTATATAGCGCATTTATAATCCCATAAAGTGAATTATGACTCTTATCACATCTCAGAGAGCTGATGATGCGGCAAGGTAGTTTGCAGCTCGTTATCTTAAATTTTCGCCAAAATCTATTGGCTTAGTTTCTTGCATACAATAAAATAAACTAATTAACAGAAAGAAACATTAACCATTGTGTAAATGCTTTTAGGAAATACAATTGCAATAGCATAAATATTGAAACTGCAGTAACATAGGATAAATTCATATGCATAAAATAGAAATTTCACGTGTAAACAACGGTCTGAAAACAACACCCTCAGCATGTAAACCAGTGGTTTATCCTGATCTGTTCGACAATAAATGCATAGAGATAATTTCCTAATTATCCGTGTAGGACTCTTGACTACCGTGTTTTACCAGTGAATGAGATGTGAAGGAGAGGAGGCAGAACAGAGCAAGTTAGATTGCATGTTGTAAGTGATTGGCATTTCTCTTGCTTATTTAAAACCTTATGGCTAATGGCTATTTGCCTGTAATTGAAAGGTGTCTGTTTCCGATAATAAACAGTCAGACTTCTAGAAATTAAATTAAAGAATTAACGATAATTATAATTTTTATCAAGATCAAAATCCGAAATATGTCATTGCAAGTGGATAAAGACATCGGTGTATGTGGTGTATTTTGTCGTTCCACGCCAAGATGCTTCTACTATTTCGCTCTTCTGATAGAACACACAATCAGGGACGAATCGAGAAGGGGTGAGTATCAACTATCAGCTATCAGAGCCAAGGGGTGCAGATAACTGAGTACTAGAAGTGAAGGTTCATGGATATCCAACTATAAGAGGAAAGTGGTACAGCAATATAGGACCACCAAAGGCAACGGGGTGCTGGTATCCGACAACTAAAGGCAAGAGGGCGCGGGTATCCGACAACCAAAGGCAAGGGGGCGCGGGTATCCAACCACCAAAGGCAAGGGGGTGCGGGTATCCAACCACCAAAGGCAAGGGGGCGCTGATATTCGATAACCAGAGAAAAGAGGGTGTCCGACCAATATAGAATGGCAACCCAATGCACACATACATACACATACATTAGCACACATACGTACATATACTCACATTGCTTTCGCGTATGTAATTTGTCATTAGCATAAAAACATGTGATTTTTCAGTCTGTGCTTCTTGCACGTATCCCGTATTTTGAGGTAAATATATTTTGTGTTTTGTATTCAATGAAGAATAAATCTTTAAATAGCTTGATTTGTGTGTGTAGCTTTGCATCGATTAGTTTTGTAACACAAGGTTTGAATAATTGATTATAAACCAGTAAATGAAATATATTGACAAAACTAATATAAAATACTTTTGTGCTGAAATGCACATTTTAACATATTAAAAAGTAATAGTTTTATTTTCGTACACTTTTCTTCTTAGACTTATTTCAACGAGCTACAGAATATTCCTGTATTAAGAGGAAGATTTATTTACTTAGGTGAAAAGTCAAAATTGTAAGGCGGTTTCGATAATGCCTGTTATATATATACAATGTACTATACAAACAAGAGAATAATTAAAACTAAAATTGTATCAAAATAGCAAAACTCTCGCAAAATAGTGGAGTGTAAATGATGTTAAAGGGGCACATGTGTTCCATAAATTTAAAATTTTGAACTACAGTTCTATTGATAATTCATTTTAATTCTGTATATCTCCCGCATGAGTCTTAAGATCTTGCTAATCGACAGGTCTTTATCTATGCAACCCCCGCATATGATGTGAAGGAGAGAAGGAGGCAGAACAGAGCAAGTTAGATTGCATGTTGTAAGTGACTGGCATTTCTCTTGCTTATTTAAACCTTATGGCTATCTGTCTGTAATTGAAAGGTGTCTGTGTCCGATAATAAACAGTCAGACTTCTAGAAATTAAATTAAAGAATTAACGATAATTATAATTTTTATCAAGATCAAAATCCGAAATATGTCATAGCAAGTGGATAAAGACATCGGTGTATTTGGTGTATTTTGTCGTTCCACGCCAAGATTTTTCTACTGTTTCGCTCTTCTGATAGAATAAACAATCAGGGACTGATCGTGAATGGGGGTGAGTATGGATATCAACTATTAGAGGCAAGGGGGTGCAGATAACTGAGTACTAGAAGTGAAGGTTCATGGGTATCCAACTATAAGGGGAAAGTGGTACAGCAATATAGGACCACCAAAAGCAACGGGGTGCGGGTATCCGACAGCTAAAGGCAAGAGGGCGCGGCTATCGGACAACTAAAGGCCAGGGGACGCGGGTATCCGATAACCAGAGAAAAGAGGGTGTCCGACCAATATAGAATGGCAACCCAATGCACAAATACATACACATACATTAGCACACACACAGGCACACACGCAAACGTACGTATACTCACATTGCTTTCGCGTATGTTATTTGTCATTAGCATAAAAACATGTCATTTTTCAGTCTGTGCTTCTTGCACGTATCCCGTATTTTGAGGTAAATATATTTTGTGTTTTGTCCTCAATGAAGAATAAATCTTAAAATAGCTTGATTTGTGTGTGTAGCTTTGCATCGATTAGTTTTGTAACTCAAGGTTTGAATAATTGATTATAAACTAGTAAATGCAATATATTGACAGAGCTAATATAAAATACTTTAGTGCTGAAATGCACAGTTTAACATATTAAAAAGTAATAGTTTTATTTTCGTACACTTTTCTTCTAAGATGAAGAAATTCAACGTCCTTAGACTTATTTCAAGAAAAATTCCTGTATTAAGAGGAAGATTTATTTACTTAGGTGAAAAGTCTAAATTGTAAGGCAAGAGAATAATTAAAACTAAAATTGTATCAAAATAGCAAAATTCTTGCAAAATAGTGGAGTGTAAATGATGTTTAAGGGGCACATGTCTTCCATAGATTTAAAATTTTGAACTACATTGCTATTGATAATTCATTTTTATTCTGAATATCTCTCGAATGAGTCTTAAGATCTTGCTAATCGACAGGTCTTTATCTATGCAACCCCCGCATAATTCTTTATCTCCGAAAAAATCTAACCGACCTTGCCAATCGATGGGTCTAAACCGATATCTTTATAGCTTCTGCATAAATCTAACGGACCTTACTAATCGATAGGTCAGCATATCTCCCATATAAATATCTATCACCCGTATAAATTAAATCGCTAATCGATAGTTCTGTATCTATATATATCCCACATAAATATCTCATGCATAAATCAAACCGACCTCGCTAATCGACATGCCTGTTGCTATCTGCAGAAGCCTCAGTTTCTTTCATTTAGCCGTGATATCTGTGACGCGTCGTTATGCAAATTTTTGTTTAGGTACAATTCAGAATTTTCCAAAGATTTTTGATATAATAACACTTTCTTCACCGTTAGGTCAAAAGTGATAGCTACTTTGTTTGATCTCTTATCTCATCTCAAAGGTGAGGAGCTGATAATGTGACAGTCTAACAGTAGCGACTATTCGAAAATCAGTTGAGGTGTATATAGCACATTTATAATCCCATAAAGTAAATTATGACTCTTGTCACATCTCAGAGAGCTGATAATGCGGCAAGGTGGTTTGCAGCTCGTTATCTTAAATATTTTTGCCAAAATATATTGGTTTAGTGTTCTGTATACAATAAAATAAACTAGCAGCAGAAAGTCTAACTATATTGCTATTGATAATTCATTTTAAATCTGTTATTTTATCATATTTTTATCTTAATTTAGTCACTAGTGCCAGGAAAAATTTGGCAAAATGTCACATGAAACAAAATAATAACAAAAATGGGCGGTTGGACTGGTTAAAGAAATCCTCCGGGCAACTTGTATGACTGTCAGCAGGTGCATCAAGTACAACAAGATTGAATGTTCTGTTAGCTGCGCTTAAACCACTGATATTAAACATAAATGTGCGTGCATACGTGCGTTGATTCAATGAAGTTGTTTGAGTGCTCAAACTTTAATATATTTCGTAATACACTCAGAACTGGTGCTAATCATTTAAGTTGTACACACAGTAAGAGCGGCATTAATTACACAACTCCAGTAGTAAAAGTTGCACCAGAAATAGCAATAAGAAGATAAGAAATAACAGTAGGCCATTAGAAATACAGTGAAGCATTAGCGATAATAGTAGAGGTATTGGAAATAACAGTAAGAGTATCAGAAATAAAAGTAGAAACATTAGAATGAGCTTATTTTTATAAATGATATTAACACAACCAACATTTCATTTCATTAGACATGTATTTTATGATAAATACTGAAAGAGCAGCAAATATTTAACTCTTCCTTAATGAATATGAAAGTTGGTATTCTAGTTTAGTTGAGCATGCTGAATTAAAACATTTTACTGATCAACTTTCTTTCTTCTGTGCCGTTGTTTACTCTTTGCATTGTCCCTCTTTCGGTTGTTCTTGTTCTTTTTTCTGTTGGTCTTGCCTTTTTTGCCCTTTTTCTTCGATTTTTTCTGAGCTTGTTTGTCCTTTTTATCATCTTGTGATTTTAAACTACTCTTATCATCATATTTGACAGTGGTAGTATTGTTGCTGTTATAGGAAACGATGGAATCTGGACTGTGGATGCACGTACAACCAATGGCTACTTCCTGATACTTGAATTCATATTCACATTGATCGGTTGGGTTATTGTATTCCTTGTCTATAGCAATGACTATGGGTACTGCAGTGTTCATAGGTACACAGGTATCACAGAACTCTGTACTGTCATATTTGCTGCAGTCATTACATACTGCTTCTGAAAGATTCTTTGGATACCTGTAGAACACAAAAAAGAATCATTATTGTCAAAACTACATTTAATCCTTTCTTGTTCTAAGTTCTAACGTAATTTTTTAAAATTATGGTTATTGTAACCATTAACTCTAACTGTTTGTATTGATTTTAGGTTGATTTGTTTATAAATGCAATTACTACTGCTGATTTTATTTGAACAAATGTGAATGCTCTATTTGTATCGTACCTATAGATATTTTTGTTCCACTGGTGATGCCATGGGCAGTTGGAGGAGACTGGGGCTAACGGCTGACTTGTAAAAGCATCGCTGTGCTTGCACGTTAAATCAAACGGTCCGTCGGTGATGCATTCGGCACATGTGTGGTCGGTTGACGGGTCGCAGCCTTTCTTTTTGCATTTTGCTGGCTCTTTTAATTTTGGATAAAATAATGATTACAATCAGTGTTGCAAGTAAGTAAGCTGTTTCTGCTAAAATTAAGCTTTCATTGCTTCATACTTTTTTCCAGACTTTTCGCTACCTCACTGGTTTGTATTTGAGACAAAACATCAAAACCTAACAAGTCATCAAGTTCAAGAGAGATGGAATGATGTCATGAGGCATCTCGAGGGCTTCATTGAAATTTGTATTACTTCTTTTCACTACTTTTAAGTTGAAATTCAGAAACTGTTACATAAAACTTCCCCTCATTGTTATACTGGACATCTTTAACGTAAAGTATATAGATGTGATTCTATGAGGAAATCAGTCAGATATTTATTATCTCACCCCGGGTAACTTGGTATCATATCTGATAATATGCATGGAGGTCTAATTTTGAGGCAAGACGCAGTTCGCGCGGGCTGGCAACATTATTAAAAAACAGGATGGGTAATTTTCATTCAGTTCTCAACGTATTGCCTAGACCACAGTCTTATTTATATATAAAGTGTCTCAGAAAACGCATTATCGGATGGAGGGTTAGACATGGACTGACGGGCAACACCCAAACGTATGATAACCTTTTGCTGCTTACAAACCTTTTTAGGATTGTTAGTCCCCAGTCAATTTTGGCTGAGGGCTATTACTATCTGTTAGTCCGTCCGTCTGTCCATCCGCTAACATTTGGGGTGCTATATTTTGCATGCACAAAAACTTTTCGTGGTCGGATCGTTTTCAAATTTAACACAATGACAGAATATATGTAATGTATATTAGAGGAGTGCAAGGTCAAGGTTTCAGTTTGATACCAAAAATTTGTTGAAATTATGGCCCTCTGAACTTAGAAAATTTTTCGTGTATTGCACTGTCATACAGGCGACTTTGTACGCATCACTTCGACATGTGCCCTGTCATATAAAGCTATGAAACCTTACACAGTGCAAGAATGTATATCGGAATTGTGCAACGTCAAGGTTTCAGCTTGATCGACCAAAAATTGTCGAAACTATGGCCCTCTGAACTTCACTTCGACATGAATGGTTTGATATAAAGCGTTGAAACCTTACAGAGTGAAAGAATGAATCCGTCTAGATCAAAAAATTGTTTTCAAAGACAAAAAGGGTCCTGTCCAAAAATGATCACTATTGATATTTCGTTCCTAGAAGAGATATGTGTTGATATATTGTCCATTAAAATCATATTACACTGTTTTCACCATTTATCTATTGCGTCAATTGGATTTTGTCAAACAGATTGTATAATTCTCTTATTGATACGACGACATATATTTTTATTTACTTAAAACATTTCGTATGACGTGTTCTTCAAACAGGGAAAAAACGAGGCAATTATCAATTGTGATTTTGTGTGAATTTTGCATTTTCATTGAAATAGTAGAAGTACACGACATTTCAGTGTCTTTATTTTTCTCTTGTAACATCGGTGACCCTCCGCCCCCTCCTTTTTGTTTTCAATTTTCGAATGTATACCCTCAAAACATTAAACTGTTGAAGTATGAAGGAAATGTCAATTGTAGGTGAGATACCCGCATTTCCCTTTAAAATGTGAGACGTCCATTTTTGAGTGTGATCGACCAAAAAAGGCGCTTGCTCGGGGTTTTGCATCTCTGATGCTTATGTTTAATGTTGCACTCACCAACGCGAGCCCCACGCAGCATCTGCATTCTCTGATAAGCTGGCAGCAGATAAATAGAAGAATGGTCGTCTTGGTTATCTATACCCTGTTGCCATAGTAACCTTAGATATTCAGTGTCATAAGAAGGATTGCAGTTTATTGCATACACGTGTTCCACAGTATACAGCCAGAGGAAAAGTAGACATAACCCGGTCGTTTCCTGTATGATTGTAAGACATAATGCATATTACTGTTCACTGAAAATACAACGTAACTAAGTAAATGAATAGAACAGCTATACAGAAATCGTTATTGTTCAACAACTTAAATGGCAGTTCTAGCCTATGTTTATTAGACTTGTTAGTTTCAATTATATATTTGGCATTCCACAAAAATAATACAGTCATTGCGGAGTGGACCTACTTTTTATACATCGTTATGTGGTTATACAAAACATGTAGGCCTCTGGAATGTTATTGTTAGACAACAGCTATTGTCTGACAACAAGATTGTGGAAACATTGGAAGACGTGGTGGAATGGCTCTACTGGACTGATGTTGAGGAGCAAAATATAAACAAATTGCATCACGGAAAGATTAACTTTAGAAGGACAGGGATTGGGGTGTAAATATCTCGCCTATTCTATATTTCTTGTTATTCTTAGTAATTTGGAGACATTGAGATTTACCAATAATATAATATACAATTCGGTATTAACGTTTTCATTACAACTCCCTCGTCCACATGGTAAAACATTGTAAACATTTCGCAACCTAACCAAAACCAAGCTTGTATTTTGTGCTCCTGTGTACCGTGGTTATCTCAGTCATAACATTGAATCCCGTTTTACATTGCCTCGTATAACGAATCTTCTGATTATATATTAAACCTGTAGCTTGGTCTATGCAAGTGTTTCGATAATAACACTTTTGTTTGTCTGAATAGATAGGCCTGTATCAATACCTATATACCTCCATCATATATCTAACCGATCTTGGTAAAAGACAGGTCTATATCTATTTCTATGTATCTCCCGCATAAATCTAACCAACCTTGCTAATCGGCATTTCTGTTGATATCTCCAAAGCCTCAGTTTCTTGTTTCTTTAATTATCTTAATACTGTTGTTGGTACTCGTTTTATCTGTAGGTTGTTTAACGGCCACGAAGATTCGCATTATATAGAGAAGTTCATGTCTATATTTAGATTAATAGATCTCCGTTATGTTTAGTGTTCAAATTTTTGTTTCCAAGCTACCTTTATGAAAATTTCCCAAGAATTTATTGTATAATAACACCATTATTTCTATTTATTCAGAGGCAGGCCAACTTTTTAGTAGTTCCTATGTTTGATCTCTTAAAAGCAGGAACTATCTGAAAACCAGTGAGGTGCAAACAGGTCATTTGTAATCCAATAAAGTAAACTGTATCCTGTTATCGCATCTACAGACAGACATTTTCGCCAAACCACAGTAGCTTAGTTTCCTGCATAAAGTTACATTGAAATACTACAAAAAATAAAAACAAATGCATAATTGAAATTATAAATTACAATTTTAATAACTTAAGATAAATAAATGTGTATAGAAATCAAAATTTTATGTGTAAACAAAGATCTGTTTTTTGGCATATAATATTATTTTCAACTTAAATGTTTTGAAATAATTGTTTTGTTTTATAACAGTAATTCATACTTAACAACAACATGGTTTATTACAATAGTGACAATTATGTGGCTTCTGTTGAAAATGAACAATTAAAAGGTTCAATATTGAGCATTATAAGGTTCAATATTCACATGTCGTGTGTTGAAGATATCTTTGATAAATATAAAGTTTCTGTTTGTTTATTATACTTATATTGTTACAACACGGGCTCCTCTTTATTCTTGTTATACGTGACCTGGAAACACACCAGACAAACACCCCCTGAATATAAACCAATGGTTTGTTCTGATGCGTTTGACAATTCAAGTACAGAAGTAATGTCTTGATTATACGTGTAGGACTCTCGACTGCTGTGTTTTATCAGTAAAGGAGTTGTGAAGGAGACAAATTACGGAAGCTGGAAAAGGGTAAAGTTGTAAATGTTGTAAATGATTGGCACTTCTTTTGCTCTTTTGAAATTTTATGACTGTCTGTATTTGCCCACTGTGATTGAGATGTGTCCGATAAGAACAAGTCAGACGTCTAGAAACTGAAAACTTATGAATAATTATAATGGTTATCAAGGTCTATTTCTCGCATATTTCCTTGTAAATGGATAAATGCGTTATTGTATATTGGTATATTTTGTATGGAGAGAAATGCCATCCCACGCCGAAAAATTTCTGTTTTTTTTTGTTCTTCTAATAGAACGCACAATCAGTTATAGATCCAGGAGGGGAGTATCCGACTATCAGAGGAAAGAGGGCGTGGATTTCATACTACAAGAGAAAGTGATTAGTCGGGTACCGATTACCAGAGGACAGAACAATCCGGGTATCCAACTCTCAGATGAAAAGAGTACTTGGGTATCTGATTACCAAATAAAAGAGGAACTCAAGCATACGACTACCAGAGGAAAGGGCGAGAGACTCCTACTACCAGAGGAAGGAATTACGTACGTATCCTACTATCAGAGGAAGTGGTTACAAGAAAATCAGACTACCAGAGAAAAGGAGTACCCAAGTGTCCAACTACCAGAGGAAAGAGCAACGCGGATATTCTACTACCAGAGGAAAGAGGGAGACAGGTATCCGACTACCAGAGGAAACGTGGATGCGAGTGTCGGATAACAAAAGAAAGGGGTACCCGGATAACTGAGTAGAAGATTATCTGACTACCAGAAGAAAAGGATATGTTGGTATCATACTAACAGACGGAAGTTGTACTCGGGTATCTGACTACCAGAGTCAAGAGTACAGGTATGCGACTATCAGAAGAAAGGGGGTGCGGGTATCCGACTTTCAGAGGAAAGGGGTACCATAGTATTTGATTTTCAGAAGGAAGAGTTACGCTGGTATCTGACTGCCAGAGCAAAGAGGAACCCCGTATCCGAGCATCCGACAACTCGGAAAGGAATATGTGGGTGTTCCACTACCAGAGGTAAGAGGTACTCGGATATCCGACAGAAGAAAGAGAAACGTGAGCATACGACTACCAGAGATAAACAGCACATGGGTATCCAACCACCAGAGAGAAGAGCTGTGAGGGTGTCCGAACAAGATGGAATCTCGGGTTTATAGCCAATAGAAAAAGGTCGAGACTTTTTTGATAACTAGTAGAATTGTGTACACAGGTGTCCGACGAGCAGGGTAAAGGAGGATGTGGTTGTCTGGTAAGCAGGCGAAAAGATGACGTAGATGGGTTGCCACTTGGAAGATGATGCCCAACCACAACGAGAATTATGGAAGAACAAATGAAAGGAAAAATGTTTGTCTAACCACACACACTTTTGTCGAGACAGTGATTTGGTGCGGTATCTGTACCAAATATAACACTTCACCGTGAAATCCATGATCGGATTTCATAAAATAAGGCTTACTTAAAGAATATTAATGGATTGTTTAGGAGCGATTCGTTTTTTTTTTTCGATTAGGGTTCAACTGGTTTCTTTACAAATGCTTTCAGCTAGATCTTAATAGAAATCCTGAGATGTTGATTACCTACTCCCTTGACTTCACTGTAGTATCCATTGAGAGAAAGACCGAGCTAGAAATTTCATTGTTTTTGAACTCTCGCCAGTCTTGCTAAATCAGCATTTGTTAGGCTAAAACGCGTCAATTCCACTGTGCACCATAGTCTCTTTCCAATCACGAATCAATTCTATGAGAATAGTAGTTCGTACATGATGTGGCAGGTCAATGCTCTTGGGTATTAATGTCAGTATTAGGATATAAGGTACTCGGGATATTAGGTATTAGCTTTTTGCATTTCCTGCTATGTTTGCATTTTGTTTTGTACAGTAAATTGCAGTACTTCTCTTGTTTTTCCAAAAGATAATTAATTAGAAATGAATTAATATAGCAAGATAAATCATAAGTAAATGTTTCTCCATGGATATTACAGATAATGCGTTTAAAATTTTTATTTACGTGTACGGATTTTCTTACCTATCTTGTTTCTTGTTCTTTATTTTGCTTTCCTATTCTAGGTAATATTAGTGATGGGTAAAACTCCTAAAAAGAGATTGATTTTTATGTAAACTTCTGCATCGATTAGTAGTGTCTTAGAATGTTTGAATAAATGGTTATAAGTCAGCAAATAAATCGCAAATAAAACGCTTGTGAAGTACTTTGGTGCTAAAAACCAGATTTTAATATATTATTATATAATATATTTTGGTTTCGTACATATTTGTTCTAAAACAACAAACACAGTGCATTTAGAGCTTACAGTACAACTTATTTCGTTACAAATTTACAAGATATTATTATATTTTAAGGAAGATTTATTGACTCTGAGGATTAGATATATAACAGAGAAACTTTGGTATAATATCTTTTGAATAAAGCAAACTTTGCATCTGAATGAAAATGAAACTGAAACAAAAGAGGTATGTCATTTTTGCTGTTCACAGAATTTAGTGTTACATAATCTCAATCGGTAGCGAAATGCAGATTTCTGTGACATGATGGGGCCTTATGACTATTTTTGCATTTATCCAGCTATTGGCCTTTCCGTGTGTCTCCTCTACTGTCATATTTTCACTGAGAATGCGATCATGGAGGAGCATTACCCGGATACGCCAATTCTAACGAGACATAATAACGCAAGGATGACTGCTTTGTCTATCCTGGTCTTCCATGTTTCATAATAATGCCTCTGCAGTTTAAAAACAGCAATTTTATTCCATCGGAAGTGTCATGTCACCATCAACACCAGAGGTAAATATATGTATTGCACTTTATCTGGTACTTAAATGAGAAAACTCACATTTATCTAGCTGGAAATACTTATATACCAAGAGTAGTCCTTCTGGTTTTTCCGTTAGTCTATGTAAAAGGGCACGTCTGTTCTACATATTAAATTTTTGAACTATATTGCTATTGTTAATTCATTTAAAATGAAAAATCTGTTATTTTATCTTATTTTTTATCAATAATAAACACGGCTGTCTTTTCAAAGTCTTTCATTGCACTTAAGTTGAGTCGAAAATAGGGAGTAATTTTTTTTTTCGATAACTAGTTTTTAACCTTTCTGTTACTTGACTCTCAATGATACAAACAAAATATGATTGGTAGAAGATTTGCTATTTTTTCTAGTTAAGATCCAGTATAAGGCGTGACGGTAATTCGAATTACTTAGATAGGCACTGTAAGCGGGGGGGGGGGGGTCTACTGTTGCTTCACCTGGGAGAAACACGTGAGTTAGATCACCTATGTAGTATTACGTCAAGGTTAGCGTTGCAGCATTGTTCCGGTAATTCCCAGATCTTTAATTCCATTCCGTTCAGTCAGGATCAGCGTGATAAGGGACTATTGACGTTTGCTACAGTTGCCTTAGTTAAGCACTAGGTTAAAAACAACACAAGATCTACTGTGAGCAATAATAATTTTACATAAAGATAAACACAGACACATAAATACAAAGACATACCCACCCACGACTCAGGATATTTCAGTAATTCAATGAAGAATAGCAATTTATAACGAAGCATCAGGTCAGATAACAATATTAAGAACTCTGAAGTGATTTAAGGAGGCTCAAGTTATCGGTTTTGCTCTCAGCTGGACGATAACAATATGAAGTGCCTGGAGTGATTTAAGGAGGCTCAAGCTATCAGTTTTTTCTCAGTTCGACAACATTACCATTATCTACAACTTTGTAATACAATATCAAATGATAACGCCTTAGCTAAATATAATACTGTTTTTGTTTTTTACACAGAAAAGGGATTGGGCAGTGTCTGTATCAGCAAATAAAAAGGCTCATTTCTGAAACATTACCAGTTTGCAAACATAGGTGTACTCTCAAAAACCAACTACTGTTAAAAGTTTTAGAAAAACTAGCGATAATAAGATTGTAATAAATTTTTTGGGGTGCTGTTTAGCTAGATGACTCCATATTTAGCTGTAGTCAATTTCATGCGTTGGAACTCATGTTTGAGAACCAAAACTACTTGCTATTTCTTACTCGAATTATTTTAAAATGTGACAGCATTGATTCTGAAAGTATGAATGAAGTCAACGAAAAGGCCAAAATAAAAATATATATATATATTTTCCTTAGTTTTAATTAATTCTATTTTATTATATGTCTTCTAGTTTAAAAATAACAAAAATATCAGAAGGATTAAAATATTTTAAAGTAGTTAAGTATTTCATTTGTTGATTTGATTTGTATGGCTTTTATTGTGAAATATATTTTAAGAACAATACCGGTATGCATAATATTTTATTATGCTGAGTTACATAAAAAATTTAACAGGGTTGAAAATTAGCACTATAATTTTACCAGATCTTTCTTTCTTCAAAATTCACGATTGACAGCCAAGTAATCCCCGACCTGTTGTGATATTTTTGCAAATGCACAATGTTCTTTTTAATGAATATTAAACAAAATACTACAACCCCTGGTCCTTTGAATAACAAGCAATTCTACCAGTTTGTCCACTTTATGGTCCTCATATTTTAAACACCTTATATTGTAAAACATTCGTAATATCAATATCATCGGTATACAACTGATACTTAGAGACAACGACAATGATTTTTTGGGCCTTAAAATGTGACACAAAACACTCCACAAGTAAATAAATAAATAAACAAAAAAAAAAAACAGATTATATAAGTTATTTCTTTACATAAGTTAATTCTTTAAGTAATATGAAATGCGTGCCACATGCTGATTGCTACACACTTGGAGGATCATACATATACTATAAATGAAAGAAACAGCTTTATTCCTTTCGTTATTTATATTTAATAACAACTAATGACTATGATTTCACATTCTTGATTACAAACATAGCTCTTGTTCTATTTCTTGTCCATATAAATCTGCAATTACTTGAGGACGCATACCATAATATTTTTATTGATCGACTTGCAATTTTCTCTGTTGGTGCTTTCTTCTAGCGTCAACCCTCTTCCGGTCATTTTTATTCTTGCCTCTTCTCCCCTTTTGTGTTTTTCCGGTTCGTTTATCATTCTTATTAGGACGTGATTTTAATGTAATTTTTCTGTCAATGTTATCGAGCCTGATGACGCTTTGTTTTTCTTTTTTATCTAATTTGCTTTCCCTATTTTGATTTCGTTTATTAGTTGTAGGTTCATTTTGTGCATTGTTTTGACCGTGAGCTCTAGTTCCTGAAGTGGTGGTGTCGCCACTGTACATACAGGTGCAACCAATGGGTACTTCTTGGTACTTGAATTCATAGTCACAGGGGTCGCCGGGTATTGTATATTCCTTGTCTACAGCTATGACTATAGGTATTGTTGTGTTCATCAGTACACAGTTGTTACAGAACTCTGTACTTTCATGTTTGGTGCAGTCATTACATACCGCTTCTAACACTGTCCTTGGAAACCTTAGCATAAAGGAATATAATAAAAGAGCTTTGTTTACATTTATTTGAGTAGTAATTACTTAGTCATAATAACATCAATAATAACAATAAATTAATTGTTGTTATATTATTCATTACGATGAATTTGTCTGAGTTGTTATTAAAATGTAATTAATGGAATATTTTAAGGTAAATGGAAAACTATATGAAAAGAAACAAATATAAGAACTTATACCTAAAGAAACAGATATAAAAACCTATACCTAAACAAAGAAACGTATAAAAACCTTACCTGTATATATTTGTGCTGCGCTGGTAATGCCAAGGACAGGTCGAGGTCAATGGGGCATGCGGTTGACCGATGATGTCATCCATATGCTTGCATGTTAAGTCAAATGGTCCCTGTGTCATGCATCGGGCGCATGTGTGATCTGTCCACGGATCACAGTCTTTGCATTTTGGAGGCTCTTTTCAAGACAGAAATTATCGCGTGATAGTTGAATAACTGAATGCATATTTCTTTACTCAGTAAGAGTGAATCTAGATTTGAAAAGTGAAGTAAGTTAAGGCTCATTTGATCATATATTTGTTGCAAGCATTTCCTTGCATTTATATAAACTATTGTAACAATAAGTATTTTGTCAAAATCATTCTTTTAAGTGCTGAAACCCATACATCTTCTTGTCTCAAGATAAACGAATAAAATTTTCTAAAACTAAATTATAAAACTCACGAATACGATCCCCTCGCAGCATTAGCATGCTCTGATAAGCTGGCATCAGATGAATAGAAGCGTGTTCGCTTTGTTTATTTACACCTTGTTGCCACAGTAACTGCAAATATTCAGTGTCTTCAGTAGGCCTGCAGTTAATGGCGGACACTAGTCCCGTAGCAGCTAGTGACAAGATGAGGAGACACAGCGTGAAATTTCCCTGTAATTAAATGCACACATAACACCAAAATTTCCCTTAAATATGAGATTACTGATTACAAACGTGTAAGCCAGTTTGCACTTGGGAATTTCCAATGGGGGCTACGTTCCGACTCAAAGTTCACTGGGCTAAAGAACGAAAGAAAATTTCTTAGCACTCATGCGCTTCAAAATGTAATAAGCCCCCATGCAGATTTCTTTTATATGATTTTACATGACATTCTGCATGTACTCTAACTTATTTTTCAATATGCTTCTAGAAAAGAGTGTTGCTTCAGTCTTTTCCTTCTCCATCATTTCTTTATGAGTTTAATCCAACACCTTGTGCTCGAAAAGTTAAACCTGTTATTTAGATTAAATGTAAATATCGGCGTATGTAATTATAAATATTGTGCAGTTTTGGTGAATATTATTGAGATAAAGATTGCTTTGATATCCAGATTGCTTTGCTTATCTATGGGCTTATAAAATTGTGTTTTGAAAGTGTACCAAAGTTTATTAGTTTCAGCAGACTGCCACTTACGCTCACTGAACCTTTGTTTCTAAATGTGTCCCGAAACACCAGATGAGGTGATACCGAAGACAAATGGGTATCGTTTTCCCTTACGACTAGTACTCACAGAAACACTCAAAGTCTAATTAAACCAGTTTTAACATATGGCTTTTTAGACATCAATCGAACGATCTGTTAATAGCATAAAAAGAGCTCTAATTTTAAGATATGGCGGCATAGCAAAACAGCTCTAGTTTTAAGATATGGCGGCATAGTTAAACAACTCTAGGTTTAAGACATGGCGGTATAGCAAAACAGTTCTAGTTTTAAGATTTGGCGGCATAGTAAAACAACTCTCCTTTTAAGATATGGCGGTATAGCAAAACAGATATAGTTTTAAGATATGGCGTTTTAGACATCAGTCAAATGATCGGGTAACAATATAGGAAAATAGCTGTAGTACTTTGATGACCATTAAGTCCAGCTATGATGACACATCAGTCAAAAGATGGAGTGATAGTGAAAACAGCTCTGTTTCCGTGATGTCATTTCCAAACATAGCTTTATATGATGCTGCAGCCATCAACTTTAATTGTTTAAGGGGAAGTGTGAGGCAGGATAAAACAAATTATTCGAATTTTCTGCATATAATACTCTTCGTCTCTGCATACTCCAGGAGAGTATATGTACTGGGTACTCAGTACAATTATACATTCATAAGTTGGAATTGTAATTACTAGGCCACTGAACTGTTCAATAGAAGTACATATCGAAATGAAGGGGACAAGGGTAGTAATGCTGTGAAGCGGGAACCACTTTAAGCCTTAAGTAGGGAAAAAGCAGTATACATGACTTCATTATTCTTATACTTTTGTCGTCAAGTATTCAGAAACTTGGATGTCACATTATAAAAATACTTTATAAAAATACGACGTGAAGACATGAACTGTTCAGGAGTGACACGTGTGCTTCGTTTTATAAGCTTTACATATTAAAACAAACAGTTCCGTCCAGCCTCCTCCCTCCCCATCCTCAAAAAATCACACAATTATTAAGCCCAACATTAACAAGTTTGCAGATCTTTAACAATCTCCCTGCATCTTCGAACAAACGTTAAAATCTTACCGAAATCCTGACCACCATGATGCCAATATCCTTTCAATAAGCATTCCCTTGATAACTTTTAGCTTTCTTAGCATCGGTGGTTCTTATTATACGTAATTTCGTATCTATATTTGGACACTTTTTGGTGGAGATTTCATTTTACACATCTATATTTATCTGTGGGGTTTTTGTTATTGTTATTATATTTTTTTCGTCCCTAAATGGATTTTCCAGCGCTTTTGTATGCGGAAGTTTTTTTTTTTGTTTTTGCACTTAACATACTGTAATTTTGGTTGATTCATATGCTCAGGTCAAGATGGGTTCACTTCACTTCAGCTCACTGATCTCAGACGGACAGCTTTTCACAGCTAAGTACATGAAGCCTCCGCAAACTTATTTACCTTAATCTCGTTGTTGACGCAAAGATAATTGTCAATCACGTACCGACTTGTTTATCATATACGAGTCCATTGGTTTTTAAAACGACTTCTTAATGCCGAGTGCTGGATTTGAAGTAACTCCAAATTGTCGCTCTTTGTCTGCTTTATGGGCACGCATGGTAACACATGTGAAACCAAACGCGCCCTTCTCCAGCCCCAACACCCCCTTTCTCGTTGTTGTTTTGGACAGGCATGGTAACATATATAATATCAAGTGCATTCCCTCTCTACATATCCTCCCACCCTCCCTGCCTACCACCAATTCCATTCCCCACCTCCACTCCCACCCCTACTCCAACCCCAACTCCCATCCGCACTTCCACACCCCACTCCCACTCCCACTCCCACCCCAATTTCCACCCACACTCCCACGCTCCACTCCCACCCCTACTCCCACCCCCCCATTCCCACACCTACTCCCACCCCAACTCCCATCTCAACTCCCACCCCCACCCCTACCCCCATTTTCGGGACAGTTTTAAGGTTTCTCGTCACACATTTTCACCTGTTAAAAGTAAGTATGTTAATGGCTCATAAATATCGTGAAACATTTTAGCACATAGGGTTAAAAGAGATATACAACAACATTAGTTGTGCTTATTGTACTAAAGTGTTCAATGATTATATCCCCCCCCCCCCACCCTCATGGATTTCAGGCTCTGAATGGATTTCACAAACATGGGACAATCAATCGAGTCCTACCCGTGTCTAAAAGTGAAGAAAGATGTCTTAAGTGGAAAATTAACCATAAGGTCTAAAATTATTTTAATCATTTGGATTTATTTGTGTGACTCCTCATCCTTCAATGATACCGTGACACAAGCTGTTTTCCTTTTTACAAAAAGTTGGATACGGAAGTGAAGTATTTTTTGTGTCATATTTCATTGTGCGTGATTTTGTGATTGTTTCGTCATTGCGGTTTCCTAGCAACGTATTACTCTATGTCTCTGAGGAGAGTAGCAGCCGAATGGTGAAAATTCAATATCATAAACACAATATTCATGTGATATAAGGAAGGAGTCATTGTGTTATTCAGAAGGAGTCACTGTAATACACGGAAGGAGTCAATGGAATAACAGTGATATTCGTAAGTAGTCAAGTAGTCAGTAAAATAAGCATAAGGAATTACTGTGATATAGGGAAGTTCTTATGGTGATATTCAGAAGGAGTCACTCTGATATAGGGAAGGAATCACTGATATACGAAGGAGTCACTATGACATTCGGAATTAGCCACGGTGACTCGCCCATGATTTCAAGGTGAAAAACATCACTGGTGTCAAAAACATCAATATGTGTTTGTTTATTCTTATATAAATCATTTACATAAGCAATTTAAAGCTAAGGACTAAAGCATGGGTGCATATTGAAGTCCATTTATAACGAGTTGACAACCAATGACAGTGAGAGCTTCCGTTTTAGAGTGGCTCCTAAAATAAAAATAACAATAACAGCAACCGGTTGATATCTAAAAGTTCAAGGTCAACGAGTTGACAACCAATCACAATGAGAGCTGTGCCTGTGCCCACGCTGTTTCTCTTGTATAGTGGTTCACAACATAATACTAATTAAAGCAATTATGACGTAATTTTTGTCAAGATAATATGTAGATTTTCTTTAAGTCAATATTTTTATTTTTGGTCAGATTTGTGTAGTGTAATTGAATTCGTGATCTGAGCGGAAACATAAGCAAATAAACATTAATATTATTGGACTACAAATACCATGAAATGTCCTGATCTGAGGAATCTATTACTCTTAGGTCATGTATTTTGTAAATGTAGCATTGTTGAATTAGATGGCAGTGCTAAGAAGGGCAGAAGAACTGCTCAATCTTTGTATCATGTCATTCTTTTCATGTTTTTTTTTTGTAAAATATCGTTTAAAAAATATTTAAATAGACAACATTTTTTATATGTGGACGAAGAAAACTGCAGCTCCTGTGACATATCTATCACAGAAGATCTATATAAAAATCAGTGAGATAGGGCGAAACGGATTACCATACAGATTTGTATCGCTATATGAGAAGCCATAACCATAGCTTCAGTGAAACAATGACAGGACTAAGAATGTTAAATTGGCAGGTCAAGCGCGTTCCGCTGGGAGGGAGGGAGGGAGGGAAGGAGGGAGTGAGGGAGGGAGGGATGGAGGGAGGGAGGGAGGTAGGGAGGGAGGCAGGCAGGCAGGAAGGCAGGCAGGCAGGGAGGGGGAGGGAGGCAGGGAGGGGCAGGGAGGCAGGGAGGTAGGGAAGGAGGGAAGGAGGCAGGCAGGCAGTCAGGCAGGGAGACAGGCGGGCAGGGAAGCAGGGAGAGAGACAGGGGGCTGAGAGGAAGGGAGGGATGGATTTGATTTGGCATTGTGAATGTATGTTAGCTGTATCACGGCATAATAATTGATAACTTTGATGTGTATGCGTACGTTGTATGCGTAGATTGTATGTGTACATTGTTCGCGTACTTTGTATGTGTACGTTGTACGCGTTCGTTGTATGTGTATGTTGTATGCGTACGTTGTACGATTACCTTTAATGTGTTACTATTACATTTTACAATTTTAATTTGCTTCAATTTCAAAAATTGTAAGTCAATGTGCATCTATTTGGAATTAATCCAGTTGCTAGTCAGTATTATTGCGACTCGGCAACAGCGTGTTCCATATTTGTTCATTTGAAAATTTTCACGAAAACTTTGAAAAGAACAGATAGAATCAATCGCTTGAAGGCTGCTGTCTACAATTTAGCTATGTTTTGCTATATTTTCCAAAGTTTCAGGATATTGGGAAGATTGGAGAAAAAGTAACTGTTCTTGGGTGAAGTTCTAGAATGCAGCTTTGCATATGTGGTACATCAGTAGTTACGTAAAAATGCTGTCATTAAGTATTACAGTATTTTACGTAAAAATGCTGTCATTAAGTATTACAGTATTTTGCATACTGATAATGCTGTCATTATCAGTATGCAAAATACTGTAATACTTAAACAATGTTAATATTAAGGCTGCTTTAAGACATAAGTCAAGCATCCACGAGTCAATGCTGTGGCAAATCACAACCCATAAGCCCACATGTCAATGATGCGGTAAAACGGTAGCGACATGTCTACATACAAACGTGTCAATGCCTAGGTAAAAAAGTAGCCAAGTGCCCACGTGTCAATGATGCGGTAAAACGGTAGCCACATGTCTACATCCAAACGTGTCAATGTCTAGGTAAAATATTAGCCAAGTGCCCAGGTGTCAATACTGCGGTAAAACAGTAGCCACATGTCTACATCCAAAAGCGTCAATGCCTAAGTAAAAAAGTAGCCAAGTGCCCACGTGTCAATGCTGCGGTAAAACGATAACCACACGTCTACATCCAAATGTGTCAATGCCTAGGTATAATACTAGCCAAGTGCTCACGTGTCAAGCTGTAGCAAAACAAAGTTCAAGTCCAAACGTATCAATGTCGAGATAAAGCAGTAGTCACTTACCCGACGTATAACAATGCGGAAGTATAACAATCGCCATGTATCCACGTGTAGATATTGTAGTTACCTGTAAAGTGCAAATTACCATAATACTTTGCACAGTTTTACTATTGCTGGGTTAGTATTATTTCATTTTGGCTGTGTATCAATGCAAAGTATCATATTTAATAGATGTAATGTAAGTATGTAAGTGAGTCTAAAGAGTCCATTTAAGGACCCGTCTTTATTAATAGCTCATTAGATGTAATGTAAGTATGTAAGTGAGTCTAAAGAGTCCATTTAAGGACCCGTCTTTATTAATAGCTCATTACTGTAAATGGTTACTGAACAGTTATGAAGTGCAAATTTAACATATGTGCTGCAAGATGCAGCATGATAATAAACATCTATAGGGTTAAGAAGTTTTTATTGTCTAACACTATTTACATTTTATCATAACATGGAATTTTTAAGAATTCAACGTGTCATTTTCTTTCAAATAACGTTTCCCTAAACTGGCTGCTTTATATTATACTTGATTTTCTAATAAATTATTACCGTTGTTTTACAAATATATCTATTTTCAGTGGCCGATTTGGTGGGGGAGGGCGTGATCGGAGGTTGTATCATCCATATCAACATTCAAAACAAATTACACTGTTAAATTTCATGTTTTCACAAAAACAGTTCTGCTAGTAAACTCGCTACTTTCGGTGATTATTTATTATTTGACTTTGACCCCCCCCCCCACCCCCACCCCTCCCCCTCCAATTCAATCCTGCACTTAACCAACACATGTATCCGCCACTGATTTCAGAATAGCGTCTGAAAACCACACGATATCGTTTTGCCTTCATGTTAGTTAGTTTAATGGATTTGCGCTTCGCTGATAAGCTACAACCGATTCCCTGTAGCCATCACCAGGAGTAGAATCCAGTAGTTTGTGATCTGAATGCTTGCATGTGCAGCCCACTTGCAGACCTTGATATTTGAATGTATAGTCACATGGTTCTTCGGTACTTGAGTACTCCCTGTCTACAGCTATCACTATGGGTACTGGCATGGTTGTGGGAACGCAGGATTTGCAGAAGCTGCCACTTGTGTACGAGCTGCAGTCATTACAGACGGCCTCTATGAGAAGGCTGGGATACCTAAACGACATATAGAAACCGTTACAATTTACTCTTACAAAACAAAAATTACTGGTTATATTTTACTTTTCATTTGTTACTGCTTCAATTATTACTGTTGATATATATATATATCTGAAACCAGTCATAGGAGGACCATGCCTTATACATAGCACTTAGGGAGACCATTTGTCTATCGTATAATGTATCTTTTTTTAGAAGAAAGACCTGTTTACAGTGTTAAATTATCTTTTTCTTCAATTTCATGCTAAACTGTTGCTGTAGCAAAAATGGTCCCCATATTGCTGGAGGTACAATTCTATATATATATATATATAATATTGCTAGATCATACTGGTTATCTGTAAGTAAATAACAGCTAACTATTTGCTGAATGTTGTAATCTGATTGGTCGTTTCCAAGGTCATTAGTTTTTCAGTATTATATTGGCCGGAAAGCTAAAATATTGCACCTACATGTATATGACAAAGCATATAATGAATTATTACGGGTATGCATGAGCTGATTATTTATTTTTTGTTAAATTACAACCTAAAATACGAAAATATTGTGTGAATTTGCCAAAAAGCTACTCTACCTGTATTTGTTAATAGAATACTGATAATGCCAGGGACATGATGACGCAACTGGCATGGCATCCCCTTCTTGTATATGCTCTTCGCACGTGTGATCGTAGCGGCCGTCAATGATTTGGCACGTGGCACATTCATGGTCGGTGTCCACGTTGCAGTTGTTTTCTCGTGGACATTTACTGCGCTCTTTTATATTGAACGCATTCAGAGTTAAAATTATTGACTGTTTAAATTATCATTAGTTCAAATTAGACAGTTAAATATGAAGAGATCCAATAAATAATAATAAAAATGGTATTTATGATGCTATTTATAATAATAATCAACTTGATGCTTTGATATGAGTGAGGATGTGTTAAACTAAATATGTATCTTACTAATATGATCTCCCCGTAGCGTCGCCATACTTTGATAAGCAGGAAGTAAGTACAAAGATGAGTGATCACTGGCATTTCTTCGCCCTTGTTCCCATAATGATTGCAGGTAGGATTTGTCGGTGGAATATGTGCAGTTGATTGCAGTGACTACAGCTGTTTCAAATAACATGAGTAGTGCCAAAGCAATAAGTTTGGCATTTCCCTGAAATACGAATAAGCTAATCAACGGATCATGCTCTGCAATATTCAACAACGTTATATGCCCAGAAATTAAAATATGCTTGGAATTTGCTAAAACATTAAGTAACATAAGTTATTTTAATCACAGTTCCTAATAAACTCTTGATAACGAAAATTAAAAATCAAGTAAAAATAATTAATGCAACAAATTTACTATTAACTAATTAACTAATAAATAGTGGCTAGTGTTAATACAACACGTGCGGTATTTTCCTGAAATACGAAGAAAAAAATCAACGAATCACGTGATATTGGACAAGATTATATATCCATCATTGTTTTTAATTTTAAAAATCCTTTGAAATTGATTTTAGAAAAGAAACCTTAGCAGTTTTAATCAGAATCCACTCAGAACTCACCCACTACACTTTTCATGGCTCATATCAAACAAAAAAATTAACTAATTTAATTGACTAATCAACTAATTGACTAACTAAATGATAAATAACTTGCTCACCGACATCATAATGGTTCTTCTTCGAAATTCTCTGTTCCTCAATAAACACGTATTGTGTATCTGTGATGCTGCTTTCACCTATCCTTTCATTTTTATAGTCGTCCAAAGATGAAATATTGTCTATATTTAGACCTGATGTAATTTCCATGATTTATACACTTATGTATGATGTTTTCTATAAAATCTCAAAATGGAATAAAATTCCAAGTTTGTGCAAAATCATGTTTTGTGGCCTCATTTGTTTTGAGAGCGTTTAAAGCCTTATTAATCGCATGATGAATCAGTTTTAGATAATGGAGAGAGCACTTACTGGTTTCCTTAAAGGTAGAGAGGGGGTGTTAGGAAAAGCAGTGTAAACAAACTTATAACGTCAAGACTCGTGCGTTCAGAACGAAACAAAACAGGTCAAGGACTCATTTGGTTAAAAAAGAAAATATTATTTTGTGGATTTCCATCGTATCATTCTGGAACGTTGGTTTAGTAAAACATACATTGTAGCGTTGCAAAGGTTTACAAAGGTTTCATTTTTTGTTTATTATTGACTCATAATTGGCTTTCGTATTACCTGATCTAGTGACAAATCAGGTGATAAGATCTGAAACACGTTTTTAGAATGACATAACATGAATAAACATTTCACAAAAGTGATAATTTCCTTTAGATTATAAGACTTGTCTACGACTAACCATCAAATTATAGCCTTGTTTACTAGTATTCATAAGGCCATAGCCGTATCAACGAGTAATCATCAGACTATAAGACTTGCTTATGACTAACAATCAGATTTTAAACCTTTTCTATGACTTATCATCAAATTATAAGATTGGGTTATGACTATTCATTAAGTTATAATCATCAAACTATAAGATTGGGTTATGACTATTCATTAAGTTATAACACTGGTCTATGACTTATCATTGGACTAACGCAAAACTTTTCTATTCTAAGTCCAGAATCCACTTCTTTCATCGACATGTTAAATGTTGCATAATTATATTACAAAGAGCTTGGCGCACATCTGGCCCCAATACGTGGATAAAAGCCACTTGTTAGCCTTCAGCAAGTGATAAAGATGACAGATATGACACTTGAGTAATCACACACGTCAAATTCTCACACACACTTAGGGAAAAATACGAATTCGCTTAAGGGAAAATAAAGATATGATTCAGTTTTGTTGTGCTGTGTTATTATTTAATGTGTGAGGACTTTTCTGATGGACATAGATTTATCGTAACTTCCAATTGCTGTACTAGAGATATAAGGCTCTGTACAAGAAAAATTGAAGTCCAATTTTTGCATGATTAAAATAATCGTAGAATCTGTAAATGACTCCTTATCAGAACGTAGAAGTAAAACGTGGATGTGATTCCCATGGATGGAGTAAAAGGGCTTCTATCAACCCAATCGTGATCGTGTTATTGATGGAGTAGTAGCCATAATCACAGTCTCGTGCTTCTCGGTAATCTCGTTGGTGTCAGCCAATCATAAGCCTAATCACAGTCTCGTGCTTCTCGATAATCTCGTCGGCGTCATCCAACCACAAGCCTAATCACAGTCTCGTGCTTCTCGATAATCTCGTCGGTGTCAGCCAGTCACAAACCTAATCACAGTCTCGTGCTTCTCGATAATCTTGCCGTGTCATCTAATCAAAGCACAAATTAAAGTCGGCCATGTCAGGAATTAGTAATCTAGGTCAACTAGGAAAATTCGATATTCTCTGTGAAAACATAAACGAAAAAAAAAAACAGCAAGATATCTTCCTGTTTACCCAACTGATCTTACGTTGAAAACGAGATTTTGGTTAAATGCAAAATATGTTATATTCTGAGGATGTTTCTTTACGGGCTGGTCAATTGCCCGCGTTGCGCTATAATGCAAAATTTCTTTTAAAATCCAGAAAGTCTAATATCATTGAGTACAAAAATAAACGCTTGATTGTAAAATCGAGAAATTCCTAACTGTCAACGACTTTATTTATCTAGTTTGGCTACCACTCAGTTGTTCTAACTCAATAAAGTAAAAAAAAGATATTCAACTAACACAAAAGTATGTTGAACCTGTAATTTTAACATTTAAGGGAAGTATAAATTAAGAAGCATAACAAATAAAATAGCAAAATTGCTGTAGAACACATACAACTTCCAATTGATAAACAAATAATAGGATTCTGGAAGGATATATTCATAAAAAACTTTTCAACTTTCATTTATGTTCAGTTGCTATATTTCCTAGCAATTTTAAATGATCATTTCAAGTCATAAAACAAAGGGCGTTAGACATTGCAGATATTTACCATGCACATGCTGCTTAAGTCATGTTGTATAGTATATACTGATTTATTTTAGTCAACATGAAGACATTATATGAAGATATCATAGTAACCTAAGGTTTTTTTCAACATATGCTTTGTGTTGTTGTTTTCAAGATTTTATCTTTATGAAGGAAGTGTGGTTTAAAATGTGATCATGGTTTAATGTGTTATCAATAAACACATCTTGAAAAGTATATGTTTTGATTTATCTATCGATAATCAATTTTCTATTAGCATTTCTTGAGATGTTTTATAAAAGCAGCAATTTTTTTAGGTATTTTTTTTACAATTTTGTAATTTAGAGCTGGTTTTGATCACGTGTGGAAGTGATGTGAATAAACAGCGCAGAAAAACACCCACAATCATGCTTAAGAGAGGGAAATAGCGGAGACAAACCTTGATTTTTGCCATCAGATACTTTGCTGTGCTGCGACGCCGCCTGTGAGTTATAAATCAACTTCCGTTGCGGAAAAAAAGAAAAAAACGTTAAATGCAAAACCTTGATCAGGGTCATAGTGGCTTATGCTTGTGGTGAGCGAGGCATTGTATGTTGTTAGAATATACGGGAGTGCTGTGACAAACAGTTATATTATAATTATATCTAAGGTGCTTGACATTTGAGACTGGTTGTGCGTACCTTTCAAATAGATCTCTAAATTTTCCTTTCGACTTCGGATTGATAGAGGTGTTCACTTTGTTTTCACAATAAGCACTACTTCAATAGTCTTAACAAACACGAAATGTTGCAAGAGGTATAGAAAATAGTTTATAAAGGCCATGGTTTTTACGACTTCTATGTTTTTTGTGCACACATAAGAACATTTCTTAATTCAGTCAACAGCATTACAACATCGATACTTTATTATTTAATATTTATGAGTACTCTGTCTGTACTTTTTATGTACTCCGTGCGTACTTTGTGTGTTCTTCGTGTACTCTCGGTGCGTACTTTGCGAGTACTATGTGTGTATTTTGTATGTAATTTATCTGTACTTCATGTGTACTGCCAGATAAACATTCGGCAAGAAGTTTGCAATACTTTGAGCCAATAAGGGATTGAAATGGAAAATCTTGTGGTTTGTTCCATAATACAGCATGAAAATACTACAATACAACTCGGGATTTTCTGAAAACAGAAAACACTATTTTTCATCTGTTAACAGTGACATAAAATCGCACAACTCTACAACACAAGTAGATCTACAGATATGAATGGGTATTACCCAGAGATTAGAGTTATGGGACGTTAATTACCCAATGATGTGTCCCTAGTCGTGAGGGGCCTTGAGTGGAGTGATGATAATAAGAAGTGTTCGAAAGTGATCTATTGTGGACCAGGTACTAGCGGAGACTTCACATCAAGGTGACTGTATTTGTAGATGAGAGACACATCGGTGCTCTCGGTATGCTATTAATGAATGTACTTCCTTGTTGACAAAAACTTTTAAAAGTTTCTCTCTTATTAATTAATGTCTAAATATGAATTAAGTGCTTGTGTAAATTATGTACAAGACATAACTGGGCTATAGTGACGTCATAAATTAATACGAATGATAGGAAACACATTTTTAGCTGGCACGAAGCCCAAAATGTTTTACTCTGTTTTCGGGGCTCTTTTCTAAAGTAAAAAATGCTTTTCGCTAAATAGCATTTCAGAGATAAAGCTTAGCACTAATTAGTCATGTGTTTTTTTTTCACTTAACCAGTCTGTACCCCTTTTTTTATTTCTAAGAAAAACGTACTTTGTTTCGTGTTTAATATATACTTAAAACAACTAACAATCAATTCGTAATATTCATATTTATGTGTATTGCTTAGAGTTGTGGCTCGTTAGTATGTAGTTAGTATTTAAGTGCAAAAAACCTGAAAAATGTACAAGCTGTCTTAGCGTTTATGTGACGTCATTCTCAATTTTTGTGAGAAATACTTTAATGTTTATTTTATTTTTTCCGACTCGGATAATTACTGGATCTGTTTTACAGATGTGCTGCACAACTGCTGTCATGTGTTGTCCCGTGGTGTCACCTGTTGTCATGTGATATAATGTGTTGCTATGTGTAGAAACGTGCTGTCAGATGTTGTCATTTATGGTCACTTAATGTCATCGGTTGTCTTGTGTTGTCACGTTTTGCCATGTATAGTCACGTATTGGCATGTATTGCCATGTGTTGTCGTGTGTTGTCTTCGGTTGTCTTATGTTGTCACGTTTTGTCATCTGTAGTCACGTATTGGCATGTGTTGCAATGTGTTGTCGTTTGTTGTCACCAATTGTCTTGTGTTGTCATGTTTTGCCATGTGTAGTCACGTATTGGCATGTGTTGCCATGTGTTGTCGTTTGTTGTCATCGGTTGTCTTGTGTTGTCACGTTTTGTCATCTGTAGTCACGTCTTGACATGTGTTGTCATGTGTTGTCGTGTGTTGTCATCGGTTGTCTTGTGTTGTCACGTTTTGCCATGTGTAGTCACGTATTGACATGTGTTGTCATGTGTTGCCGTGTGTTGT
>OX457031.1:63154732-63243016 GCA_949752745.1 Protula sp. h YS-2021 | reverse complement strand
GTAAACATTTCGGGGGGGGGGGGGGGGGCTGGTCTGTTTGTTTTAAAACAAATCGACCGGGGGTCTGTTTGTTTTAAATCAAATCCACCCGGGGTCGATTTATTTTGGGGGACAAAACGTTTCCTTACACCGGTTCGACAGGTTGACTTTTCAATCTACCCAGTAAACGTTCCAACGTCGTTCCAACGTCAATTTGAGATTGCGATAATACTCAAACTTCCACAATCATGCCCAAAACCCCCGGCGTTGATCTGACGTCGCGTGCGTCTTTTTTAACGTCACGTTGTTAAGCGGGTAGCTATTTGCACTTTATATTACTTACTTGAACCCTCTGCGGGAACGGTTTCGTGATTTTTCGCGTCCGTGTCGTTCGCTCTGTCAGTACCGCTATCCTCACGGACAGATTTTCGACATCTAAATTAGATCACAATTTATTTATTATTATTATTTTTTTTTTTTGGTGCCTGAACTCATTATCCGTAAGATTTAAAACAAAAGAATCAACCGCTTCGTAGTCGTCTTGTTATAAATATTTGGTGTTTGACGGCCGATATTAAATTGCACTTGAAATCCAGACATAGCGTCAGTTTTCAAAAACAAATATTTCTGAAGGCAGTGATACAGTTGCGGGATTAAGGGTGGGGGTGGGAGGGTGGGAGGGTGGGGGAGATGAAGCACTGGAAGGGCTCTGAATCCTTGATGTTAAACGTGGTGGGATCTGGAGGAACGAAAAAAAAAGTACTTCATTTGAAACGCTCGCTAGAAATTGCCTAATTGAAAAGTTCGTAAATATTTTTTCGTAAAATGCGAAAGAAGTTCTCACGTATAAAAATTAAAAAAAAACAAAACAAAAACAAAAACAAAAAAAAAAAAAAAAAAAAAAGACAAACACCCACACTGCATCCCCACACCAAGCCATGGCAACCTCACGGCATCTGCACAGCAACCCACGGCAACCCCACGGCATCCCCACGGCACCCCCCACGGCAACCCCACGGCAACCCTACGGCAACCCATGGCAACCCAACAGCAACTCCATAGCAACCAGAGTGCAACCCCCCGCATACCACCCCCCCCCCCCCCCCCCCGCCACGGCAATCCCACATCAACTCCACGGAAACCAATGGGCAACCAGAGCGCAACCCCACGCCAACCAACACACTGTATATTCGCATAAAGCCATATATTTATTAACTTAAACGTCAGTATTTATTAAAAATGGTGTTTCTAAATGGTTTTGAACAAACCAATATTTCGCTTATTCGAAAACTTTGGGCATATGGTGCTCTCTAACGTTCTGCCATCGGGTCTGTCCAGAATGAAGCGACTAACCTTTGGACTCTCCGGATCACGAAGACTACCAGTTACGTCACCAGGATTCCCGCCAACAAGGATCCCACTGCCGCTCCTTGAGAAAATCGATTGTAATTGCAAGAATATTTCATGAATGAATGGCATCGCTCACTTTGCAAAAATGCCATTTACTACTACTACTACTACTACTACTACTACTACTACTACTACTACTACTACTACTACTACTACTACTACTACTACTACTACTACTACTACTACTACTACTACTACTACTACTACTACTACTACTACTACTACTACTACTACTACTACTACTAGTTTTGTACTACTACTACTACTACTACTACTACTACTACTACTACTTTTTTTACTACTACTACTATTACTATTACTATTACTAATGCTACTTATACTATTATATCTGGTCTTACTGTTCTTACTAGTACAACTGCTACTGTTACTGCCTGTACTATAGCTACTAAAACTAGTTATATATATGGCTCACTGTATTACAAGCACTGCTCTCTCTACTACAAGCGCTACTATCTCTACTACAACCACTGTTATCTCCACTACAACCACTGTTGTCTCCACTGCAACCACTGTTATCTCCGCTACAACCAGTGTTGTCTCCACTACAACCACTGTTGTCTATACTACAACCACTGTTGTCTCCACTACAACCACTGTTGTCTATGCTACAACCACTGTTGTCTCTACTACAAGGTCTGGTCTCTCTACTACAACCACTGTTGTCTCCACTACAAACACTGCTTTCTCCACTACAAACACTGCTGTCTTTACTACAAACACTGCTGTCTTTACTACAAACACTGCTGTCTTTACTACAGGTGCTCTTTACCTGCGAGATCTCCTGTTGTGTGTTCACCACTCCGCTGTTTCTCAGTCTTGCTCTGAGGGTTTGTGGTATCATCGTTGTGACGTTTGTCCGAGGGGTCGTCGACGTAACGCATCTGTCTGCATGAAAGAAGAGGTAGTTGTCCTATAAATAAATTAAAAAAAATATTATTTCATTTAAAATACTCAAACACTTATGTACAAATATGTCCCCCCTCCCCCAGCACTCTTACAGTCAAGCAAAGAAACATGTGTGATTTTTTCCCTTTTGTTTCTTCTGCAGAAAGAAAAATAAAAACATTTTGTATATACTTCACGGGTTTAGTGATAAATTCGCACACATACATGTGGATTTTCACCTTTTTGTTCAATTTTTTATGAAATTCTTATATATTTCATTAAGCATTTAAAAAAAAATTGCTCTCAATGTTTAGTTTCTTCAAAATAATAGTAACTATAGTCATCTAGCTTTTAAAATGCACACGAGTATATTGTCGGTATAGGTACCAAGTCCCGTGAGGCGGCAGGGGGGGGGGGGGGGCACTCATATACCAACTGGTTACAATGGGTGTCCATGGCTTTTTGAAACAACCCTAAGACGTGGAGTGCTACTTTTGAAATAATACCCCTTTTTATAAATAAAACACCGTATGCATTTCTGAAAGAATACAACCACCCTGGGAAACTGCTCTTAAAATACCTCCTCTTTTCCTTGCGTTTTTTGGACATTTTGAACATAGGAACGGATATAACTTAGGAGGTGTCCATGTTTTAGTTTTAAAAGTTAAATCATTTAGCAAAAACCTGTGAGCTATTCTAACCTTTAAAAAAAATTACATTAGACTTCTATAAAGGTCACAGGTGAAAAGCAATATACATTAGAATGCCGGCAGTGACGATTTTGCCCTGATGCAGCGTTAAAATAAATTAAAAATAAAAGCACCTGCATTAGGTCTGGTCTTGATGTTAAGCAGAGGAAAGCGTTCAGGACTTGGCTGGAAAGTGAGGGCATACAAAAATTCCATCACTCCTGTGAGAGTGATCGTTTCTGTTATACAGGCTCCTCCCCGAGATTCAAAGGAGTCAGATGTACTATTCGCGGTAGTCCTCAGCACAGTGTGCGATATATTCATGACCATTGGTAGCATAGCGTGTATATGGCTCTGACGTAATTCTGACGTCGTTTCCGCTCTAATGACGTTTGTATGTTGACAAAGACGAACGCCAGGAAACGAGCATCTTTCTTGCAAGAAGCAATTGACACTGACATCACTGATTTCGTGTAGTTTTTGATAAATCATGTCATCTTGTGGCCGCCCTACTTGGCTGTACTTCACGTCAAAAGTATCGTCTCCTTCTATGGAACAATGGCAGCGTATTCTGACGCCGTTGTCAGGCATTGTTTCCACCTTATACACCAGTTGTATGTAGTCACGTGGCTCCAGGTAGCCGTCATGATAACCACAGATGTCAACCAGTATAGGATTGTTTTCTGTTTTTGAAAAAAAAAAGATCTTGATAAATTTGTCAATTTTAGCGGCATTAATTGTTTTCACCAATTCACACATGAGAGTATTAAAGGATTTAATTGAGTTAATTCTCATATTTGCTGTGTTTATTTTTTATTCTCTAGTAGTAGTATCAGACTTTATTGACCTCTACTAGTAGCCTTGTAAAAAAACGACTTGCAAAATTGTGGTACAATGCACCCAGAAAATACAGCGCAAGTAGATGGACTAGATGAGGGCGTTGTGTGATTAACTTGTAGACGAGAATACTCGTGTGGGTTTTTGTGAATGAAATAGTTTTTTTTTTTAATTCAAAAATGCCAATGTTCATACTTAAAAATGGAAGTTTACAGTACTTTCTTCGCTGGAACAAATGTTAGATGTTTTTATTTAACAAAACTGCATTTTTTAAAAAATTAGCAGCTTCATGTCATAAATTGTAAAATAGTCAAATGGTTTGTGATAACCAGTCATTACATTGAATCTTTGACTAAAAATGGTCGATAAATATAATTGAAAGTGACTATTGATACATAATGTGAGCTATAAAACATAATAATTTCCATAATAAATTTATTAAAAGTTATAACATAGCAATCATACACAGCACTTACATACGCAATACTAAGCCCTATATAATAAATAAAAAATATGACTATATCACAAATACATGAACCTACTCACCATTATCTGCCTGTAGCCTTTGGACAAGTATAACTAATACCTGAATGAGAGCTATCAGTATTCTAACATTCTGATATTTCACGTCAGCCATGTTTAAAATTCAAAGATAAATAACATTGTATTGTCAAAGTGTCGTCGTTTTGGTCTTCCCTGTGTATTATTTTATAAAAATTCATAGCTAAGGTTCCTTGATGACAGAAGAACCCAATAAGACAGAATGTAATGTTTCCAATGAACTGAATCAGAATGATTTCTATTTATGCTCGCTCGTCATTTAGATCAATTGTCTAGATTTATTATGGTTGGTAACAGCGATCTACATGATAATATTAAGAAACATCAGATAACTGAAGACATTTTTATTTTGTGTAGGCATGTGGTGTGGAGGTCTCGCTGTTTTCACGTAGAATGTGGAAATCGTCAAGGACTTTTTACGATTGTGTCACTGAGGGCAAAAAGAAGAGAATAAATATGGTCTTACGAAGTAAATTTGGATGACCTGAACTCTGGAAAGATCAGCCTTTTTCTTGCAAACACAAAAAGCGCATAGATGAAAAGGTAGTTACCCCCCCCCCCCGTCATAAGAGTATCATTTTTCTTTGTCTTGAAAATAAAAGAAGATATAATAGATGGCGTCGTATAGCATCGTTTTGTTTAGTTTTTGCTGGTAAATCACACTATGATTTCAAGCATAATCTTGACTTTCTAAGAATAAAACAAGCAGCCTTTTTACACACAATCTCATCTGGTGCTTCCGCCAAAGTAAATTCAGGAAGGTATGAAATGTGACGTCTGACGCATAACACAAAAGCTATGAATAGATTATCAGCTCTTCTCAAATCTTTGTTCTTCTTATATGAGTATCAAATTACAAACCCCCAAGGAAGCACTTTTGATTTTCATTCACGTGGAAGTTTTTATTCTAATGCAAAATAAATAAAATTTACGTAAATTTTAGCGTTATATTTAATCACCTGTGAATTCCTTCCTATTTCGTTGTAAAAACAAGGTTTTGGTGAATGTACATAACTATAAAAGGGAAGCGAACTACCTTGAAATACCGAAAAAGAAGTGAAAGCAGTGTTGCTTTTTGCTTTACTTACACTTGGGGATTTGCAAAAATTGCCTAGTGTATTGAATTTGCACGAAAATTTTGTGGCATGTTTTTTTTATTTTGAGTTTGTCCATGGAATTAGTCAATGGCGGTTAGGGCTAGAAAGATGAAATTTAGATATGATAAACTTTAGGGAAAGCCAACACAACATGTGTGTGCAAGTAAAAGTTGGCTGCAGCGTTTGGGCTTTTTCCAATGGCTAAACACTGATGAAATTTGGCTCACTTATAAAGGGTGATTAGATTCCGTAAAAATTTGCATTTTTTAACCATGACCTTATAGAACGACTGACATGCTAGGCCATGGTCAATGTCAAAAACATTATCTCGAAAACTGTTAGAGATTTTGAGCTTATTTTCGACCCTTTGGGCCTAAAATATGATAGGTAAGAGGTACTTCTGACACGATCGAAGCCAAAAACCGAACTTGACCCTTATCTCAAAAACGGTTAGAGATGGAGCAATTTTGAGCTTATTTTCGACACTTCGGCCAAAACGACCATATGTAAGAGGCACCTTGGCGACTTTGTCTTCCTCGGCGATTTTAAAAGTCAAAATCTGGAAATAGGCCATTATCTCGAAAGCGGTTAGATACAGAGTGGATTTGAGCTTTTTTTAGCCTTTGGGCCTAAAAGACCATATGTAAGAGGTACTTCGGTCAACTTGACTTAATGGTCATGTAAGAGGTTAAAAGTTTAGAATCAATTTTTTATGACCCCCAGGTGTAATTTTCGCTACTCGGAAGCGAAAACGGTCTAGTTTCTGTTGTACCTGCCGTAAACTAATATTAAAATCGTTCGTTATATTATCCTAAAATGCAATTCAAAATTCTTTAAAATTCGTGATTTTTCTTTCACGTTGGTACTCACACAATATGACACGTGATTTGCTTTAACAAAGTAATAACAAATAGTGACGTAATTTAAATTGCTGAATAAAATCGTTATTCTTTTCAGCTACAAAACATTTTTATGAGTTAACTAAATTCACACACACACATTTGGACACAATCAAATATATAGCATCGTTATCTGAGAATTAATACAATCAAAAACCAGTACAGTGATGGATTAAAAATTTAACGTCTTCTGTACACTAGTTTCTTTTAGTTTCAATGCAATCAAATAAATATGGATGAATTAGATATCCCCATTAAATCTGTAACTTTTTACACATGTACTTTTATTGTTGAGAAGCAAACTATTATGCGTATACCAGTATGAACAACCTTCTTATCACCTTATTATAGCATCTTCCAGGCTTTTAATAAGAAGCACTGCAGCTTTGTTAACCAGAAAGAACTGACTGTTCTGTGTTTGACAAAGCCAGTTAAAACATGTATTATACTGGTGCAGCGGAACTCCTCACCCCAAAATAACACAACCACTATTGCTGGGGTTTTGCTGTATTTGGGATAACATCAGTTGCCCGTTGATGATGGAATCAGGTACCACGGCTGCCCACACGGCGTATCCGTAAGCAGCCACCCATGATATAAAGCCGATGTACTGTGATGGTCCATTTGTGGCTGATTGGGATAAGGTTCATGAGTGCAGGTACAAAGATACACGACTACACCAGCGTGACGTAACGGATACTTGTACAGAACGTCCCATAGGCTGTAAATATGACGTTATCTATTAATCATGGGGAAAAGGCTTCCGTAATGATATCACCAAACCTATAAGGAAAGAAAATACAACAGTGTTGTGAAAAATAATTGTGTAGCACGTCACAACACCTGCTGATGTTGTTAGCGTTATACGAGTGGCGACACTTATAGCTTTAGTGAAACAATGACAGGAAGAATGTTAAATTGGCAAGAATGTTGAATTGATAAGACAGACGTCATATCATTACATACACGATCTTTTTAACTCGTTGTTTTGTTTAATTCCAGTGCTATCAGTGAACAATACTGTATCTGAATAAAAACTTCTTCTGAATTTATCACTGAACAATACTATATCCAAATTAAAATTATTTCTGAATTTGCCACTTAGTAACACTTGAATTAAGTACCTGAATCAAACCTGCTTTTCCATATATTTTTCGTTTTAACATCTCTTTGAATTAAGAATGCATTTTAATCAAAGTCAGTTCAGAATTATATACATAAACACAATACAGGCTGTGAAATTAAGAATGCTTACCCCCACCCCACCCCCGCCACCCTTCCCCCTCTTCTCAAGCTCAGAATGTTTATTGAGTTGGCAAGAGAACATGCACATGTATTTTCATCCTTTTGGTTAAATATATGGTGAAGCTCTGAAGATGCAGCTTCAAGTGCTTGGTACAAGAGTAGTCCTTTTTTACTGTCCTTTTTGGACAGTATACAAAATACTGTAATACTTAAGCAAATTTAGTATTACTCGTTAATATTAAAGTTATGTTAAAGCAATAGCCACATGGCAAACGTGTCAATACTGCAGTGAAACAGTAGCCACGTGCCCACGTGTCGTTCCTGAGGTAAATCAGTAGCCACATGCTCACGTGTCGATGCTGAGATAAATCAGTCACCAAGTGCTCACGTGTCGATGCTGAGGTAAATCAGTAACCACGTGCTCACGTGTCGATGCTGAGATAAACCAGTAGCCACGTGCTCACGTATTTAATGCTGAGGGTAAATCAGTAACCACGTACTCACGTGTCACTGCTGAAGTAAAACATTACCCACGTCCCCATGTGATAATGGTGATGTGTAACATTAGCCATAGGACCCATGTGACAATGGTGAGGTGTAACAGTAGCTATAGGCCCCATGTGACAATGGTGAGGCGTATAGGCTCGAGTGTTGGAAAAGAAATTTACACTGTAGTAGCGCAAATTTTAATGCTTCTTGACTCTTGTAGAAACATTTTTAAGAATGAGATAGCTTGACTAAATATTTAACAAAATTAATCCTTTACTTGGGACTATAGGTCTTGTCTACAGCTAATCACCAGATTGGACTATAACTATGGATAAAGTTATAAGCCTTGTCTATCACTAATCATCAGATTATAAGCATTTTCAACAACTTATCATCAGAACATAAGCCTTGTCTATCACTAATCATCAGATTATGAGACTAGTCCTATCACTAATCGTTGGACTAACACTAACACTTTTTATCACAAACCCAGAATCCACTGCCGCCTAATTCTTACACACACTTGGGGAAAAACAAAGAAAAGAAAGCAAGAGTTCATTTTTCTTGTGTCTTTTTTATGTGTATCATTCTTTAATGTATGCAGACTGTTCTATTGGACAAAGCTTTAGCAAAAATTACAAATTTTGTAATAAGGGTATAAAGGCATTTACAAGAATATTTAAGTCCAACATATCAACAAATAATAAACGTAGAATCTTTAATCTTATGCACGATTCAAACTGCTGTAAATATTACCTTATCCGAATGCAAAAGCCGCATGTGGCTATTTGAGTTTACAGCAGTAACACTTATTATCGCTCACTAATAGATGTGATTCCCTCCCGTGGATTTAGTTAAAGCGTCCTCTCGTTTGGCCAGAAACAATGCATTAGAAAAATTGAAAAGTGCGTGTCATTTCTGACATTTGTTTATTACATTCATGAATGAATACAGGTTTTTTACATTCACTGTCATTGCACAGGTTTGTTACATTCATTTTCTTACTTGAGCTTGTTACATTCGCTTTTATGAAGCGAGTTTGTTGCATTCACTTTAGTGACGTAAATATATCATATCCACTTTCATTATTCGGATTTAGCCTTCATTTTCAATGTTGCTACATTCATTTTGATTGCGTTGATGTTGTAGGTTTGCATTGCAGGTCTTTGTTAAATTCACTTTTAATCGTTCATGCATTAGACCTGCCTGCCGTTTTACGGTTTGCTGCAGTCACTATCAACACTCGAGTTTGTTACATTCAGTTACATCACGTGTTTTTGTTACATACACTTTTACACATTGATGCATGCAAAAAATCATGTTACAAATTTTTAGAAGTGATATGAAGATAAAATGTGTTTCTACAAATATTTAATGATTAGAACTTAAGGGAAATCTATATATAAAGATTTTTCTGCCGTTATCTGGTTCCATTCATGGGGTGAGTTTATATTAATTATCTCTATTTATTAGACAAGGGATAGACAAACAACACAAACAGATTATATTTGCAATAAATGATCTTCCTACGTTCTACAATATCTGAAAAATAATACTTGAAAATTAAAAGAAGTTGTCTCCAAATTGGAATCGTAAAATATCAACAAGGAATAAACCTTGATAATTTATAGACAAATTTCATTAAGAATTGCATTAGCAGTGTTAACAATGTCGGCTTCACTTTCAGCGATAAAGACGTTGTCAGTGTCTGGATCTGTAGCTATGGCATTGAGTTCTTGCCGATCGTAGCCCGTTCCGACTCCAACCGATATCACCCGAGCGCCGCTATTACGTAAGGCCTCGGCATTTGGTACTGTATTGCCCTGATCGACGTTCGACCGTCCGTCTGTCATGATAATGACGTAATTGTCCACGCCATTACGATCGCCTCTCGTTGGGGTGAATACATCAGCAAGGGCCATTCGAAGTGCGCCTGCCGTCCCAGTACGTCCGTTCTCTTTGAGAAAACTTATAGCGTTTAGAATACTTTCTCGGTCGAAATACTCATCCAGATGGAACCTGATTGTGGGTGTGGTACTGAAGGTAATCATGCCGACCCGTGTTCGGGAACTAGCGAAATTCAGACCGTAGACAATCTCCTTTGCAAGCTGCATTTGCCAGTCATACACAGTTTCCATCGAACCAGAGGCGTCCAATAGGAACACGACATCCCTCTGACGTGTACAGTCTTAAACCAATCACATTTAAACTTTTAAACTTTGGTTCTGACCTTAACAGCCCACAACCAATCAAATAAAAGGATTAAACTCTTGTTTTTGATAAAGAATAGAACAGCATTTACTTAAGACAAAATACAGCGATGTTCAATGTTATATATCGATGCATTCCATATAATTAGCTTCCAGTGAGAGAGACATAGATAGATAGAGAGGCAGACAGACAGTCAGACAGACAAAGAGACAGATAGAGACAGAGATAGAGAGAGAGAAGGATGTGGAGGGAGAGAGTGATAGAGAGAGACGAGAAAGAAGAGAGTGAAGGGAGGAAGCGAATGAGGGGAAAAGAGAAAGGGAGAGACAAACATACACACAGAGCTAGATAGATAGATAGATAGATAGATACATGGAGAGAGAGAGAGAGACAGAGAGAGAGAGAGAGAGAGAGAGAGAGAGAGAGAGAGTGAGAGAGAGAGAGAGAGAGAGAGAGAGAGAGAGAGAGCTTGGAGTGAATGTGTAACCTACTCCTTTCACAGCTCCTGCCTGTGAAGTGGTCAGTGAGAAGAGTTGACGAGAAAGGATGAGAGAAAGAAGAGAGGGAAGTTGGAGGACGCGAATGAGGCTAAGAGAGACAGACAGGAAGAGAGAGAGAGAGAGAGAGAGAGAGAGAGCTTGGGATGAATGGGTGATTTACCCCTTTCGCAGGTCCTGCCCGTGAATTGCTCATCACAAAGGCAGAGGAACTGGGCGAGACCGTTAATGCATTGGCCGTTTATGCATGGGCTCGCTTCGCACTCGTCCTCATCTGTAAAAAAAAATAAATAAATACACGGAGCACACACGTGACAGTATTATCAAATGAAAACATTCAGAAGCTGTGGATATTAACACGTGCGTGCTACATTGTCACGTGTGTTACCTTTACCTCTTCACAGACACAAATGTATCAGAATCAACAGAAAGAAAGGTTGATTCTTAATTACGTGCATTTTTGACCAATTATGTGGACAGGAATCTGATTAAATACATTCTGATTAATTCTGAGTAATTATTTGACAATTATATGTATTATATAAATTAATTAATATCAACAATATTATAATGATAATAATAATAATAATAATAATACTAATAATAATAATAATAATAAAAATAATAATAATAGTAGTAAATAATTAAAAGCAACTTTCGTGTTTAGGGCATATCATAATAGTAATAATAAAAACAATAAAAATAATTCGAAAAGAATTAGACCAATGCTTACTATCACAAGTTGCCATGGAGATTTGCTGCGTGATATTCATGAGCTCGCTGTACCTATTCACTGTGAATATATTGTCGCTGTCTGGATCTGAAGCGATTCCCTTCAGATAGAGATTGCTGGATTCCAGCTCCATGGCGACCAGGATCATGTGGATACCTGGCAACAAAGCACACACACAATCAGACGATCTCGTTTTTTCGTTTTTGTCAGTCTGTGAGCACTCTACGTGACCCGTGACACGTGACTGAAATCCACGTCACTAGCCTCCACTAACGTCCACATGAAAAATGCTCAAACTCAAGACCACACACAATACAAAAGTGAGGTATATATAACACACTAGAACTCACAACCACATGATCCCAAGACAACTGTTACTTGCGATTAAAATAAATGATAACACATTTCACACAATGCAGGAATGCTGAGCGTAGGTGTATCGTCCTCACCGCCCTGTCCCCGTCCCTGCCTCTCATTCCTTACCGTACACCCTCGCCTGTAAGACCTGGACACACAATTAATGCAGAATATGGATGTAATGTCATCAACTCCCTCCCCCTCCCTGCCTCTCGTCCTCCGATAGTCTCCCTCTTCCCTGTCTCACGTGACTTATCGTCTACTCCGGCCTGCATAGCCTCGGGCAGGGTAAGGTCCATCTTTAGCGCAGGTGTACTGCCCAGCACCAGTCGTATCTCTTGGGCTGGATGGTATCGGACAGGGTGCACTTCATGTCGAGCTTGAGTGTAAGTGTCCGTCTACCTCGAGTCTCTGCCTCGCGTAACTTCACGTCACTCTTGCCTGGATGGCATCTTGCAGGGTACGGTCATGTTGAGTGGGTCTGTGATGTCCACCAGCCCCTGTCTCGCGTGCTTCACCCTTCTTTGGATAGCCTCTGGCAGGGTGCGTTCAATGTTGAGCGTGGGTGTACCGTCCGATAAGGCCCCGCCCCTGCCTCGCGTGACTTACCGTCCACCCTGGCTTGGATGGCCTCGGGCAAGGTGCGCTCCATGTTAAGCGTGGGTGTGCCGTCGGTGAGGAGAATGCATATATTGGGAACCTGGAATCGATCGCCATTCGCTTCCGTGAACATGACACTACGCAGCGTGCTCAGTGCGTCCGCGATGTTCGTCCGTCCCGCCCTGTCAATCATACAACCATTATGAAGCACTAAGTGATAAATCGATCTTACCATTGCAGTCTGGTGGATACCAGTGTGTATGTTTTGTTGTTACCGGGGGATCATAGAGTGAAGTTAAAAATATTGTCTAATAAGAACCATAAAAATTCTATGCGGGAAGTGAAAAATGTGAAAACACACAATTGGACTTTACTTATTGCTATGCATCGGGCTAATAATGATGGCGTGGACTGCTAGAATATTCCATCCGAAAAGGTTGTCTTTATGTAACCATTTTCCGTCAGTATTTAAGCTGATAAGAACAGTTTCTTTTTTCCTATAATCGACAATAGTGTTAATCGATAAATGACGTTACATTAATGTGACTGAAATCACTAATCCCCACTACCAACTCCCAATCCCCCCCCACTCCCCACTGTTCTCTCCCTACCCCCCCCCCCCCAACTTGTGAAAACGTAGCATGTGTGCTACCCAGTTTCTTTCTGAATTAGCTCAATGTAATTGTATGGCTAGAAAATAGGAAGGAATTATCCCCCTTCCCACCTCAATACATTCCTTCCATTCTATCCCAGTTTCAGAAGCATCAAATGTCGATCCCAAGTTTTTTTTTATAATCACTATTAGTCTCAAACCCCTTCCATTCTCCCTCTCCCTTTCCTGCCCTCTCCCTGACCCTCCCCTTACCCTCTTTATTCCCCGCCCCTGCTCGATTCCTGCCCTCTTCCCGTCCCTGCCCTTCCTCCCTCTGTCTCTCGGCCCTGCTCGAACAACCGACACTTCATACCTGAATTGAAGTAATTCGGTGGCCTGCAGAACATCTTCCATATGTGAATATGTGTTAAGCTGAAATTCCACTTGTATGTCGTCACTGAACGTTGCCAGGCCAACACGAGTTTTGTTGCTGCCAATTTGCAAGGTTCCCAAAATAGTCTTAAAAACACATATATCAACTATAACAATTGCATATACAACATACCACATTACTCTACTGTAATTTCATAACTATATATATATATATATATATATATATATATATATATATATATATATATATATATATTCTCTAATTCTTTGTAATATTTATAGCAATTATTATAGCAATTAGTATTTATAGTGGTTTATATCAATTATCATTATTAATATTATTAATGCTATTATTACTATTATTATTATTTTTATTATTATTATGCAGCAAGAGCATTTTATATTTCCTGACCCAACAATAATTAGTGTTATTCAAGCGTTACAGGTACGAAAGGGTAGAGAATGCTGACGGTACCCGACTAACGTCACTTATTTGCACCCATTCATGTATTTATTTTTGTTAATCTATTTCTATACAGCTGTTGCTGAGTGTACCTGTAAGACCGGCTTGATTATGTTATTAAATCTGTCTCTTCTGATGGATCCGGAGGAATCCACCAGGAAAACAAGGTCCAGTTGTGCCCCACACTCTGCATAAAGAACAGCATAATGATAAACAAGTTGTGGCCCACACTCTGCATAACAAGGCAACATGATGATAAACTATGTGTATTCATGTTTATGTATCTACGTTTGTAAGCGCTTAGAGATTTAATTATATAAACATTTTGTGTCCTATATTCTGCTTAAAAGGATAACATAGTGATAAAAAGTTTATGTTTCACACTCTACATAGCAAGACAACATAATGATAAACAATTTATGTCCCACATTCTGCATAACAGGAAAACATAATGACAAACTATTTATGTCCAAACAGAATGAGTCACTAGCTGCGTTTTCTGCATAACATTATATATGTTTGTGGGAATCAGGGAAACGTTTTTGGGCTAATTTTGAATTCATTGCAGTTCAATTATGGTTACACACCTCTTTCGCAATTGCGGCCACTCCTGCCGTCCTCACAGTCGCACCGGTAATCACCGACCATGTCCACGCAAGCGTCCCCGTTACACGGGTCAGGCTGGCAGTTGTCCTCTTCTGTTATTGCCATTAAGCAAAGCCAACAATTCTTAAAAGCCAACTCATGTAACTGCAATTAACTTAATGTACAAGGATATTAATAAAATATTTATCTGTTTTTCTCAAAAGGTCGTCTCTTGGATTTCACTACTTGCTTTCAAACAAAACAGACAGATAGATAGATAGATAGACAGATAGATAGATAGATAAATGGATACACAGAGAACGAGAAGAGAGAAACAGAGAGGAGAAGAGAGAGAAGGAGATGGATATATATATATATATATATATATATATATATATATATATATATATATATATATATATATATATATATATATATATATAGAGAGAGAGAGAGAGAGAGAGAGAGAGAGAAGAGTTAGATAGAGAAAAGAAGAGAGACTGGAGAAGAGAGAGACGGAGATGTAGATAGATAGAGAGATAAAGAGAGAGAAAAGGAAGAGAGTGAAAAAGAGAAAGGAGATAGACACAGAGAGAGAGAGAGGAAGAGAGAGGAGAGAGAGACAGTTTATGTCTGTTTGTGTGTGTGTGACGCACCATTGCACACAGCGGTGACCAGTGGTACCAGCAAGTCTGGCAGTGATTCGTAATCCGGAGCTATGAACACCGTTTCGCTGTCTGGGTCACTAGCTATACCTGCAATGTCATTATCACATTTGTAAAATATCTTAATTTCTCGGCGGTGTAAATAAATGTACATAATATATTTTTTCTAGTTATAACTAAATTCCGAAAAAATATCAATATCTGTCGTTATAATCAATGAAAATAGGTTTAAACTCGGAGCAAATTACACTATATATCAAAATCGTCGACCAATAACTCGTCACTTGTAACAACTCACAATAACAATAGCTCGTGAAGAACTCCAGCAGAAAAACTGGACCACGTTTCAATAGTCACATTCAAGGTACTTTGTGTTATAAAGAACCCTACAAATAGAATCAGTATCCGTGTACTCTAGTATGGATACGTCATGATTACGCTCACCTTGCAATTCTCTGACGTCATAGTAAGACGTCACACCAACAGCGACGACGAAGACCGTAATACCGGCCTCCCTCGCCCTCCTTGCCGCCTCGAATGTGGCCCATCTGTAATCAATAACAAACACTTACTTCGCACTTGGCCACTTCATAGCTAGGCGGATCCACAATTGCCGAGAGGGTAGTGGGGGTGAGGGGGGGGGGGTGGAGAATGCCGTCTGGCTGTAACCAAAATGACTATACATTTTCATGCACTGGTCTATCCAGAGTGGCTCCTAAGAGTGGGAGGAGGATTTGTGGTATTGCATCCCTTGTCACTTTCCTTTCGTTCAAATGTATTCTCATCAATAAATGAAATTTTGCGCGATATACTGCATACTGCTGTCTCTGCTCTAACTCACAGATGTCACTTGGGTTTATGGGAGCACTCCCGCAGTTGGCTCATCATGTGCGGAGGAAAAGTTCTCCAACCCACCCTACTCCCGCAGTCAGCACTATTTTAACGGGCGAAAGATACATAATTTTAATATTTGACATCATACTACTTGTTTATTTTATTTTTCTATTTATTTTTTCACCGTGTTCAGATCTAGGCATTTTCAGGTCTACGACGCTTTTTCAACGACATAAAAATTAGTGAACTCATTATGACGTCACATCTATGACGTGAATCCGCGTCATAAGGGAGCATTCATAAAGTAGTTACACATCTCTTTCGGAATGTAAGACCACTCCCTCCCTCCCTCCTTCCCTCCCTCCCTCCCTCCCTCCCTCCCTCCCTCCCTCCCTCCCTCCCTCCCTCCCTCCCTCCCTCCCTCCCTCCCTCCCTCCCTCCCTCCCTCCCTCCCTCCCTCCCTCCCTCCCTCCCTCCCTCCCTCCCTCCCTCCCTCCCTCTCTCCCTCCATCCATCCATCCATCCATCCATCCATCCATCCATCCATCCATCCATCCATCCACAGTAGTAGCAAAATAAGAATTCTACATCACTTCTTTTTGGAAGACCCATTATTGTTAACTGGCCTGTTCTGTGAATGACCGTCGGTAATGACGATAGCGATGTCGTCCTTGTTTGTCCTTGACCCTGCTGATGACGCAAACATTTCTTCCGTCATCATGTTGAGGGCGCCTGCAGTGTTGGTGGAGCCGAGATGGTTCCACGTCATGGAGATGGCGTTGACGATCTCTTTCTTTGTGCGGTACTCGTTCATCATAAACTCCACTTCGGTTTCTAATTCAAATAATACAAACCATTGTTTTGTCATAAACAGAGGACTATTTTATTCAGTATCAGTTACTCAGTAAGAGTCAGTTATAAAGATGTCGATTCTCAGAAATGTCAATTGATATATTTCAAAGAAAAAGTGTAATGCTAATTTTCTAATTATTTGTATTTTGACGACATCTTTTTACCGTTGGCATAGCATGCAAGTCCCAGGGAGCTGTGTATTTCGCTGTCAATTGGCAAGGTCATGACCAGATCCTTGACGAATTGCTGCATCGTGTAGAAGGTGTCACGTCCCATGCTCCCTGAGATGTCCATTATCACGTTGATGTCCATTTCTCGCGAGCACGCTAAACAGAACAGCCTAAATGATGGCACGCTAAACAGAACAGCCTGAATAATGGCACGCTAAACAGAACAGCCTGAATGATGGCACGCTAAACAGAACAGCCTGAATGATGGCACGCTAAACAGAACAGCTTGAATGATGGCACGCTAAACAGAACAGCCTCAACGATGGCACGCCAAAGAGAACAGCCTTAATGGTGGCATGTAATGTGACATAACAACACGATCCAATATTATGAAAGTGCACGTTATCCCCCGAACCCCACCCATACATCTCTCTTCTCCTCCAACCCTTTGTAGCCTGACATGTTGATAACGTTATTACACACGTCGTCGCCTCAACCACAATTAGGGATAGAACGAGAGAACTGAGCCACCTCCCCCTCACCCCCAGCCCCATCTCTACTCCACCGTGAGAAAATTTTGTGATGTTTGCATATTTACCCTTTTCAGACGATTCTGAGGAACTTTTTGAACCCCACCCCCATCTCACCGTAGGAAAATTTGTGAGTTTTGCATAGTTATCCGTTTCAGACGATTCTGAGAAAATTTCATTTTTTGACCTCCCTCCACTCTGTCTGATTCATGCGCAGGCATATGATATTTAGTCATATCAATCATTTCTCATCCTTTGACCACATTTACTAAACATGGATCCGACTGACATGCAGCCGTAATATGTAATATGGATTAAAACAAAAAAGGTGGTGCTTCGCTTGCCTGCTTATTCCCGGTAATAGAAATTTACCGACAGTCTGGTTGTTTGGAAACGCTTGTCACAGGGGCAAAGAAAATTGACATGTTTCAAGAAACTCTATATCACTTGGGAAGTGCAAGAGTGTCGTTTGTCAACTACTTAAAACATTCAACAACACTCACGCATCAATCGTACAACTACGACAGCCTTTTGCATTCCTTCATATCAGCTGGCGGTACTGTTAAAAGCCCGTAGGTGTTTTTTTAATTTTAGTTAAAGATGATTCTGTGTTCGTCCGCTGTGTTGTCTTTGCAATGAAAGTGAAGTATGTGGATGTGGAGTTGTAAACATTAGTATATGACCCAAAACGAGTACTGATATTCTTATTACCTTGAAGGTTGATCAGCCACAGGCATAGACTGAAGCGTATAGCTAGCTCAAAATGCACATGCTCCGTTGCCTCCAAACGTCATCCTTGTGCAATATAATTTTTTTTGCCATTTTATCCGTTTCAACGAATTTTGAGCAACTTCCGGATGGAATAAATCCAAGAGTTTCCTTTACTATCTTGTAAAAAAACCTTTTACATATATCTGTTACATCGGATCTCTAGAATCAGGGGATCCACTATTTCAATTAGCGGATGTGTAGATTCGCTGAAATTTTCAGCGCCTCTTACAGATCCGCTGGTTTTGGGCTAGGAAAACTCTAAAGATCCGCTGAAATTGTCATAATAGGCAAAAGTGGCTAGTTATGTGATCTAATATTAAAGGAATGATTTCTGAATGTAATGTCAGTTCACTGAGACAAGTGATTGAACACGAGTCAAATTGTATGGAGCAGGGTTTTGTCATGTGTAACTGTGCATTCAGTAAAAGATGCGAAACGAACAGATACCGCTGTTTCAAAGCAAAAGTGAAATGCAACCCTCGATTTCACCCCAGTCATGCTTGCGGAAACAAAATGTAAAGAATATTTAATCGTTTTTGCTATTTGTGACTGATTAACATTCAGTGAACTTTAGGCTGACGATCATAGTGGAGTTATAATTGCGTAATTGCAATCAAACCATTATATTTTAGTGATAAAGTCGTAACTGAAACTTTGAGACTTAAAGTTGTGATAAATAATTGCAATTTATGATTTACTGATATTTCTGTAAAAATATGTAATAATAGCTTTGATATTTTTTCTTTCATTATAGATGAATAGTCTCTGAATGATATTTCTATGAAAAAAATGTACTCGCAAATAGGAGACACCGTTAGGAATCCTACTTCAGGATTGTTCAAAGAACACATTACTTGAATATTGCATGTGTGTATTCTTAATAAATGTTTACCGGACTCGTCGTGTTAATGTGCTAAATAGTAAGCCTACGCCATAAAACACATGATAAATTTTTCCTTTACTTTCTTGTAAAAAAAAACGTTTTGCATATATCCATTGCCATTTTTGCTTTAAACGGTTCTCACGCCACAAGGATAAGGGTCTAAAAAGACCTTAACCCGGGGTGAGAGCCCATGCTTAGCGCAGAACTTGTCTAACAGAAAAGTAGCACTACAGTGAGCACTACATTGAAAAATAACTCTGGACATGTATGAACATTGCAGGTGGATGTTAATATGAGACATGTGCCAATATTGCCAACTGCCGACATGTGATGTTTAGTCATATCAATCATTTCATAAAACAACTAGACGTGAATTAGACTCATGGGTGCAACCTTACTGTGTGATACCCCCTCCTCCCCCTCCCCCCTAGTGGGAAATTTTTTTAACCATACGTAGGCATATGAGATCTAGACATATCATTTCCCAGCTCATGACAAATAAATTAACTAGATCTGAATCACATGACTTCCACCGCAATATATAATATATATGTATATGTATATGAACAGCTTTGGCTTTGTTTTTTTAAATAGAGGTGCTTCATGTGTCTGCTTATTTTCCGTAATAGAAATTTACCGACAATCTCGTTGTTTGGAAAGTTTAATAATGTTCATTGCCGCTGCACAGACGTTCATATTTGCTAATTTCCCCTGCGGTGTCCAGGTTGTATGGCTTCCGACTTTGGCTGAGTCTAAAAAACTCTCCCATTATCTCTGAAACGACCTTAGTTGAGAACTCATCTGCTTGTAGAATATACTTACCAAGATATCACGAAACATTGTAATGTGTAGACAAATCAGTCATACATCTGTATGCGTAGAAGCTATAATTTTCATCATTTGTAAGTAAGAAACCGAAGTGATAACATGAATATGATGAAGTAAAATGTCTATATTGTCATGCAGCACTGCCAAACTTTTACTTCAAAAACTGATTGTCTTTCGTAAAGAAAGAAGACTTACTACTTGTCGCGTTTGCTTCCAAGCCTTTAACAATATAGAGAACATATATGTGATGATACTTATACAACATCAATGAACATACGTGTAAAAAGATCAACTGATTGGTCAGATCAACCTTCTGTAAAGACACAAAAGAAACAAAAAGATGTAATGCAAGTGGGTAAAGGTAGAAGAATAAGTCTTGGTGGACATGCACACCAAGAAGTGCTTGAACTGAAAATGGATGTGACTTGTTACTTGAAATGCGACAGCAAGAAAACCGCATCACACGACATTTGAAAGATAAATTAGACAATGGAATAAAATGATACATTTTCGTTTTAGCTCAATTCAAGAAAATAAAAAAATGAGCTGGAAGTGGTGGAAGAACGCGTGGATAACACTCATATGACTACTTAGACGTTTAGAGCATTCAATGAAAGAGACATTGATAATGATTTTCCAAATGCAGCCAAAGATTTGTTCAACACTTTCATGACCATGAACGTCAAGGATCTGGAACTGAGTTGTCAAAGAAGATAAAGAATACTAAGGGTGTTATCAACATCAAGAATACATACAATGAGGGTTTCCTATTCTCGATATTAGCTCAAGCACACCCGACGCATGAGCGTGCATATAGACAGTGCAAGTATCAACCGTTTGAACATGAGCTGAACGTGGAAGATATAACATTTCCAACACCCTTTCATCACATTCCTAAATTTGAGAAGATGAACAACCTTGCCATCAACGTTTTTGGTTGTGCAAATCAACTTGTAATACCCATCCATATGAGTCGACATGAGTGTGACACTGAAATCAACCTACTGCTTCTCAGTGACAATGAGAAGAGACATTACTGTCTGAGTAAGAACTTTAGTTGACTTATGACGTATCTTACAAACCACAACGGTAAAAAGTTTTACTGCTTCAATTGACTGCATGGATTTAAGCGAGATCATGATCACATCAGTGGAAAATACCGTGGAGCATTTCATAGTGAATACAACCCACAGTTTTGAAAAACAAACAATCAGCAAGGCAAGTTGGATTTACGAGGATTCGATAGTCATCTTCTTATGGAGAGTATAGGAAAATTCAAGGAATTGAGGCTATCAGTCATTCTCTACAATGTAGAAAAGTACATCGCAATAGCCATGGATAATCTGAAATTCATCGACTCTTACCGATTCATGGGAGCATACTTGCAAAATTTGGTAGCCAACCTAGCGGCTGAAGGCAAAGAGGATTTTCAGAATATGACTGCACATGTGCGAGACAATCAGCAGCAAGATTTACTTTTGAGAAAAGGAGTATATCCTTATGACTCTGTTGCTGAACCCTCCAAGTTTGCATAAAGCAAGCTTCCATCACAGGAAGACTTTTACAGTCAATTTTCTGAAGAAGGAATAAGTGACGAGGATTATGCTCTTACACAATGAGTCTGGAATGTATTCCACTGCAATGACTTTGGCGAGTATCATGACCTCCATCTAAAAACAGATGTGTTGCTGTTTGCGGATGGGTTTGAAAATTTTAGGAATATGTGTCTTGGCACGTATGAATGGGATCCTGCTGATTACTACACAGCACCAAGTTTGACATGGGACGCTGAAACATACCAAGGTTCAACTGGAACTGATAGATGATATTGACATGCATCAGATGGTAGAGCAAGGTCTGTGGGGCGGTATTTCAATGATTACACACAAGTCTGCAAAAGCTAATAACCCCTCCATTCCAGACTATGATGTGACCAAGTCAACAAACTACATCAAGTACTTTGATGCCTAAAATCTCTATGGGTTGAGTATTGCCAGAATGTGGATTTGTATGGGTGGAAAATCCACAATCTCTAGACTACTAAATGAAAGTGAGTAAAGATGCCGAGACAGGTTATATTTTAGAGGTAGATCTCACATATCCTGATGAAAGCCATGATCAGCATAGTGACTATCCAGTGGCTCCTGAGAAGAAAACTGTTCGATTCAGTGAATTGTCTGAATATAGTCAGAACCTGAGAACATAGCTGGGATTAAAATGTAATCCTATGGAAAAGTTGATTCCCAATCTCAGTGATAAGGTAAAGTCTGTAGTACATTATCTAAATTTACAGCAAAATATATCTCTTGGATTGAAAGCGAAAAAAGGTACATCGAGCCATTATTTTCCGGCAGAGAAAATGGTTAGCTAAATACATAGAGCTTAACACAAAGATAAAAAGTGGCAAAAAACCCGTTTGAAAAAATACTTTTACAAACTGATGAATAATGCTATCGCTTGGCATCACCATAGAAAATGTGAGAAAACGAATCAATGTAGAATTGGTTCTCAATGAGAAACGTTTCAAAAAGGTGGTGGCCTAGCCCACATTTTACAAATTCTACATTTTCAATGAAGACTTGACAGCAGTATACTGCCTCAATCAGATCTGTGTTGAACAAGCCAATTTAAATTGGATTTATTTTTCTAGATCATTTTCTACATTCTACTGTAAACAATAAAGTGTTGGGGAAAATGAAAGATGCAACTGCTGGAGTATCCATTGGGGCGTTTGCAGGACTTCTTTCGAAGATGTACACTTTGTTGTATGGTGGACAAAAGAAACATACTGCTAAGGGTATTACACACGCCTGTCAGAGGCGACTAACACATACTCAATGCAAGAAAAGTTTATTCAGGGCAGAGGAATCATGTATTGTGGGAAACATAATTCGAAGTTATAAACATCAAATTTTTTCAGAGAAGATTCGGAAGATTGGTTTATCACGATTTGATGATAAGCGCTATGTATTGGATGATGGTTACACCACGTTAGCTCATCGGCATTACAGAATTTACAGAGCATAAAAGGTGCCCGCCCTCAGACATAACCTTTAATGCTGCATCAAAATATTAAAGAGTAAGCATGTCTGCAGTAAATGAACAACAGCTATCATCTACGGCAATGCATACAGAAAAGTTTGAAACAATATCAGCAGAAAACTCTATGGCAAAGCCTGAGACAATACCTACAGCAAAATCTAAGGCAATGCCTATTGTTAAGTCTGAGTTGAAGTCACTACCAATACAACAGCTTCGAAGGCTACCATAGTTTAGAAAGATAAGAGGAGATGAGTTACCAGCTACCATGTCGCCGTGTAGAAAGCTAAAAATTAAGACAGAGCCTAAAGTCAAACCAGAACCTGAGCATAAAGCTGCCACCACTACATGGTCCATGAAGAAGATGAGTGTAGACGATTTACCAGTTATCATACCCGTTAATGGGGAAATATATATTAAAATGGTGAAATATCAACAGCAAGTGATGGTTAACATTGTGAATATATTATGGATCATACATCTGAGAGGTTATATCCTATCAAGAAGGGAATTTTGTTGTCATTGAAAGATTGGCAAATGGTGAAGAGACAAATGACATCAGTGGATTTCATGCTTCAGAAATTGATGCGTATAAATGCATGGACAGAAGACTGTTCAGTAGAGCTCATTTATTATCATGAATTCAAACGTGAAATTATCTCAAGATCACTTGAGTGAACTGACCACCCCTTTGTGGAACTTACATTATCTTATCTCCTAGAGATCAAGCTGTGGTAATGGGTTATTTTGAATTTTTCCCAATACCAGAATTTCACATACAAGTCTCGGAAGACCTTACTGTGAAAGTCATTGAACGAGACGGTGAACGTTGTATACAGTTTCTACAGTATGGCGAGCTTACCAGATGCTATGATTTCATCACCCTCAGTTCAGACGATTGGAGCAAAGTTTTTCAGGCTTGGAAAGAACTTGAAAGTTAGCTTTGAATCAAATGGACATGTACATCTGACGCCTGGTTCAAAGAAAATTAACTTTACGCCTAATATGTAGACTATGATGAAGGCTATGAAAAGTTTAAATGAACTAACATTATCAAACCATGTTGATGTGAAAGTGATTGGATTGGATCAATGTTAAGTCAGTTTTCATAACATTTATGAAACTTATATCAGTTCTCGTGAGTGGGCTAATATGTTGCATGTATCAACATAATATGCCTTGAAATATTTTTATTTTTTATTCTCGATAAATAACGATATTTTCATTTGGTGTTTATGTTAATTGTAGCTCTCAGGAAGTGTAAATATTTGTGATATTCAATAAAATAAAAAAACACATATGATGCTTTTCAGCTTTATATTTTTCTCATACAAAACTACAAAAATATATCAATGCATAAATGTATATGATTACAAAAAAAAACACTTTTCTATCACTAATATATGACATATAATATAAGGTTTACGGGATAAGTTAACACCTCGCTAGGGACCCTTTCTAAAGAATGAACAATGAAAATGAGAAGGTGGGTTTTCGGATAAATTCACACCTCATCAGGGGTCCTTTTTTAAGAATGAAAAAAATATGAAAATGAAAAGGTTTACGGGTGAATTAACACCGCGCCAGTGACCTTATTAGAATGATATGACACTAGAGTGGCATTAGTAATAATTTACATAATATACATTGTTGGATAAATACATCACTGAACTACAAATTTAAAAAATAAAAATTAGTTTAATAGAACAATGGTTTAATATGTTTATAGATAAACTCTTTGACTACAAAATTTCCATCGCTTCTTTTTGATACATCTGCAATATCAAATATACTATGATCTCGAGCTCTATGTAATATGTAATATACACAATAAAAACCACAATTATTGGAAAGGGGCTGTTGTAATGGTATGGAATTATACACATACTCATTCCTAAAATTTTCTAAACAATTATCTATAGGTGCAAGTCCATAAGAGTCAAAATATTCCACAACTTTGTCAAAGTACACGGCAACCCAGTATTCACCAGATTCATCATGTTTGTCTGTGTTGATGACATAGGCTCCTTGCTGTAATGCTGGCAGTTGATCCTCAGGGAATACTCCGTGGAATAAGTCTTTTGAAATGTCATCATGGGTCAATATGGCATCTGTCTGCTGCGTGTTCATGACTGATAATCAGAATGAATGCTGCGATTCGCGGTTATTTCAATGATATTGTCAAATTCAGCATAGACTATGACATTGACTGTGTTTTGCAAGTTGCTATGCTTGCTTAGGGCGTCATGGTCATCACCATCATAGTCAAGTGATAAGTCGAAAGAAAATAAAGCATAACCTGTAGGCCAATCTTCTCTTTTATGCTGGAGCTTTTCTCACCATTCAATTTATCAAAAGATTTGAAAAGAGTCTCAAAAGCGTCAAGATATTTTTCGTGATTAATGTTAAGCTTGAGAAGTTTGGAAAGGACTGGTTCACCATCAGTGCAAAGTTCAACGTAGTTGAGATTAAAATGTTCAAAACTGTATAGATTTCTAAACGCTGTTACAGCAAAGGATTCATTATGAACCATTATCTTTCACAAAGAATTGAAATCCAGCGGGAATCTCTAAAATTTCACATTTTTTTCTGGTAATAGGAAACTTGGTAGGAGATTTTTTCAATGCATCTGTATGTTCTAGCTGAATACCTGGGCTAGCCCTCACTTTGCCAATAGTTAAAAATGCATATCTCTCTTCTACCTCAAGGGTATTATTCGTAGCCATTTATACATATTCATTTTTTGTCTATGCAAAACGCTATTCCATACTCATAATATTGGGAAGATAACGATCCTGCTCAAAGAAATCTACTCTTAAGGTACCTGTAAACAAAAACTTACGGCTTCGACGCGTATGCAAATAATGATTATGTAAACAATTATTTCCTGCTTGAGGTATGTTGCCACCCTCATGATTTACATGAAATCCTGTTATATACTTTTCATGATTGGGTCTTTTCACCTCCTTAGAATTCATTGATCCAGCAGTATCTTTATAGATGAGACGCATAGAGCGCTCAGAATTAAGACTTACTTCCAAGTCATGAATGAGGTGGAAATGACGCTGGTATAATCATGGGAATAGTTACTGAGTGAAATCAATCGAACATTCAGAAAAAAACTCAATATTGGAGCATAACCCATTAACCAAATCATTGATACATGTTACGCTATCATGCACAACACATCACCCTTTACAATGCTACATTCAATATGAAGTCTACTGTTCTTTAAATCTAAATAGTCTTCTGTACTGGCAGGAAAATCTTTCGTATCACCCTCTCTGATGGTAGTGAGTGGTTAACTTTTTTCTACTGCAGTTGGCGTTGGGCTATGTGAAACAATACCAATGAAGAAAGACTACATTCACAAGAATGATCATGAATGATTAACATTTTTCTATTTCCGAAATATATCTTTTCATGTTGCTTCTTTCACTTTCTTTCGCCTTCCAATAACTTTTGTTGGTGTACTTTGTTTATCAATAGCACCAACAACTTCTTGAGCTACACGACCAGTCACATCTTTAACCACATTTTTGCAGACTTTTTAAGATGTGATGCAACAATTTTAGCTCCTGTGTTAATTAGTGGAATAGCTTTACGAGACAATGCTCCAAAGAACAAACCAATACCATCTCCATATTGTATACGTGTATCTCTAGATCCTGGCAAATCTCCACCCACTTGACGAAGAAAATGGTTGCGGTTATGGTTATGGATGGAGAATGGCTATATACTTTTATAATGCTTTTTGTCGAAAATGAAGTTTACATATCATTTTTCCAGTTTGAAACGAAACATATGGCCTGTGTCATCCTTAATATTCATTTCTATTTTATCACATTTTGATATATTAACAGCTACGTAATGAGGTTCTTCATAAGTTATCATAATAATATCACCATCGTCATCTTCAATGGGAACAGTACGTAGTAAAGGTACATAATAATCTCCAACTACTTGTGGCTCACAAATACTACAGTACACATAAAGTGTATAAAATCCATGTTTCACATCTGCTTGATGTTCAGCAGGGCCAGATTCTTCATACCATTTATCTGGTATAAATCCTAAAATCTCAGCTAATCCAGTAGAAAACAAGTCATTTCTCAAAATAAGAGAAACTCTTCGACTAATGTTTTCATACTTTAACCGAATAGGGTTTTTATTAATAGATTTTTGTAATTCGTCATTTATTGCACAACATAATTCAGGTATGGGTCTAAAGTATCCATGTGGAATTTAAGATGATAGAACGCATCTAACGATGATCGATAAGCAAGATTATAGTCTATTACTTGCCTCATTGTCCTCCATGTGTGTGGATATTGAATTTCAGCTAAGACCACTTCATATTTTCCTTTCAAATATAATGTATGAGGTAAACGAATTTGATAATTAGAGGTCTTATTAGTAGGATAATAGCGTGCGAATAATTGAAGAAATGGTTGATTTGCTTGAATTCGTCTTGACGTTCAATACCGAACTGTTGTAATTCCTCTTCATATACTATTATATTTACATAAACATAATGTGTATCATCTGGTAGAATACCGGTGCGAATACGTAAGTTATCTTCTGTCTTTGGTTTTAAATAAATAAACAAATAACCATGAGGTTTGTTTCTAGCATCTTGATATGCCTCAATGAGAAACTAAGATTTCTCTGGGTACATTTGTTGAGCACGTGTATTAATCTGTTGAGTGTCCCTTGGAATTTTAAAAAGAATAATGCAATGTGTATTTGAGCTAATATTACTCATTTCCTTTCCATGGTGAAATAGAATGTGTACGACGAAAATAGTGCTTAGATTTTTATGACTACTGCCAGCACTAAACAATCTGGTTATACGTTCGTCACTTTGACATTTGGTCATGAGATCATCAATAATGAATACGTTATTCTGTTTTCGATTGAAACGTTCTTCAATATCCTCCGGAATACCTTGATGAAATGTCACTCCTGTCATGCCTTTGCACAAAGGCTGATCTGCACCATAGAGCCATAAAATATTTTTAGGAAATGGTTCAATAACTTTTTGTTCAATGATTGATTTCACAAAAGACGTTTTTCCACTACCCGTTGGCACAGAAGCCAGGCATGTAAATGGATGTTTCATATTGCTTGAATATCAGATTCCTTAACCCCACTATTAAACTCTTTGACCAGCCTAACCACTTGATAAATAATTTTTCACACCTCGTCTTTTTCGTGTCTTCAAAACTGTTTCAATTTTTTATATTGATTAAACGTCTTTTGTAACAGATTGTAATTTTTCTTTATAGAAATGACCATCAATATCTTCGTATAAGAACTCTTTAACACGATATAAGTGTATTCCTTGCTTCTTTTAACGATGTGTGAGAATGAACACTTCTTGTGTGCATCTTATGTGGTAATCTCTTTGAAATACATATTTCACGTGCGAAATGCGAACATGTTGACCGATTTTAAACTTACAGGGTTTTTGCTCCAGGGATTCCAGGTTTAAAGTAAGTATTGATTAAGTATTCTTTCCATGTTGCCATAGATCACATAATCACTATTTATTAATTTTTTAACCAGCTAAAAATTATGTTGTACACTACCATGCAGACAGACTTTTATGTTCCTCAAACATTTTACAAATGTCTGTATTCACTTCAGTTCGTCCATTATTAAATATGACAAACTCCGATATATCCGTTGACATTGAAACATTATCATCATACAGTAAAATATCAGGTCAGCTGTCCAAATTGTATTGAAGTTGATAAATCCTGAATCAATGTCATAAGTGTTCCCTGGTAAATTCAGTTCTTCACATTCACTCAAGAAAGTCTGGATAAAACGATTTCTTGGAATTGTAATTACAATAGCTTCCCAGTGTTTATGCATAATCTTCACTTGAAGAATCCAATCGAATTCAAAATAAAGAAGCTTTAAAAAACGAAGTCAGTGTAGTTCACTTGCAAGACATCATTCAATGTCTCTATACATCTGTGAAGAAGCGATTGAGATGCTGACATTGTTCACTTTTCTTCTTCTGCAAACAATCTCTCAAATCATCCACCACGCGAAAGTACACTCCTACACTCAAAGTCCTCTGCGTCTTCTATTCCCGTTTCGTAACACTGTTCAATGAACCTGTTGTGTAATTCAATTCTTTAAAAGCTGTAGTGCGCCAAGTCAAAACAGGTATCTAAGTCCCAAAGCTCTTCTTTCTCGAATCCAAAGCGAGTTAATTCATCAATCATAAAGTCTACATATATCGGTTTGAAAATAACATCCATGTTCACAATAAACACGTCTTTACTAGTTAGTCTCTACAGAATATGTATGATTATACACTTTACCCAAGAGTTCTTTTATAGTGTCACCCTTTTCAATACATTAACCGTTCCTCTATATTCATCTCACCAAGCTTCACATTAACCACAAAAATTTTCAGGTTCGCATAATTTACAAATCAAATCTGTGGCAGTGTTTGTCCTTCCATTTCAATTACAAAGACAACGTATTGTTGAAGAAATGCTTGTAGGCGTTCAAGTGCCGAAGAACTTATGTGCTGTTCAAAGCGGCAGAATATTTATACTCTATTTTCAGAAAAAAAATACAAAGTTGATCAGAATTGCTTAAAACGTCTAAATATGCCAAAAATCACAAAAATTTTCCCACGAAGTGACTGGGGGTCAGCTCCCTGTTCTCTCGTCCTATGAAAAAATTCTCACGAGGGGGTGGGGGTTGATGGCCAAGTTCTCTCGTCCTATCCGCTATGCTTGGTTCAGTTCTCTCGTCCTATGAATTTTTCCACAGGGCGGTAGGTGGCTCAGTTCTTTGGTGTCTACCCTTTATGCTTGGCTCAGTTCTCCCATCGTATGAGTTTTCCCACGAGGAGTGGGGGGAGGTAGGTCGCTCAGTTCTCCCGTTCTACTCCTACTACCAAATATTCCCTCATGCACTCCCTCCCACACCAATGTGACACATCCAAGAGGTCTCCTGTATTTACGTACTCACAGCTGACGGGAATCCCTCGGGATACTTACATAAGTACATGTTCATGGTCTCGCCGCACACTCATTCTCATTTCCTTACCTCTTAGCCTTCACCCCCTTCCCCACCTGTTATTACAGAACGTCGCATCTACTTACGTAGCTCACAGTTAACGCCGGCGAATCCATCGGGACACTGACAGAAGTACATGTTAATAACGTCATTACACACGCCGCCGTTCTGACAAGGACCCGACGCGCACTCGTTCACATCTGTACAAATAAACATGGAAAAACAACTTGTGACTTAAATGTTATCAATGCTGCATAAGTTTTAATTTTACTCCCACGAACGAAAATGGCTTAATGTTTGATTTTGCGCTTTTGGTAAAACGAAAACCGTAGCACATAGATTGTTTATGTTCCATATGCCTTTCTAAGCTAATACACATGATAATTTACGCTTACCGTACAACTTGATTTTTGTGATAAGCGTTGGGCATGGTCTCTTTCGTTTACCGCACATGGCTTAATTTGCCGCTTACCGTAGCACATGGTTTATTTTGACGCTTACCGTAGGTCATGTGTTATTTTGGCGCTCACCGTAGCACATGGCTTTTTCGGCGCTTTCCGTAGCACATGGCTTATTTTGGCGCTTACCGTAACACATGGTTCATTTTGGCGCTTACTGTAGCACATGGGTTTTTTTTGTCTTGCCGCGTTCCTGACTTACCATTGCACATGGCCTTTTTGAGTTCGCCCCGAATATTGGTGACAGAGGAGAAGTTGTAGGCAATAAGTACGTTCAAGTCATCCGGATCTGAGGCGATCTCATTCAGCTCATCTTGATTCGCGTACATCGTGATGCCAACCACAAATACGTAGGTATCTAAGAAAAGAGAGAAAACGATGCATTGCTATTGGCAAAAGAATTTGAAAAGTGATGATTACAGCTTTGAAAGTGTCAAAACGTAAAAACGGACAGAAATATTTGGCTTGAGAAAAAGGGCAAGAGATAGGGAAGAAGTTACCAGTGTTGCAGCTTGATATATCAGGGATTATATTGGGCTGTTCTGATTTCTTCGCCAATCTGGCAAATACACACGAAACTTGAACTTTGGGGGGAGGATGAAGGGCATCAGCATATTTATAAAGTTAAAGCTCCAAAATAGCGAATGTTAAACCCTCTATAAGCAGTACTTTTATGGCTCCATCGATTGTCTCTGACATTAAGGAACGCACATCCCCAGGCCACTTCCCCCCTCCGCCTTGTGTAGCCGCTTTATGGACTGCCCGTCTGAGCTTGGTTTGCTTGGCTGTCTCTCCCTTCTCCCAATATCCTCTCTCCTTATTCTAATAATGTTGTCAATTACCATTGAGCCTGGCTTGCTTGGCTGCCTCGATCGTCTGTCCAAAGTCGTTGGATCCCCCATCCGTGAACAAGACGATGATGTCCTGTACGTCGGCTCTGTTGTCGCTACGACTGAACACCTGCGTGCGTGCGGCCGTCAAGGCGTCATAGGTGCGTGTCGTACCCCGGGGATAACGGATCTACAGTTACCATACACGGAGAAATACATCGTTACATATCCACAGTAACAGGAAGAGGAATGGGCGATGGGATTACGACTAGGTGATAGATGAGTCGCATGCGCGTGTCGGGAGATCCATCTACAGTTAAAATGCACAGGGAGCAAAAACGTTTTGAAAAACATTAGCTATGGGCATCTATGCTTTTAATAACATTATTATTGTTATGTTTTACTCTGCCAAAGTATTTGATTTAGCAACACTTGAGCAGCCCAGCTGTCCCTTTAGCAGTTCAGCGACCACTTAAGCAATTCAGTGATCACCCACCCAAGTGTTAACGTCAGCCATGCGTGCCTTGCCTGTAGAGGAAAATGGCTAAAATGTCGACCCGCCAGTGAGGCAAGGGGCAAGGTCGTGACAATGGTTTACTTGATTAATCAGGGGGATCGTAACTGGAAATGGTCAAATGGCTAATATTGTTTTCTGACAATCTGTGCATTTTAAGAGGATATGCATAAAGCAGGTAAGCTTGCTGCAAGCCTTCTTTATGCAAAAATGTGTCACATGAATGCCACATTACTCCATTTCCGAATCCCAAATTAAATTCCCTCCCTCCCTCCCTCCCTCCCTCCCGCCCTCCTTCCCTCCCTCCCGCCCTCCCTCCCTCCCTCCCTCCCTCCCTCCCTCCCTCCCTCCCTCCCTCCCTCCCTCCCTCCCTCCCTCCCTCCCTCCCTCCCTCCCTCCCTCCCTCCCTCCCTCCCTCCCTCCCTCCCTCCCTCCCTCCCTCCCTCCCTCCCTCCCTCCCTCCCTCCCTCCCTCCCTCCCTCCCTCCCTCCCTCCAAGCAGTTCCTGCAATTTACGACATGCCTTTAAGTAAAGTAATTGCACAATGTAACGGACAGACAAGCGAACAGACCCACCTGCGCAATGACTTCTCTAACGTCGGCACGGTTCTCATTCCTATCACCAAGGTAGAGGTTTACTTCAACTTCGTCACTGAATGTCATAATGGCCACATGTGTGTCGTTCTCCCTGATGTTGATGTCCTCAAGTATATCGCTTAGGAACAATAGCATTCTGTTCCAATTTAATTGGTCGACACTGCCACTTCCGTCAAGAATAAACAAGATGTCGGCTCTCACTCTGCACTCTTCAAAGACAGAAATATAATAAAACAGGAAAAGTAATAATAATGCCATAATGATGACAACCAGTCAAAGTATGTGGATTTACATATCAACGTAAACAGTACATGGAAATAAATAAAGTAACCTTCTATAGATTTCCTTGCCCTGTATGTTTTTCTATCAGTATTTGATATTTTTCAGATCTGTGTACTCCCTGAATTGAAGTCATTGGGACTTACCGGCTATGACCTCGCAGGCGGCGCCACGAAGTTGACCTCTGATACTGGAGAGAGCCTCGAAATCGGTGACCAAGAAAACGAAGTTGACCTCATTGCCATCTTGGTCATTGTGCGTGTCCGAGGCGATAGCCCTCAGCTCCTCCAATGACAGCTCATCGCCGATGCCAAGCGCAAACATGGTAATGCCTGAATCAACCGACGTAAATACAAAATAGCTGAAAAACACTAAGCACAAACTTTAATGCCCATAGCAACCACAGCAAACATGGTAATACCTGAAACAACCGAGATAAACATGGTAATGCCTGAAATATCCATGGTAAACATGACAATGCTAATATCCTAGATAATCATGATAATACCCGAAACACCGCAGCGTATATAGTAATGGAAAAGAAATATTGTAATAGGAATAAAAACCATGGCAAACATGGTAAATCCTGAAATAACAACTATATACATTGTAAAGCTTAAAACAACAGAGGTAAACATGGCAATACCTGAAAACATTGCCGTAAACACGGCAATGACCTGAAACAATAGAGGTAAACATTTTGGCAGATGAAATAACTTAGAATCAAAATGTTAAAGTCGCAAACAGTCGAGATTAGTACAACAGACGTAAGTGTGATTCTGCATGAAACAGCCGGGTCTAAACGTTGTAATGTCTGGAATAGCCCACATCAAACACGGCTTTGTGTTAAAAAGCTATTGTAGTGTTTGATATGCTTGATACAAGAGGAGGCAAGTGTAATGACTAAAAAATGTAAGGTAAATGTTGTAATGCCGTAAGCAAATGATGAAAACATGGTAATATCGGAATTAACCGATTGACCAAGTTACAAATATTGTGTGCAATGGGCGGGTCGAAAGGAAAAATGTGAAAGATTCACGGGTTTGGTTTGCAGTACAGGAACATGAAAAGCATCGCCCGAACTTTTAAAACTATTTTCCTTTGTGGTATACCTTTATTTTTGGCCTCAAACGCTATTGGGATGGTCAGTTCTGGGTCCACGTTGGACACGGCATCTGTGATGACAATACCGATGTTTGTTATTCCGGGGCGATCACCTCTTGCCACCTGTAAACATGTCAGCAAAAATAAAACGTATTCTATTATTAAAAATATACAACTTTTTTAACTGGAGTTGAACAATCCAGCAAAAGGTATTATGGTGGTAACCATGGCAATTGCGGTCTGTTTTGCTGAGCTGGAATCAAACAAAGATGCCTAAATTTGCTCCCCCGGAATATATAAGTAATAAGTAAATAAATGAAAAAAATAATTAAAAAACTAAAAATTAAATATAAGGTAATATTAGTTAACTTTTTTGTAGCCTTTAAAGATTTCTATACACAATGACATTTAACAATATAAATAAGAAAGTAAAACATGAAATACAGATCCAAAATAGTTGGCTAGAAAAATGGCTACTGCTTAATATTTGCATAAAAATATTAGCGAGCCATAATATATAATAACACCATAAAAGACGTGTTATAAATTATATTTATTATTCTATAAATATTATAAAAAATATTTTTTAAATAAAATTATAGAAACTAACTTACTTTTACAAATAACATTTATTATTAATTCGAAAGTATGTATTAAAATGGTAGCTGCAGCCAAAAAATTGCAGCTGCATTTTTGAGATCCTTATTTGATAGATAAATTAGTTGTTAAAGATTTATACATTTTCATTGCAAGGAAAATGTTTCACATGTGCTATAAACCTATTGTGGCCAAACTGTATCACATATAAGTATTATTTTGGCTAACAATAAATGGATCTACTGGGCTGTGCCTTTACCAAATAAAACATCACTCATATAAAGTGAGTCAGAAAGGTGTCCATAAAAGGTCTGTAAAATAGCTGGCGGTGTTTAAATAACGTCTGCGAAACAACTGACAACTTCTGTTAAACGACTTGGTCCATGGAACGAATGGCAACAAGTAGCTCTGTGTGTCTTAAATGGTGTTTAAAATGATATGTATAGTTTTTCTAAGGCTGCTACAAAATTTGTATGTTTCTGGAACTTGTGAAAATTGTACCACTTACCCAAACAGGTTTGAAGATCATATAGCAGGATACCCTTACTTCCTACCTACCTCTTCACACTGCAGTCCTGTCCCCTATTCCCATAAAACCCCACAAAATAACCCTACTGATACCACCATCCCCACTACCTACAGCCCTGCCCCTACCCAAGCAACACTAAGCTATCCCTACTCTTACTCCATACCCAGACTTCAACCTTGGACTGGCCCGGTATATATGTACTTGAATCCTTACCTGAAACACTTCGCTCATCATCAGGTAAATACCACCGGATGTGTTGGTAGCCTGATCCTTCCACATGATGTCATTGATGTGTTCTATGTACTCCTCCCTCGTGTCGTAGTCATCCAGGTAAAACTCCACTTTGGCTTTGCTTCCATATCTGCAAAGAACCCACGAGTTATTTATTATTATTATTATTATTATTATTATTATTATTATTATTATTATTATTATCATTATTCGCACAAACCAATTTTCATATAATTAATCAATAGAATGGAAAAGGTTTATTGCGTTCAGTTCATATTTCCTCCAGTCTTCGTCCACCCCCCTCCCCTTCACCTTCTCCCATTCTTTCCACTCCACCTGCAATTCTCTCCCCTCCGTTCCCCTCTTCCCCCTTCCCTCTCCTCTCTCCCTCGCTCCCCTCCCCTCCTTTCTACCCTCCTTTCCTCCATCCTTTCAATCGTCACCTGACAGCAATCTTAAGTGGAGACTTACGAGACAAGGCCGAATCTGGCACCAAAATCACCGATAGGAAAGGACTCGACCATGGAGGCGGTGAAGTTGAGAACAAGGAGCCAGTTGTGTAGTCCGATACTTCCGCTAGAATCCAGGACGAAGACTATGTCAGCTTGTGCGCATACCGTACCGTCATCTGAAAAGGATCTAGGTGATATTGCCTTACTTCAATCTGAAGTATTCTTGACCAGTAGGAAAATGATGATATGTAGGCCAAATGTCAGTAGTTGATCAACTATAGTTTAATCTTGACTCGAGATACGCCCATATATGCTTTGTAACATGATTCAAATGGCGTTTTGATTACAGATAACTGCATTATCTATCGATATTTATGTTACGGTCAAAAGTTATTGATTGTGGAATCGACCAGAGTCATATCACAGCATTTACTCAAGTCATTCTTCCAGTACTTCCATCCAGACCACACTGTAACGCAACCAATTGTAGAGAAAGCATAGGCCCGAGATGACCAATTCATTTATGGCAAAAGAGCTGTAGTCATCTTTATAGTATTATTGAACCATTCCTCCTCGTGACCACGTTGCCACAGATGGAAAAGACGGACACAGGGATGAACATATGCTAACGTTATACATTAATTGACGGCGAACATCTCAAATTCTTGCTGAATAGCTGCAGAGGGTGGCAAATCATTCACTTTTTAGGTAACACCACCATATGGTGTAACTTACAGACTTGCCAATATAAACAATTTTTAGTTCATATTTTAAGAATGTCTATACTGCTGTAAGAACTGTAAATGAACGAAGTCGGGGGTGGGGGGGGGATAACGTTCACAAAGTCTGGGGGAGGGGTGACGTTGCGCCCTTGCACCCCACACTATAAGTAACCGTCGCCCATCACAGCCTTACTGTTGATATTTTATAAAATAACATAAAATCCAGCAATTTCGAGTTTCGAGTTGCGAGGCTGGGTCTAGTATATCACAATTAAACATGTTCCTCTCCTTATAACCCAACCTTCCCCAATCTCCCCCTTCGAATCTTCAAACAATCTCTTCAGGCCCTACTTGAGTATTAAAAGCTCCTTTCTAACGAACAACCAATGACTGTGGACTTACTCAGCACCACTCCTCCCTCTGCCCTCTTGGTCCTGTCCAGAACTTCCTGTTGAACCTTTTCCTGGGCCAGTGGATCTCTTATGTCAATGCGCATTCCCCAGACCGCTTGTAGCAACAACAATATCACAAAACTGCAGCCTCTCATTGTTTCCATAACAACCTGAAATAGAATTAATTGCTATTCTTTTTTATGAAAACAAAAATAAAACCAGCTTAAAGGAAATCAAATTAACTGGATAAGCATTCATACCATTCCACGGACATCCGTTGCATTCACACACCCGTTTTCTTTCTCACTCACTGATCATTGCTCACACAATTATTCGTTCATTTCATTGGCCAGTGGTTGCAAAGGCTAGGGTATGAGATGGTCGACTATGATTTATGTATATACATGGTCGGGAGATGGTTGGGACTATCTATGACAAACAGTTCTGCTAATGCAATAAAAATGCGTGAAAAATATCACAGAGATGTCAAATATAAAGTTAAAGTATCAAAAGCTAAGACTGTAAGAAAACACCTGCTGAAATGGGATATTTGAAATTATTACCGTGGTACCCTGGAAATAGGATTGGAACTCTGGAAATAGGATCAGCTGTGAGAATGATTTAACTAGTCGTAATTTTGGTCTAATCTACAGAATCCGAAATAACAGGAACTACAACTTGGTTGAGAAATTTGGTTTTATTTCTACCCGAAAATTGTCCTATTTCTAGAATAACCATATTTCTGGGTTTTACTGTAGCATCAAAAACATACACAATGTCTACGAAATACTATTGAAATACACAGAATAAATCACACACAATTAAAATACCTTTCACAAAATGAGTACTGAAATTCACCCGAACTTTAGCCCCAAAGCTTGGCACATGAACAATGCACATTATTTTATATGACTTTATTATGCCGTAACTTCATTAATTAAGACACATTTATGAAGACAAGCAGAATGATAATATTTTCCACAATAACTATTAACAAAATTTAATCAACTAAACAAATATATATTTTTTAAAACTTGTTCGCGGTAAAAGCACCGATGATGTATTGGATCTGATGAAGTTGGTACTGTTAACACATACAGTATATTCCTCCTGGTGGGGGACAGAGGCGCCTCGTGTCATAAGTGGCCAATCATGTCCAAAACGACACAGAGAAAGATATCACTTGTGATGCATTCAAAACTTTTTTCCTCTTAAGCATTCTAAATTTTACTACTGTGTGTAAATTGTTTACATATATTTAGTTAAGAATCAATAGTATTTATTGGCTTCGATGACTACAGCTTCATGACATTGGCAGAATATGAAAAAAATGTACTTACACAATTTGAAGACCATGTTGTATTTAAGGATCAGGCTACATTTAAAACCAATACCATATTTAAAGGCAATGCTATGTTTAAAGACCGCACGATATTTAGAATCTATGTACTATTGCATTCCGTCCAGTTGTAACAATACAACATTTTTTATCAACAAAGCAAACAACTTCCTTATCACTAAACACAATAATTTTTGTAATGGTAAAAAAACACACAATTTTATTAGAAAATTAATAATAACAAAGATAATAAAATAATAAAATACATAAATAATAATAATAATAATAATAATAACATATGTCACAACAAACTTATTTCGCAGCACATAAAAAAGAGCAGTATCAAACCTGGTAACAGAAGCAATAAAATACATATCAAGCTGACTCAGAAATGGTCCTTCCACAGGCAACAGCGGTGAAATTAGCGACATGCTTGACAAGATGCAAAAGTTATGCAAAATATTTTTAAGGATGTTAAATAACAATTAAATAAGCACTACCGAATAACCAATATCATTCAATTCAACGATGGAAGTTATGTTTTTATCTACTTCATTTAAACACATATCAACAAATCAATTAGTAACATCAATAAAAATGCGATTAATTGGCAATATGGTACTGTGTCGTAATCTTGAGAATGTTGTTGATCAATTACATTGTGAGATTTTAAATCTTAAAGCAGAGCTTATCCAGGATAGCATCCGCAGACGCAGCCAGATCGTTCACTCTGGCCATCATAAAGACATTTAATGTATCCGGATCCAAAGTAAAGCCTTGATCTCTGCGAAATTAACCGGCATCGGGCCTATTCCGGATCCCTTCGACTTTCGTCCTGGACGCCAGTGTCTGAGTGTCGGCGCGATCAATGTTTGACAGCCCTTCGCTAATGACGATAGCGATGGTGGTGACGCTGATGACGTGCTATGGAGAAAACGTCATCGAAAACCATCTGCAAGGACATTGCTAGTGTCCATATCTGTTACGGTGGGCTCGTTCACAAAGTGCATGGCAATCAATGTCCTTCTCCTGCAAAAAAACATAACATAATATATGACGTAACGTATGATACCCAATCATACACCTACCTACTTCCTCCCCCTCACCCAACGCCTTTCCTGTGTATAAAGTTATGTTGAGTTCATTCTCGAAATACAAAGCATTTAATGTCTCCTCTTAGAAAGAATATATGCGAGCATATTGTAACCTGTTAACTGTATACTCCCTTCTCGACGCAATGAAACAAAAGAAGTTTATCTTTATTTTACCATTAAAGAGCCATTTTATTTATTACATAATGCAGAATAAATTCTCCTAAGAACAGCTGGTTTCGATTATTTGTTTATTTTATGTTTTATGTTATTTATTTTGTAACTTATATTTATGTAGACATATTTTAAATAACTTGAATTATTTATTTAGTGTTTTTATTCATTTTTTTTTGTTTTATTGTTTATTTATTAGGTCATGCTGTTGCTTTCATATGTTACTCAAATTCTTAAATTCTGTAGGTGTTCGCCTCAAATCAAACCCTCGACTCTACTTGGTAATTCACGACGCCCACTCGTGCATGGCTCCAGGCAAATTTTAAGCCTTTGTCAATGCGAAGGACTAGCTGCTGTATGACGTCATAAGCAAAGTCTTTGCTCTCTGTGGTGTCCAATACCAGCGCAATGTCCAAGGAGGCGGAGCAATGTGTGAGTGATTGGCAGGTCTAAAGAGAAAACTGGTGATATTTGTTTAAAGTTTGCTACATAAGAAACAAAAGAAGAAACTTGTTAAAGAATTTTGCTAATTAGATATGTTGGTAAATTGATGCATGTGTTGAAAACAAAATGTGTAACTCTGACGTGAATCATGCCTCATTGAAACATTCCTTCATTCCTTACTCGTTTATCCTACAATCGATACTCATTCATGACTCGTTCATCCTGCAGTCGCTGTTCATTCCTCACTCATCCATTCTACCATCGCTGCTCATTCCTGACTCGTCCATCATTCAAGTGCTACATAAGCATGATTCTTTTCTTGTTAAATCACCACTCGTATGTGACAAATACCTTTTTCAAGCACTACTGGTGAATGATTCGATCTTCATTCAAAAGCTTAGTGTCTCGCTTAAGTCACGCATGGGTGACTTAACCCGTCATTCAAACACCACTCATGCGTGACACCACCCTTCATTCCAACACCACACATGTATGACCCGTTATTGAAACACCAAATATGCGCCAACTCACCTCTATTGCACGTTGCGCAGGTAAATACAGATCACAGAGACATATGAAGCAGTTGAAGGCGTTCACGCACGCAGCACCATTCCTAGAGGGTCCCTCGGTACATTCGAAGACATCTGTCGCGGAAACCAAAGCACAATAAATATCCATCATATTAAATGATAGAGGTTGCAGTCACTTGAGGGTACTAGCCTTACTTCTATCGGTTTATATATGACTCATTCAATAATATTCGCTTGTGATTAATTAGAAAGTGACCGTGACTAAAACCGGTTGTAGTTTTTATAAACCAATCAGCATTTTATTCGGAGGTTATCGATCCGAATATTAACCAGTACGAGATTGTTGCTCTCTCTGAGGGTGGGGTAGGGGGGTATAATGTCTTGCCATATGTGCTGAAAAATGCGGTTCCAGTAGTGAGTCATTCTCGTTTGAACATGGGGTTAATTTTCTTTTGGTACTTTGGGTATAAGGGTCGTTTGAACAAGTCGTAGACATGGTACAGTCAATGGACATAATTGTTCGTCATTTTACAAAATGACGGCCCATTGGTATTGTTTTCATTCTGAATTCAATATCCTCTGGTAATGCAATAGAAAATTGTCTTACCTTAATATTTGGTCAAATCGCCCTTCATTTTTATTACTTCCGAAATACGATCGGGAATAGTGTTGTATAAACATTGAATTCGGGTTTGTGGTGTGTTTTCCCAGATGTGTCTGATTTCAGCCATTAGCTCTGTCTGGTTGTGTATTCGATTTACGGCTTCTTGCATCTTTCTTTTGATATATAACCACATATTTTCTATTATATTTAAATCTGGGGATTGTGCTGGCCACTCTGTCGTATTGATATTGTTTTCCATTACAAAATTTTGTACAATTCGAGCCCTGTGAACCGGTGCATTGTCATCCATAAATACATAATTGTTTTGAGGAAAATGCTGTGCAATTACAGGCCAAAGGTTTTCGTAAAGTATATCTATGTATTTTTGACCATTTATTGTACCTTCAACTTTGGTAATTGTTCCTACCCCTTGATAGGTAACACATCCCCAGACCATTAAACTAATTCTGTGACGAGGTGTAGGGCACACGAGTTGGGGGTTGTACTTTTCGTCGCCTTTTTTTCCAAACATAAATACGGTTATCACTTCCCAAAACTATTTGACTTTCATCACTAAAAATTCAATTTTTCCACTGTCTAGCAACTGACCAATGTTTTCTTTCTTTGCACCATTTAATTGTTTTTTTCTTGTTGACATCTGTAACTGAGCATTGTTTTTTGCTGGACCTCCGTTGATACCCTAAACTATTAATATTTCTTCTGATAGTTCTAGTACAAAATTTATGTGATTTTTGTTCATTAAATACACCAGTTATGTCCAGCAAACTTTGTCTTCTATTTGCTTTAATGATCCGGGAAAGTTGGTTTTTGTCTCTTTCAGTAAATAATTTTTTCCTTCCTCTCCCTGTACGATTTTCAACACCTTTTTGCTTTTCAAATTTTTTCAAAATACTACAAATTGTAGTCCGAGGTATATTAAAAATTCTTGCCAATTCTGAAGTATTTCTGTTGTGTTTATAACTTTCTACAATTTTTTGTTTTAGTTCACTTCCATATTCCTTCCTACCGGAAGCCATCTTTATATGCTAAAATTTTACATGTAAAATCAAAACAACTTGTCACAATACTTATAAGAACGTAATCTGCATTGATTTTACTATGGATACAGTCACTCATGACGTAACAATTACGTTGTCAAGTATTAAAATACAACGCCCTAATATAGAACACATGCGGTACCCAACGCGAACAAGGTGACGAACAATTTTGTCCATTGACTGTAACAGTGGGTGCTTGATCGCCTATGAAGAGTGTTGGTCTTGCTAGACCTCCGATGCTCAGCCCGCGTGCTAGGAGCATCAGGAATACACACGAGTATTACGAGTATTACGAGCGTACACGAGTATCACGGTATACACGAGTATATCCAGCATCACGAGTTCCACGAATATCACTAGTATACACTATTCTATACGAGTATCGCGGGTATACACGAGTATATCCAGCATCACGAGTTCCACCAATATCACTAGTATACACTATTCTACACGAGTGTCACGAGCACACACCAGTATCATAAGCATCAACATATACCCCGTTACAAATGCAAAACCTCCATCATTTCCTCATCTTTTGCAATACAGAACTGGTTGCTAGAGAAGCAATACAGAAAACTTGGAATAGATCAACGACACCACGATGATGTGCGCCCCGCTCAGACGTAGCTGATAGACCACAAACAACAAAACAACTATGCAAGGTATGCCTGGGGATAGACTATGATGTATGCCTACTGAAGCGTAGCTGATATATCAAGAATACAACTATGCAGGGAAAGTCTCGGGATAGGCCAGCGATTCTACGATGAAGTGTGCCCCGCTCAGACAAAGCTGATAGACTAACAACATTTTACGTATACAGAGAAAGCTCCTTGATAGACCACTGACTCTACTCAGTTTTGTGGGGCTCTTCTTAATGGGACGGTCCAAGGACGGGAGAATTGAAAAGTGGTTTCCCATGTAAGGAGGTTCCATTTGCGGGTGTGATCCTGTTCCAATAAATCTCTGAGGAGATCTATCTTTTATAAATAAACAGCCCGGATGGTTTTTTAATAAAATCTTTTATATTGCTAAATCAATGGAATCCGAAGTAGATCGGAGGAGTAAAATGGTGTTATACATAACAGACTAAATTTGATGAACAACAGCAGATGAAACAGTAGGCAATAGATTACTACTCCTCGCTGTTAACCGGGACGGCGAAGGGTCGGAGCGGGGATGGGGTAAGGGATAGGGTAAGTAATAGAGGACTAATCCTAGCTGGTAACAGGGACGTTGATGGGGTAAGGGATACAGGACTAACCTCATTCGCAGTCTGTTCCAGAGAAGCCGCTCGGGCACTCGTACGTGTAACTGTTCAGACGATTACATCAAATTCCGTCATTACGACAGATGTTCGGAGAGAAGGCATCTACAATTAATAAAATAACAGAATCTCTAATTTGAAAAAGGTTATGTTCAAAATATAGTATATGCCAATGGTGCAGTGCAGTTGAGACGCATCAACAAGGATATCAGATAAAAATTTCATTCTAGCAAAAATATACATAACCACACAGAATATTTGTAACTGTCGGTTGTAAATTCATGCAGTTACTTAAGTTGAGTTGTTTCAGGGCATTGTGAATTGTTCGCGGGTATTGCCAGGAATCACCAGGCTATTGCAAAGAGCCAGTAAACATTTTATCGCTAATCCAACGCCGATTTAAGGTTGCGCCGTTGATCCGACCAAAACATAACATTAACACTTGTTGCTGAGTGGTTATGATTAGCCATGATTACAGGTCAGAGTGCTACTAACGCTTTTAAAAACAACCAACCCATGACATTATCTGGCATCTATGTGACAGCTCTCTAGCGTTGTTTTAACGATGCTATGGTTACTTGGAAGCTGAAAATATTATACGGTGCAACAACGCGTGGCAAGCAAGCTTAACCAAAACCTCACCGAAGCATAGTAGAAGTATCCCTGCATCCACGTATGTACACATAACTCAACGCATTTAAGTCCTGGCTAATGCTGTCGTAGTCATCCCAGAGTAAAGGGCGCTCTGGCGTCGTTTACATACAATTATCACAGCTAAACGCATCTGTGTGGAGTTGAGATTGAGGATACGTCTCAGCATCTCGACGTACTGGTGGGGTCGTACGACTCTGCCTCCCCTTATCCCCCCTCCCCGTGTTGGTATAGGAATCGAGCAGTAGGGTCAGAGTACGGCTACCCTCACAAGCTGAAGTAGACACCGTTTTCTGGTTAATTCATATCTTTCCATTCGGCTCATGTAGCATGTACGGGTGTGGAGATGTAAATTTTACATGGTAATTCATTCTGTTAATTTAAAAAATAACTCACATATATATCACATATTTTATATCAAATACCGTAGTACAATATTATTTTGGATATAGAAAAAGAACAAAATAATAAAATGATGGTGGTGCGGGGTGGAGGGGGTGGGTATTGACACTTACTGTAGTGGCAGTCAGTTTCGGAGAATCCCTGGTCACACAGACAGTAGTACGAGTTGACGGTACCCATTCACACTCTCTTCCCAGAGCATGGATTGTTCCCAGTGAAAAGATGTGCCAAAAAGCCGTCAATTTCTCAGCTACATGCGATATGGACCAATTCAGTACTGAGAATATTTACATTTTAACACTTTAAACATTTTTAAAGATTGTTCAAAAACATTTTTTAGACAAATCGCTGCTAGGAACACACAAGACGCTTGTTCGTTTTTTATTTGTCTTACATATGTGCAACACCAACGAAAAAACTTTCCATTTCTTACAAAGGAGTGAAGGATCAACGGAGGTGGGGGACTAGCTGTAACAGTGCAACAAGATGAGACAGGAGACCTATCATTGAATTGAGAACCTAAAATAATATAATTAAGGTACAGCGAGTCAAACAAGTTAGTTGTTTGACAAAAAGAACGCGGGATAGGGGGAGAGCAAAGAACATTGCCATTGCTTGCATACTATTTCAATAAAAACAATTTCTGAGGGCATTCCTAAACTAAGATCAGTGCAAATATTTGCGACAAAATAAGTCCATAGAAATGGCCTTAATAGTTGTTTGTGAAACAGATCTAGTTCGAGGGAGCAGGTCGATTATGTAAGGTCATGTGATACTTATCCACACTGTACGTATATAATTGTTTGATCATAAAAACTAAGTGACATTTGGCTCCAGGATTCTGACTGAATCCCCCGCCAAGGTTCCTAAGCCGCTCAAATATTTGAAAATGTTACACCTAATTAATTTAGTTTGAGCCTTTTCCGGTGCTTCAATTTCTGAAAAAATCGGTTCCTTTCAAATACACGTATTTAGTTTGAAAAAGCTGAAATAAACACAAACTCAAACACAACTTGTGCTCATATCCACTCAGAGCGTTAGAATTGCAAATAAAAATTTTAGAAAATTCTAGTAAAGACAAAAGACAAAAGAAGTTTTGGCTCTGAAAATCGAGCGGAACTAATGTCATTAGGAAACATTTTTAATAAAAAAGTTGTTTCGAAATACAGAAAGAAAAACGTTTTAAGCCAATCGGTAATATAACAATTTGTGCTTCAAGGTGTTAAAACATATAAATATATATATAAATAAATTTAAATATAGTTTACATTTACATTAAAAACTAAAACGGCCTTGATTTTAAGAAATTCAGTCTGATATTCAAGACCTCTTCAAGTAAAAAGAAAACCTGTCTTTTCAACAGTCTGTCGTCACAAACAGAATTTCAACGCACACAAAATCTTTGCTTGAAATTGTTTGGTATAAATAAACTGTCCTATCACAAAAAGTGAAAAGCAGAAAGACAAAATAAAAAAAAATTGCATTCTCTATAAAACAAACACTATCAAATCCGTGTCGTGAAACATTTATTTTCACCTGGTGTCATAATGAAAGTCTCAGAATGAACTTGTTTTGACCACTATCATGGAAATTCTTTTATATTATTATGCATTTTTATAATATTATTGATATTATTGTAAATGTGTAATTGTTGATTGCTGATACGCATAAAACATACAGTGTCCATTTTAAGAATTATTTAATTACACAGCAAAGTCATTATGACGACTAGAAATTATAACGACAATATATTTATGTTATATACCCAAAAGGATATGTTTTAAAGCAAAGAAAGGGTCGCAGTGACCAAACAATAAAATGAATAAGAAATGAGTGAATAAATAAAACAACAATAAACTGTTACCTGTGATTTCAATAAATGGTGACTTGAGTGTGTTGACTGCTCATCGAGCACTTAAAGCAAGCAACGTACAACAATCATATGTGTTGACTACCCGCCTAACATTAATCGCCAAAACATGTTGACATGTATTGACTGCCCATCTAACACCTTTTGTAAACACCTTGACATATAATGACTAAAGTTAACCCGACACGAGTCGAACACTATGGGAGATTCACTGGAAGACAGCGCTTTCACATTGTTGTTGTTTTCTACTGTGTTCACAGAAGAAACATAATTCTAATTACAAGTTGCGGCAGGGAACTGAAAGAATACATTCCTGTTTCTGTATGTGAAATATCCCTGATATCATGACCAGATGTCTTCAACATGGGGTATAAGTTTTATTTGATTTTATGTCCGTTTTAAGGTGAATGAATTACTTAGATTTAGTGTATAACCACATCGATATGAAATAATCCTAGTTGCTTTGATGTTTTTATGTGCATTAATTTCGTCACAAATTGAATTTCATAAGTCAGTCTAGGGCTACGGAATTGTGTGTGTGTGTGTGTGTGTGTGTGTGTGTGTGAGTCGGGGAAGAGGGTAGTACTAATTTGCCCAAAAGGCTCAGAAATAGAACAGTGCACATGTAAATAATAGAACAACAGCAAGAGCAGCAGCAGCAGCAACAACAACAACAACAACAACAACTACTACTACTACTACACCTATCTGAACGTTGTCGGGGCCGATGATGAAGCCATCGGACGATGTTCTTCGTGAAATTCAGCACCCTTTGCCAGTTATCTGCTCCAATGCTTCCGGGAGAATTCAGATAGAATGCTATGTCTGCTAAGTTGCAGGCCTCGTTTGCTGTAAATATTACGTCAAGATGACGTCATCTTTGCCAGCCGAAATCCAAGAGTATTTTCTGTTGTTTTTTTTCAATCTATTTTATGTTTGTTTATTTTTTTCTATTTCCTCCCATTTTCACTTTTGAAGACTTTGACTGTGCAGGTGAATTATTTGTTAATCTTAACTTGGGGGCAGCCCATATAAGGCCAGAGAAAAAAACGTTATTTCGAATTTTGTATCAATTAAACGTCTGGCGCTTATCCTGGGTTTGAAAACAGCTTTGCAACCCCAAAAAATCGTCATCGTTGCTACAATAGCTTATTTTTTGCAAGGGTGATCATGATATCTTAAGGACGTTGATTTTCAATTTTCTATACAACGACCTTTCCGACATCAATATCGACGTCATCTTCTAGATGACGTCGATCCCCCATCGTCCATACAAAAATAAAGTCGTTTTTTCAGCCTATGATGTAGAAGAATTCCTGAGATCTATTGAGTATTTAACGTTGCATGTTCACTGAAATTTCCAAGTCTCTGCCAACACAGTTTGAAATTGCTTTACAAACGTCGAAATGCTGTCCTTTGAATCAAAATGACGTCACAAATACGTCATGAAAATTGAAATCCTTTTCACTGAGCGAGTCATCAAAAGGAAATGTAACTAAAAATAAAAATTTAACACTAACCTTGTCTGTTCACTCTTGAGTGTATTTCTTAGACCGCATTTTTGGCTTTAGATCGATTCCTCCCAATGACATTGACCGTGCACTTCTCACCATAAAGGTCACCGGTAGCAAGGTCAAGGTTCAGCAGGATTAACATTAACACTTTTATCTAACCTTTTACAGACGTTGATTAGACGTCGAAATTTAAACTTTATACAGTTCTTATGAGAACGTGAAAAACCGTCGTTCAGATGCATTTATTTTAGGCCTTTCTCTGATGTCTATTAACCGACAATTGTTGGGGTGGGGGAGCGGGAAGGGTCTGACGTCTCTCCAACGTCTGGTTCTTTTTCTGGGATGGTGTTTCTATGCACTTCATGCCATGTAAGCAAAAAAAAAAAAAAAAGGCCAGCGCGATAAAAAAAGAAGCATATTACATAGTTTTGCAGACTACTAAGCACTTCTCACAACAACTTCTGTTAGTTTTTCGTCCCTATGAATAAAATTATGTACTTAACGTTGACTACATAATTATAGCTTAGGAAAGTATACGATATCAAAGCATTTTATCATCAAAATGTCGTCGTCCGTGTGTTCCAAGAATATCACTGCGTGGGTAACTCATCCATCCTATTGTTCAAAACCGTCACATACGTGTGACGTCACACTGATAATGACCTCTCCCCGTCCACCCCTATCTCAACTATATCGATTTTTCTTAAAACACTTCAGGAGCGACTTGAAACTCAAGTAAGGACAACATGATATTGACTCTTTAAACATAAAACTTAAACCCAAGGGACACTTCATCCCCCGAAAAACTTGAGCCCAAGTTAAACTTCATCCCAGAAACTTGAGCCCGTGGAACACTTCATCTGTAGAAGAACATGGGCCGAAGGGACACTACCTTCCCAGAAACACGTGATCCCAAGGGACACTTCAACCCCAGAAACACTTTATCCCAAGGGACACTTCATTCCCAGAAACACTTGAGCAAAAAGGACACTTCATTCCCAGAAACACTTGATCCCAAGGGAAGTTCATTCCCAGAAGCACTTGATCTCAAGGGACACTACATTCCCAGAAACACTTCATTCCAAGGGAACTTCATTTCCAGAATTACTTGAGCCCAAGGGACACTTCATTCCCAGAAACACTTTATCCAAAGGGACACTTCATTCCAAGAAACACTTGATCCCAAGGGACACTTCATACCCAGAAGCACTTGATCCCAAGGGACACTTCATTCACAGAAACACTTGATCACCAGGGACACTTTATTCCCAGTAACAATCGAGTCCAAAGGACACTTCATTCACAGAAACACTTGATCCCAAGGGACACTATATTCCCAGAAACACTTGATCCCAAGGAACACTTCATTCCCAGAAAGACTTGATCCCAAGGGACACAATATTCCCTGAAACACTTGATCCTAAGGGACACTTCGTTCCCAGAAAAACTAGAGTCCAAGAGACACTTCATCCCCAGAAACACTTTATCCCAAAGGACACTTCATTCCCAGAAACACTTGAGCAAAAAGGACACTTCATTCCCAGAAGCACTTGATCTCAAGGGACACTACATTCCCAGACACACTTCATCCCAAGGGAACTTCATTTCCAGAATTACTTCAGCCCAAGGGACACTTTATCCCCAGTAACATATGATAACAATAGACACTACATTCCCAGAAACACTTGATCCCAAAGGACACTACATTCCCAGACACACTTTATATCAAGGGAGCCTCTTTTCCAGAATCACTTGAGTACAATGGACACTTTATCCCCAGAAACATATGATCCCAACAGACACTACATTCCCAGAAACACTTGAGCCCAAGGGATACTTCATAACCAGAAACACTTTATCCAAAGAGACACTTCATTCCCAGAAACACTTGATCCCAAGGGACACTACATTCCCAGAAGCTCTTGATCCCAAGGGACACTTCATTCCCATAAACACTTGATCCCAAGGGACACTATATTCCCAGAAACACTCGAGGATAAGGGACACTTCATTCCCAGAAACACTTGATCCCAAGGGACACTATATTCCCAGAAACACTTGATCCCAATTGACACTTCATTCCCAGAAACACTTGATCCCAAGGGACACTATATTCCCAGAAACACTTGATCCCAAGGGACACTTCATTCCCAGAAGCACTTGAGCCCAAGGGACTCTTTTTCTCCAGAAACATTTTATCCCAAAGGGCACTTCATTCCCAGAAACACTTGAGCCCAAGGGACACTTTATCCCCAGAAACACTTTATCCAAAGGGGTACTTCATTCCCAGAAGCGCTTGAGCCCAAGGGACTCTTTTTCTCCAGAAAACCTTTATCCCAAAGGGCACTTATAGTGTCCCTTGGGATCAAGTGTTTCTGGGAATGAAGTGTCCCTTGGGATCAAGTGTTTCTGGGAATATAGCGTCCCTTGGGATCTAGTGTTTCTGGGAAAATAGTGTCCCTTGGGATCAAGTGTTTCTGGGAATGAAGTGTCCCCTATGATCAATTATAGGGACACTATATTCCCAGAAACACTTGTTCCCAATTGACACTTCATTCCCAGAAACACTGGAACCCAATGTACAGTTCGAGTATATTTTGGGCTTCAATTACGGCAAACCCATTTTTCCGTGACAGCAAACTAACTTTAGAGCCTGCGATTCGATGATACAGTGGAAAACAGGATTGCGACCACGACCACTTGTGACCACGTGCGACCACAGCTGACAACGGGTGACCAGTGTTGACAACAGGGGACCACTGGTGACATCGGACCATGTCAGTCGATGTTCAGTTTAAACACTCTTTAGCAATTTATTTTATTTCCTACGTTTTACCTTCGAACTTTGAAAACTTTTTAGCCATAGGAAACCAGATCTTTTTTCAATCAATAACGTTCAATAAACATTTACGATACCGAATCGTTACGCAAGTGGTGACAGTATGTGCATTCTTTACCACGGTGAATGAATCCCTTTAGGCTTTATGTGTTTCATTTGAAAATACCACAGGATTCAAGACTAACAGATAAAAGACACCTTTCAATATCAGTGACGTCACACGATAGCAGTCACCCACACTTTTCCATCCAGATATTCCCAGGGTTCAAATATGATATGTAGGAATACAAAATGGCCTTGCATTGGCTGATAATGTTACGGCAGTTGTAAGGTCCATTCCTACCCCTGGGAACCCGGGAGGCACTTGGTATCATATGTGTTTCCATTCTTTTATGAAAAAGGAAGAAGTGACTGAAATAGGAATGATTATGAGACTAGACGCGGTCCGCGCGGAGTGCCAATTTCAAGAAGAGCCATGGCAACCAGTTGGTATGTGAATCCCCCCTTCCCCTCCCCCCCCCCCCCCCCCCAGGTTAAAGCCGTATGCAAGAATGCTTATTAAATAAGGCAATAAGAAGATTGGGGTAATGTTCTAGGGGATGCATAACAATAGAGGACACACATTTAAGAATTTTTTCCTGATACAAATTACGACTTAAAACATGAAAAAAAACTCAACAATTTACAACACGTACTTTATGGATGGCCATTACGGTTCAGTAAAATCATTTCTGCTCACGCCCACACCCTTAACCCGTGCTAACCCCGCGCATTTCGGTCGCTAGATGGCGCAGATACCCGCATTTCTCTTTAACTTAAATAATTATTGATTATAGATTTATTGGACTAGAATTCGTGGCATTGCTTTAACTTTGGTCCAAAGTCCCAGTAACAACACACTCAATAAACCTCACATACCCCCTCCCCCTCAAAAAGAAGAATCCATTAGAATTCATGGCAGCTAACGCAACGGTGTCTAATAAAGCAATTAATCGTATTTAACAGGTTATTGATTCCTGTGCTCAGTTTCACAGCCACAAAAGGCAGCACTGAGATTCCCTTACGTTTGGTGGGGTGGGGGGGGGGTGAGATAGCCTAGTCCAGCTTCCCCCTTACCCCCCCCCCCCACAGGGAAGCTGTAAGGGGGCAAGATATACTGTTACACCGGCCTCAGAAATATCCCCCTTTCCCCGTGCTTTTTATTTTTGGACGTGTAGGTAACATGTCACCAAGTGAGAAAATACATGACAAGAACTCGATTTCAGTTTACCAGGGGAGGGGAGAGAGGGACAGATAAGGTAATAAGGTATGGTAGGGCTGAGAGGGTAGATAAGGAATGGTAGGAGACAGGTTATAGATAAGGTATTTATAGGGCTGGAGGGGGGGGGGGTAGATAAGGAATGGTAGGAGAGAGGGGGTAGATAAGGTATGGTAGGGCTGAGGAGAGAGGGGATAGATAAGGTGTGGTAGGGCTGAGGGGGTAGATAAGGTATGGTAGGGGTGAGGAGAGAGGGGATAGATAAGGTGTGGTAGGGCTAAGGGGCTAGATAAAGTATGGTAGGAGAGAGCGGATAGATAAGGTATGGTAGGAGAGAGGGGATAGATAAGGTATGGTAGGAGAGAGGGATAGATAAGGTATGGTGGGGCTAATAGGGGTAGATAAGGTATGGTAGGGCTGACATTGTAGATAAGGAATGGGAGAAGAGAGGGGATAGATAAGGTATGGTAGGGCTAAGGGGCTAGATAAGGTGTGGTGGGAGAGAGGGGATAGATAAGGTATAGTAGGGTTGAGTGATCTGATTTAGGAAACCATTTTAATTAGAGAGCATAGTTTACAGTCCTTGAACTATTTAGTAGAGAAAAAAAACAGCAAACGTCTCCCGACCTAAGTTCGCTTCGCCGTCTTGAAAATTCAGACACAAAAAATGTAGCTAAATAACGCCACCTAAAGGCTAATAAAATAACAGCCTTAGGGAAGTGTTTTTCTTCTTTCCGAATGAAAGAATATACATATTTAAGTTAAATAACGGTGTTTGTAAAGCAAACTTGAGGGCGATTATGTAAGAAGATACCTACTAAATAAAATGCTTAAATTATTCCTGTCTGTCGAGTCTATTCGTAACTAATTTTCTTCTTTTTTTTTCTTCATATTATTAAAATTTCAACACCAGAACACAATGATCTTCGGGACATTTAGTTCAGCTTATGTATTGACCTATAAAAATCTTTAAAAAATAAGTTACCTCCCTTTCTAACCCCCCCCCCCCCAACCACCCACCATCCCCAGCCACACGCAAAATTGTTTTGTCTTGAAAATATGGGGCGTTATATTGTGTATTATTTGGTGAGAAATAAATGGGAAAAGGTTATTCCTGAAATAAAACAGTTGTAAATGGCTGTAATTCACACAACTCATAATGAGCATAATACACACCCCTCGAAATGACGGTAATACACACCCCTCATAATGACGGTAATACACGCCCCTCATAATGACGGTAATACACACCCCTCATAATGACGGTAATAGACACCCCTCATAATGACGGTAATACACGCCCCTCATAATGACGGTAATACACACCCCTCATAATGACGGTAATAGACACCCCTCATAATGAAGGTAATACAAACCCCTGTGAATGACGGTAATACACACCCCTCATAATGACGGTAATACACAGCCCTCATAATGACGGTAATACACGCCCCTCATAATGATGGTAATACATATCCCTCATAATGACGGTAATACACACCCCTTATAATGATGGTAATACACACCCCTGTGAATGACGGTAATACATATCCCTCATAATGACGGTAATACACACCCCTGGTAACGATAGCAATACACACCCCTCGAAATGACGGTAATACACACCCCTCATAATTACGGTAATACACACCCCTCATAATGACGGTAATACACACCCCTCCAAATGACGGTAATACACATCCCTTATAATGACCGTAATACACACCCCTGTGAATGACGGTAATACATATCCCTCATAATGACGGTAATGCACACCCCTGTGAATGACGGTAATACATACCAGTCATTATGACGGTAATACACACCACTTATAATGACGGTAATACACACCCCTCATAATTACGGCAATACACACCCCTCATAATGACGGTAATACACACCCCTCATAATGACGGTAAAACACACCCCTCATGATGACGGTAATGCACACCACTCATAATGACGGTAATATACACCCTTAATAATGACGGTAATATATACCCCTCATAATGACGGTAATGCACACCCCTGGTAACGATAGCAATACACACCCCTCGCAATGACGGTAACACCCACCCCTCGAAATGACGGTAACACACAACCTTCATAATGACGGTAATACACCCCCGTCATAATGACGGTAATACATATCCCTCATAATGACGGTAATACACATCCCTTATAATGACGGTAATACACACCTCTGTGAATGACGGTAATACACACCCCTCATATTGACGGTAATACACACCCCTAATAATGACGGTAATACATATCCCTCATAATGACGGTAATGCACACCCATCATAAGGACGGTAATACACACCCCTCATATTGACGGTAATACACCAATCACCAAACGGTAATACACACCCCTCATATTGACGTAATACACACTCCTCATAATGACGGTAATACACACCCCTCATAGTGAAGGTAATACACACCCCTCATAATTACGGTAATACACACCCCTCATAATTACGGTAATACACGCCCCTCATAATGACGATAATACATATCCCTCATAATGACGGTAATACACATCCCTTATAATGACGGTAATACACACCCCTGTGAATGACGGTAATACATATCCCTCATAATGACGGTAATACACATCCCTTATAATGACGGTAATACACACCCCTGTGAATGACGGTAATACATACTCCTCATTATGACGGCAATGCACACCCCTCATAATGACGGTAATAGATACCCCTCACTATGACGGTAATGCACACCAATTATAATGGCGGTAATGCACACCCCTCATAATGACGGTAATACACTACCCTCATAATGACGGTTATACACCCCTCACCAAACGGTTATACATACCCCTCATATTGACGGTAATACACACCCCTCATAATGAAGGTAATACACACCCCTCATAATTACGGTAATACACACCCCTCATAATTACGGTAATACACACCCCTCATAATGACGGTAATACATATCCCTCATAATGACGGTAATACACATTCCTTATAATGAAGGTAATACACACCCCTGTGAATGACGGTAATACATATCCCTCATAATGACGGTAATGCACACCCCTGTGAATGACGGTAATACATACCCCTCATTATCACGGTAATACACACCCCTTATAATGACGGTAATACACACCCCTCATAATGACGGTAATACACACGCCTCATAATGATGGTAATACACAGTGTAGGGCATGGAGACTCCCATTACTTGGAACCTCTAGATCTGAACAATGCACTAGGAACGTCATAAAAATGTCTAGTAGAATGATTACTACATATGCAGTCACAGAGTCCGCCCCCTTTTTTATTTCCATTTTTTCTTCTTTGTTTTTATTTGCACAGCGGTAGGTTTTCAGGTTTCTTTTCTTTCGAGAGTTGGGATTGGCGTTTCGGGGGAGAGAAGACATTAGTGGGGTGGGGAAGAAGCCAGCAGTGGGATGGCGGAGAAGTCAGGGCTGAGTTGGGGAAGAAGACAGGGGTAGGGGTGGGGAGAATACGGGATGGGTTGGGGGCGGGTGTAAGACATGGATGGGCCTGTGGTGGAGAAGACATGGGCGTGGTGGGGGAGAAGACAGGGGTGGGATGTGGGAGGAGAAGACAGTGGGGCGGTGGAGGATCACACTTGGGGAGTCAAGTATATAATTTGACGAAATGAGCAATTTTAGAGAAATGGCACCTCTTTCTTCAAGTCAGCATATTTTAACACTTCAATATCTTAAGTTGCCGGACAACTTAAAAAATAAATTTTCTGTTATTATGAAACAATTACTGCTCGTTATAAGCGTAAAACAAATTAAAATGTGTTAAAAAAGAAGAAAAAAAGATGCTTACGACTTCTTTACTCAACAAATTCAGGGAGGGGCTTTGTTAATTAGGGGGTACAGTTGTAGGTATGATATGGGGATTCGCTACTGTAGCAAAAGCGATAATTCGTAGCACTGTTTGACTAAATTTCTAATGACTTGTTCTAAAGCAGTTAATTTATAAATACGACAAAAAAATGCAATGCATTGACTTATAAGCGTTACCAAGCGCATAGTTACCAAACTGAATAGATCATTACCCGTAGCAACATTTTGTTAGACCACAAAGTTTCTAGTCGGTTTTTTGTCAGACTGTACCAAAATCACCCAGGATTAATTTGTGCACGCACGGTCTGTTATTTTAATGCACCCTACACCAACCTTGTCTCGCACCCCTCACCCCAACCCCCCCTCCACCTTCCCCCACCCCCTACACCACTTAACTATAGTAACAACGTCATATATTAGCCAATGTACAAAAGTGAAACAAGATTGTTTTATTATTTATTGCAAATTGTTGTCCCAGCCACTACGTTATAAGACTCGATTAAAAAGATACAAAAACAGAATATAGTCCCTTGTTATTTTGAATATCGCTCTATTTACCCAACAGTCACAACAAAGTTTTTCACAAAGTTTCACATTGACAAGGACTTCACTGTCATGATAACGCCGAGAACTTGAAAAGGGCAGTTGAATTTCCTGTGCACATTCCGTTCTCGATTTTGAATGTATATCAAGTAATGGGGACCATGCATTTTCACACCACAATTGATTTTTGGTGTATACTAAGTAAGGAGACCATGCATTTTGATACCACATTCGGTTTTTTTTTTTTTGGTGTATACTAACTAAGGGCACCGTACATTTTAACACCACTGGTCTTTCATTAGGTGCTTGTGCAGATCTTACTTTCAGGCTTTCATTCAATTATACGTATTGTGCTCTTCACTAATGACAAAACTGCAAGGGAAAATTCAGTCTACATTGACTATGTAGCGTACAGCTGCAAGCATCGCCCACAGTTACAGACATACCACGAAGTCATAGATATAGCCTACGCTCACACAGTCCGCATTCGTTACCCAGTCTATAGTCACAAACATAGTCCTCAGTCATAAATACAGTCAACATTCACAGCATAGTCTACAGTTACAAACATAGCCCACAATCACAGACATAGGCTACGCTCACATAGTCTACATTCGGAGCATAGTCTACAAGCACAAACATAGCTTGCAGTCATCGACATAGGCTACGCTCACACAGTCCGCATTCGTTACATAGTCTGTATTCACAAACATAGTCCACATACATAAATACAATCCACATTCATAGCATACTCTTTAATCGCAAATGTAGTTTAATCTGCGTTCATTCATTTACATTCGCAAATTAATTAACACTTAACGTTTCAATGCACATTATTTTGTCAATCGAATAAAATAATTTCATAACTTGAATAGGTTTTCCAAAACATTTCAAAGGAAAAAGTTTAACACAGTTAGCAGCATAGAATTTACTGTAAACAATTTATATTTGTGAACAAATAATGATTTGATGAATAAATAAATAAGAACCTACTCTGAATTACTCCACGCACAACTTTTCTCACTACATCTGATCAATGGTGTACCACAACAGTCCTTTTTATCTAACATCGAAGGGAAAAAGAAAGCAAGGGATTTGAATGGAAAGGGGTGTGTACAATCAGATCACGTGATCTAGTCCCTTAAAAAGGAGATAGCGTTATACTGAGCACTGTTCGTAGGGGGTGGGAAGGGAGGGGAAGGATTGTGTATGGAATGATTACACTCCTGTTTTATTGAGGCAGGGAAGAGAGTCAGATTACGCTCTTGGGCTGTCAAATTGTTTGTCGTTCAGATCTCCCTAAAAAATATATCTATGAATTTGGTTTGATTCATGTGTGTGAGTTACGAAACATAGTGATTTTTGCTGTCTATGCTAACGTGTAGTAGGGCTCTCCCAGCTAAAAGGAATTGTCTGAAAGACATTAAAATATATATTTAAAGCGTACATATGCTTCTAGCAAGGCTTTTAAAAGTACATATTTCTCCTAAATTCTAATATATTTAGGAGAAAGAATTGAAGGAATGGTATGTAGATCACGGTTGTTTTTAATGTAATTTGCTGGAGTATGGCGCATGCGCAGACTGATCCAACGCGATTAAACAGAGATCAATGGCGCTTCAAATGGAGCTGTTCCACCCACGACGAATCTAATACCTTTATCTGAGATATCATATTTATCTAAATTAAAAATATTAAAAAATATTAAATAGTAAATATGAACGAAAGGAAAAACACTAAACAACTCTGGAGTCAGAGGCGAGGTTTTTGACTGTTATTGTACATTTAATTACCAAGTTGCATTTGTCGACAACTATAATGCCGTGTTGGTGACTACGTCTTTTTTTAATTTAATTACCTGGGTTATTTTTAACAAACAGAAAGAAACCAGGATAACCCTCTTCCCCTCCCAAGCCCCAAGGAACCATTTTCCAGTACTATTTGAGTTCATGTCTATGTTTATATTTAAAGTTCCACATTTTCTCCAGCAACTGGTAACCATTCCGATGTCGATCCAACATGGATCTGAGTTTACGACCAAATAGCAACATTAAATCTGATTATAATTTGGTTGCAATTTGAAAATAAAATTTGAAAAAGACCTTAAAACCAAACTTGACTTTCTTCAAGTCCTACTCAAAGTCTCTGGTGCAATGTTGAATATACGAAGGAAAATTGCACAAACGTCCAAAATACGTTGCAATGATAATTTTGCTCTGGAAATGACAGTCATGGAAGTCTCTTCCAAATAGACCAAATGAGGACGTAAAATAAATCTTTTTGTGGCATGCATGTGAAAATATTGATAAGATTTCACTTCTTAATATCTTGCCGGATGACCCACGGGCGGATTTACTTTGATGGAGAGAGAACCACGACACTTTATGTCTATAACTGTCTGGATGGCGCTTCTAGATTCGACTTTTACCGACATCTATACAACATAGCCGTCCCGACGTCTGTCACTGTTGCTTTGGCTTCCATTTTCAACCTTTTCGCAATGTTAAATAGACATCCGATAACGAAATCGGCAAACTTCCATAATCATGCTAAATCCAAACATTACTCCGAGGTCTTTTAACGTCACAGTGTTAACAGGGTAGCTTTTTGCACTTGATTATTTACTTGAAGCCTTTTGCGAGAACAATTGCATGACTTTTCGCTCCCGTGTCGTGCTCTGTGTCGGAGTTTTGTATATTTTCATCACGGCATCCAAATTTTCGAAATCTAGATTAGATGACAATATGATTTTTTTCGGGTGCCTGAACAAGTTATCTTCAAGATTTCTGAAAGAATTCAACCACTTCGTATCTTTCCCTCTTGTAATAATTCCATCGGTATGTTATTATTAGATTGTACAAATATGTCAGATATAACGTCATTATTCAAAAACTAATATATCTGCAGGCAGTGATACAGTTGGAGGGGGATTGGCGGTTAGGCAGGAGGGAGAGGAAGGGGAGGCAGTACCGTGGATCTGAATCCTTGGTCTAGAAAGTGGTGGAAACCGTAAGGATGAAAGCCATAGGAAATAAAAAATAGTTTATTTGAAAAGATCGCATAAACTGAAAAGATTGCCTTAATTGAAAAGATCATTAACATTTTTGTAAAATGCGAAGAAAGAAAAGGACATATTTGCAATTAAGTATTGAAGCTCATGTTTTAATTCAAGATGTTTTATAATTGCTAGAAATTACACTCTAAACATATTGTATAATGTTCATACTTAAAAGACAAGTTACTCGGCGGAAGGTACTCAGTACAATGTTACATAAATTCCAGTACATAATACCATAAGAACAACAATTTTGTAGTATATTGTCTGCTGATGCATGGTCACTGGTACGAAACGTCCAGAATTTGTTTTTCAGGCGAATTACAGACGCCTAAAGACCAGGTGTAAGAAATGTTCACGTGATAGGCTTTTTGTCCAGATTGAGGATATAATTCCGAAGGTGTCCAGATACGAGGTGTATCCATGCCAACCAATCCCGGAGATAGGACCACTATGTGGACTGAGCGGAAATGGTCCAATTTCCGGGGTTCTAGTAATGTTGAAGGTATACGAGTGCATAATTATTTCTAATAGTTTAGCTAAATAACAATTAATATAAAACACACAATTTTCATTTTTATGTCTCATTTACATGGATTTTATTTCAAATCAAATGAATACAAATACTGTTTATTATAATATGCTGAAATTGAAACGTATTCTTACATAGAACAGATTCGGAAGCAGGCTTTATTAGATTTTTAGCTGAAATTCATTATGCACTAATCAAATTAAGAAACACCTTGATTATAAATTGATTGCAATCTGCGCTTATTTAAAAAGGGATTAAAAGGGGTTGTTTTAAAATGCCATGGACGTACATTGTAACCGGCTGGTACTTGAACGCCTCCCTTACTACCCTAAGAACAAATACGACTGTTGTGAGAATCAGGTTTAAATTGGAGTCTGCAACAAAAACCCAAACCAAAGAATAATATGATGTAAACTATAGTCACAATACAATCACTGACAGGAATGAAAATATATGTTAAAGTGATTTTAAGGATAGGTGTTTTCGACTTGGGATTCAGAAGAAAGAAGGGGCGCGTTCTCCCTGGTCGTTGTTTCCGGTGCGTTCACTGTTCGTGGATCTACGCCTTTTGCTGTTTCCCTCCTATTAACGAACTCCGCGCCAAAATAACAGATGATCCCAACACATAACATAGCGAAGAGGATGTAGAGCTTGATACTTGTACAGATGGCAGCACTGTACCCAAAGCCGATAGCGAGGCCGGTGCAAAACCAAAGCATGTAGTTAGAGAACGCCGCCTCCGTGGCGTCGGAGAAAAATTCGCCATACAAAGCTGAAAGAATACAGGTTACTTTTTTTTTATTTCTGCAAAAACTGTAAATTAAAATAAGGAACATTGGTCTAGTTGTTAAGCTTTATATATTTTTTTCTTATTCTATATAACTTGATTTTCATGAGAAAAAATATGTCCTTTTAGGGGGAAAATTTGTGATATGATTTGATTCTAGAGTCTTGCCTCCGGATTAAGGCCACGATTTTGTCTTGTTTTAGGCATATAAAATGTTTTCATGTCATTTTATATTTATTTGATTCTTTAGTGGGACTAAAGAATCAAAGATTAAGATTAAGATTAAGACATCTATCGGAACTAACCAAAAGGCGTGTTTATTTAGACGTGATCCTATATTAGCATAATGACCTCACCAACTAAACCATGGCCATTTGGAGTAAGAAGTCTTCTACAAGGGCCCTATGCTGTATTTTTATAATCTCCGGCCTAATATTATATAATAGTCCCAGCGGTTTACTTATTCTGTAAGTCCATACTGTTTGAATACGTATTATATGTATATATGCTGCATCTATTCACATTGTAGGAGCTCATATTGTATCTACGCTTATTTAAAAAGGGATTAAAAGGGGTTGTTTTAAAATGCCATGGACGTACATTGTAACCGGCTGGTACTTGAACGCCTCCCTTACTACCCTAAGAACAAATACGACTGTTGTGAGAATCAGGTTTAAATTGGAGTCTGCAACAAAAACCCAAACCAAAGAATAATATGATGTAAACTATAGTCACAATACAATCACTGACAGGAATGAAAATATATGTTAAAGTGATTTTAAGGATAGGTGTTTTCGACTTGGGATTCAGAAGAAAGAAGGGGCGCGTTCTCCCTGGTCGTTGTTTCCGGTGCGTTCACTGTTCGTGGATCTACGCCTTTTGCTGTTTCCCTCCTATTAACGAACTCCGCGCCAAAATAACAGATGATCCCAACACATAACATAGCGAAGAGGATGTAGAGCTTGATACTTGTACAGATGGCAGCACTGTACCCAAAGCCGATAGCGAGGCCGGTGCAAAACCAAAGCATGTAGTTAGAGAACGCCGCCTCCGTGGCGTCGGAGAAAAATTCGCCATACAAAGCTGAAAGAATACAGGTTACTTTTTTTTTATTTCTGCAAAAACTGTAAATTAAAATAAGGAACATTGGTCTAGTTGTTAAGCTTTATATATTTTTTTCTTATTCTATATAACTTGATTTTCATGAGAAAAAATATGTCCTTTTAGGGGGAAAATTTGTGATATGATTTGATTCTAGAGTCTTGCCTCCGGATTAAGGCCACGATTTTGTCTTGTTTTAGGCATATAAAATGTTTTCATGTCATTTTATATTTATTTGATTCTTTAGTGGGACTAAAGAATCAAAGATTAAGATTAAGATTAAGACATCTATCGGAACTAACCAAAAGGCGTGTTTATTTAGACGTGATCCTATATTAGCATAATGACCTCACCAACTAAACCATGGCCATTTGGAGTAAGAAGTCTTCTACAAGGGCCCTATGCTGTATTTTTATAATCTCCGGCCTAATATTATATAATAGTCCCAGCGGTTTACTTATTCTGTAAGTCCATACTGTTTGAATACGTATTATATGTATATATGCTGCATCTATTCACATTGTAGGAGCTCATATTGTATCTACTCATGCTGCCTCAAACACCCATTATCACTCAGATCATATTGTGTACCCTTGTTGCTCCAAACATTTATTATCACTCACATCTTATTCAGATTCCCATACTGCTCCAAACACCCGTTATAAATCAAACATACTGTGCGCTCATACTGCTCAAAACACACATTAATACTCAGATCATACGGTGTGTTCATTGTGCATGCTCGGTGCTTTCTTTGGACGCCATCCACATAAAGACATGCTGCAGCTCCCTATGCAATGCTTTAGGCTTTGATATTTTACCATACCATATTTTATGAAGTGTGATGTACGCATGCTCCATCAGCTTAATCTCCTCATGAATGATACATTCAAGCTCTAAACTTAGCAATGATTTAATGAACATGGAAAATGTCTCGCCTCAAATATCTCAATTTTGAAATCGAATTCCTTAATGAAATGGAAAAAAATATGACATCGCCATTAACGATATTGGAGTATTTTCAACACTCTTGGTCTATATAAAAACCTGTAATGTATTTTCATGAGAAAATTACACTCTTACCAAAAAAAGAAAGTATACATCAACTTTGAGCACCACAATATCAAAAACTACTCCTCAGAATTTTTTAGCACTTTACATGTCGAAAGTTATAAAAATGCTGTGCCGATGAACAAAACATGAAAGCGATACTTCTTTCAATAAACAACTAAGCCTAACTTGTGCCTCGCGGATGCCATTTCTTATTTACACAAACAAGTCATCTTGCATCATCTTGCATATCGTGTATGTTCACAGTCAGCCCCGAGTATAGCTTTCATCCGTCTTGGTACTGAAGCAACTAATCAGTTGATCATGTACTTGGGGGGAGGTGTGCAAGTCCTTAAAGAGCGTTTGAGTTCAGCTGGATTCGTGGAGGAGATTGTCGGGCCCGTACTTGACGGTCTATGTGATCCTAAATATATCCAACTGGTACTGTTGACACACGTGAGCGTGAGCATCATCGCGCATGAAGGTAGCGTCGAGATGTTGCTGCATATACGGGACAACTTGGACACTCAACACGGTGTCAATACAACCATTAGCGGTAAGGTTTCCATTGATAACCATCAATTGCGAACTCAAAAAAAAAAAACCACCACGAAAGTGATCAACTTACCGAACACAATATCTAGTGTGGCGTTCTAAGACGCGCCTTTTTGCGCGCTCACTACCTTCTGCGCGATAGAGTTGAAACTGCGACTCGTCACTAAACCCACTCGAGTCCAGTTGAACTATCTCCAAGCTCCCTGACTGTGCACATCCCAGGTAACGAGATTTTGACGCCAATAGGCATCATACCCGAGACCAACAACTGGTCTATGACAAGGAATTTCACGCTGTTTGACTGGAAATTCTTGGATTGTGAATGCCTGGGGTCTCCTTAGCAGTCATTACAACAGTGCGAAAACGGTCACGCAGGTGTGGCAGGGGAATCCGTCAATCCTGACGAGCGGTCGCCACACGTGGTTGACCGCCACGAGGGCTGCCCCGAGTACTTCCAGTTTCTTCATATGATCTTTCGAACCGATATATTACAGCGCGAGTACAATCAAAGCGCCTGGCGACTCCTACATTTAACATGCCGATTGCTTGCTTTTTTCCACTTGCGTCAGCAATGACATTTTTATTCGTGATCGTTTCAAAAAATTGTCAGTTATTCGAACAATTGCCTATATTTCCAGAACACATCAAACTAATTAAACAGTACCCAAACACAAACGCATACTCGCTGTGACAGTACCTATGGTAAAAATTCAAGTTGTTTCACACCTACCTCATTACTTCGTTAATTGTGCTAGAAATAGGTATACGCTGAAAAAAGGGTAAAATAAATCATATGTATCAAAACCATGCCTTAAGAACAAAAGTTATTTTTAACTCTTTTATTGCATACGTTCTTTTTTGGGTGAGTATATTTATTTTCTTGCTGACCTAATTTAATTTAATCGCTTGAATACAACACCGAATACAATACAGTAGTTTCCTCAAGATTTTTATGATAAACCCAATGTTTATTCCCATACGTTAGTACGGTAATGTCCATACCTCCATACCTGAGATATAACTATCTACCAAAGAGACATTTATTTACTGTGCATAAGAGATTGAGTATAACTAGCTATTAAGCAGTCATGTATTTGACACAAACTATCGAACGAGGCATAACTTTCTACAAGTGGTCATATATTTTTATGCTCAAGTAAAGAAGTTATAAAGGAGTCATTTATTTGCTATACATAAGTAAGCAAAGGCATTACTACCTACTTAGCAGTCGTTTACACGCAATACATTTTCATTTACCATTATTGTATTTGAATAATTTTGGTAGAATTTCTGAAAACTATAAGAAACGCGTCTATTAAAGAAAGGGTGTGTTTTAGCTAACGTCGTACCGGTGAGAAATATAGGCAGCCGTCCAATGACCTTGACCAGCCGTCCTCCACTGAACGACACCACGGCACCCATGACTGCGAACGGGATATTCAAGAAGCCGACCATCCATATCCCAAGCGAGCATGCAATCCAAGACTGAAACATCAATAACAACATCGCGTGACTTGGGAATGATATTAATAATAAGCTAGCTCTCACATTCAGCAACAGATTACCTCAACCGGGTAAACACCGAAATAATATGCGGACATTTTGAAAATATATACGTAATGTAATACTTTACTGGAATAGTAAAAGACCGTTTGTGCTTGAAAACTGAGAATTCGCAATTCAAAATATGTAACTATAGAATATAAAAAATAAAAATGTTCAAATAATCATAAGTTAGGAGTTTTTTGAGGTGCTTCGTCTGCATTCAAGAAGAGCAATTATGAATGAAAAACGTCATCAATTTCTCTTAATGTTAATCTCATATCAAATGAATTATTGTGTCATATTTACTTACGGTATTTTAATCAGCACCAATAAAGCTCTCTTCTAAGCCCATGTATATAGTCAACGGGATCAAAAGGAGCTGTTTTTTGCGCATAGCTTGCCGTAGTGTTGCTGTGAGCAGCGTCACAAGCTCTTGTCTCACGCTAAGTCCTGAATCATTCACTAGATGGCGTGGGAGGTGCTCAACAAAAACAATTGACGTGACAATGGCACATAGGGCGATGGCGATATAAATACCCACCAGTGTCCACACCTATAAGAACAAAGAGCGGCTGCTTGGCGATCGATACTCGATAAATGGCGCTTTTCTATTCCCATATCTTGTACACTGGGATCGGGTTTAATATATATATTTATATGCAGATTTTAATCCATAGATTTTATAATATTATTTGTCACTTCAAGGAATTTTGTGAATACTTGTTTTGCAAAATATTAAAGTCAAAAATTGAAATGAAAATCAATAGAAATACATTTTTACGGATTATTGATGTTCCGATTGTCGGATTTTTTTTTTTGTAAATCGGTATAAGCTTCTGGCTGTTAGTTTACCAGTTTGTCTGGCACTTGCTCTACACGCGTGGCATTGAGCGATATCCCCGGGCAATAGTTCATGCCACAGTGCTCCGCTATCTCTTCATTGCTAGGGCCTGTACTGTTGCCAACGGCAGGCGTGCGCAGGACAGTGGCTGATATAACGTTACCAAATATCCCAGCTGCAACATGGCATTACGGGTCCACTAATTAAACTCAAAAGCATCATAAGATATACCTCAAATGTTTCGCAAACGTCAACTTTTAATACTCGAACAAATAATATCTAACAGTAACTTTACGTAGTGCCATTTTTAAAGTTGCTCTGTCTTGGTATTCATTTTCGTTAAATGATAGCAGAAAGACTCCCTCGTACGCATCTCACGCACTGTATTCACCGGATTCCGACCAAGGCATTTGAGATTACCAGAACAATGATCCAACTAATTGATCCCACCCACCTCCTGAACTCTCATCCAGGTAACTCCCACCACTTGCACCCCACCCGCTTAATCCCAATCCATTGATCCCCATCGCGTCACCTTCGCCCTCCCCCCTGACCTCCACCACCTGACCAGTATTTGATACTCAGTAGTCCATGCAGTATAGCACATGAAATAAACGCCGAAAAAGACAGCGATGCGGTGTTCTTTCTTTTCGTTATTGACACGGGCATATTCACGTCCGAGGCTGGTGAAATAGGCTCCCTGGGCGGCCCACAGGGGCGCCACGAAAAACCTAGAGCAATTACACCAATAAGTGGCGTTAAGACATGCAGAATGCGTGAACAGAACAATTGTTGCATGGTATTCATAAACCCCACCCTAATCTCCCCTCCCCCCCGCAGAATGTGTATCAAACCCACTTAATCCCCAGCCCTTGACCCTCACCCCATCCCACTCCTCTAGCCCCTACACCCTGAAACCCACACAGAATAAGTGAACAAGGCACGTGTAGCACGCGCTATACCAGATACATGGCGTATCCGTGTAAATCGTATGATATGTAGAAACGTACGAAACACAAGAATAATTCTTCATAAGCTATTTAGACACGCATGCTTTAAACGTCACATAGGCGTTCCGAACACACAACGCATGCGAGCGTACCTGAAAGTTATATAAGAGTGGTATAAGGGTATTAATCCATTACAAAGATGTACCAAAACACGTGACTTTACTATACAATGTACGTAACAGTCAGATACGACAGCCCATGCGTAAGTATCATTATTGTAGAATAGCCAACCTCTTTGGAGATTCTGTTATCTGTGTATATTACTCCGCAGGGGACTGAGGATTCCGCCAAATTAATACATTTCAAAAATAGCCATTAGCTCTGTGTTTATGCATAACAGATAGATCTCTTCAGGGGTCAGCTATATCTAAAGCCACTCTGTGGACATACGATATGTTGAATGTCAAATGGTGACTTTTTAAACATACACAAGCGTAACTTCCCCGTTGACGTCATGTCTATCTCTGAATTACTATAACATCTTCTAAACTTTAAAAAAGAAGAACTGTAGCTCAATTCAACAGGAAAGAAATTGAATGTTCCATGTTTTTCAGCAAATTAAAACACGTGTTATACTGGTGTAGCCGAATCCCCAAAATAACATGAATTTGAAATAACAACAGATACCCATTGATAATAGACGCAGGTACCATGGTTGCCCACACGGCGTATCCGTTCGCAGCCATCCACAATATAAAGCCGATGAAGGAGACTGTGATAGTCCATTTGTGGCTGATGAGGCGGATCATGAGTGTAGGAACAAAGATGCACGACAACACCAGAGTGACGTAACGGATACTTGTGCAGAACGTCCCTAAGCCTGTAAATATATGAGGTTAAAACTTTAATCATGGGAAAAGGCTTCCGTCGCAACTGACACTGATTTATAATGTCCCCACACCTGTAAGGAAAGAAAATACAAGGGTGACGTAACGAGTAATTGCGTAAAACTTCACAAAACCTGCTAATATGTCGCGTATTAACGATCAAACAGCACACAAACCCCACAAGAGGATAAACCCATCCAAAAAAACTCTCCCACAGATGAGTGCATATTTTGTTTTAATGTTTTGATTCAATGTCTTTTAGCAAACACAATCTCATATTAATGAGGCACTTTGGCCTTCCTTTGAGATGACAACAGTCGTTCCGTCGTAATATGGTTATGACGACGTTAACACAATCAATCTTGCAGTTTCAGTTTCAATTTTGTGTAGTTTTTGCACTGGCAATCATGAAATAAATTGAGTAACATTCATATCCTATTAACGCGACCGCACAAAAATTGTACCACTAATTTATTGTACATTACACCATATATATATATATATATATATATATATATATATATATATATATATATATATATATATATATATATATATATATATATATATATATATATATATAAACCCAGTCTTAAGGCAGGTGTGTAAAATATACAGGCACTAAACACATTAACTAGATCAACAATGGTCATTGTAATTATGGTAGAGAGAACACATGGAGGTTACTAGTACTCATGGAGGAATAGTGAATTTATTCAATTTGCTGAACGTCAAAATATGAGTTAATATGTTGCGCGATATTCACATGCAACCGTGTAACGTAATAATTACATGCCAGGAGGTTTCCAGAACGTGTCAGAATGACGTGTGGGAGTGCTCCAAAAGGGTATCAGCTGTAAACTGTAAAATGAAAGATTGAGGACGCTTCGCAGCATAAATAATAACATATGTGTTGTTCGTCCGTCGTAATTGACGATGACACGTTCTGTCATCAGGTTGAAGTCTTTGGTTGGTTGCGTGTGCGTAGATGGCTGGGGAGGGCATTGACAGTATGGACAGGAATGGGGTAGGCTGTCTGCGCTGGAGGTGCTCGTTCGGGCTTTCCTGGATACCCGTTTCAGCACAGCAGCGCGTGTCCATCTGACTTCGTGAGCCTTTGCCGCAGTATGAATCTCATCACGTCAATGACCTCGGTTCATTAATGTCTGCTTCCAAGTGCATGGGTCTTTATTAAATGCTTTCAGGGACTTCATAAGCCTTAAGCCTGTTTGTCCTTGTAGCTCATCTTATGAACTCCTTGGGATCTTTTTTCCCGCTGAAGCTCACCATAAACTAGCCTTTTCTGGTGGCCGATGGTCTATTAAATTTATGTGTGGAATTTTATCCTGCAACTTGATATTCATACCTTTCCTAAGGCAGGTTGTATGGAAGTGGCTCATTTTCCTGACGTGGTGTTGATAGACTGTTCAATTTCGTTTTTAGGCTGCCCCACTGCTTATTGTTCTTTCCCAGCGTTGGCTTGTAGTCTGCAAAATGTTGCATTTGCTTTAGCAATCCTGGTGTTCACTTCCTCATTGTTGTGTTTTGTGACAGCGTACTACCGAGATATGTGAACTTGGGCACAGCACTTAGTCTCAGGCCTTCAACTTTGATGTTTGGCCCTATATATGTTTGGTCAATGGCTGGTTGGTGAAGCACTTACGTCTATTTGTGCGTATGGTAAGCCTGAAGTTTGAACACGCGGACTTAAATATGTCGGCGCTGCGTTGCTTATCACGTTCGAAGCTGGCATTGAGTGCACAATCGTTAGTAAACAGAAAGTAACGGATAATGTCTGTCTTGACTTTAGTTTTAGCGCGGAGCCTACTCAATTCTCAAAGCGGAAGGGTATTCCCTCGTCGCTGTCCCTGAATGCTTCGGTGGGTATGGCTGGGAACATGATGCTTAACCATACTGCTGCTAAGACACAATATTGTTTCACGCCGTTTGTGACTTGGAAGGGCTCAGAGGTCTCACCGACGTGCTGTACATGAGCCAACATGCCATCATATAACTGTCGAACAACAGCTATGAATCTTGGTTGGCAGCCGTATTTGATCATGATCTTCCATAGCCCTTCTCTGCTAGCGGTGTCAAAGGCCTTAGTCGAGTCGATGTAGGTAGAGTAGAGGTCTACATTCTGCTCCTGGCATTTTTCCTGCAGTTGTCTGGCGGCAAACACCATGTCTATAGTTCCACCCCCTTTGCCAAAACGGCATTGGTATTCAGGGACTAGGCCCTGTTCAAGGTAACATGTGAGGCGGTTGAACAGGATTCTAGCAAGTATTTTTCCAGTAATGGCCAGAAGCAGAAGAGATATGTCTCCGTGGTTGTCGCACGACTGTCTGTTTCCTTTACGTTTATAGAGGTGGATGAGAGTGGCGTCCTTGAACTCCTGCTGATGTCACATGACTAGGAAGAGTTGGTGAAGCCTTGCCATTATTGCTGGGTCTGCGGCTTTGTGCATCTCAGCTGGTATTTGTATCAGGCCCAGGTACCTTGCCACTAGAGAGCTGGAGAACGGCTTTTTGTGTTTTCTACAGGGTCATCTATAGTCATAGTGATAGATAGTTGGAAATCGATTGATTGCTTCATCGTTTATGGGATGGTTCAAGGCGTTATTAAAGTGTTCGGTCCATCTTTTAAGGATTTTTCTTTGTGTTTTTTAAATTTTGGAAATTGCATTTAAGACAAGTGGTCTAAATTTGTTTTGTTATTTCACACGCGTTCTTACCGAATTTTAAAAGGAAGGATTTACAATACCGGCTAATCTGGGATCAAACGTAAAAAAAACTTGAAATAAACTATTTGTTGATACCTGAATATCAAAATCTTGTAAGAGTTAAACACAAAAGGTCTAAACTACTCACCTTGGTGTATGTAGAGAGAGCTTTGAAGATTGCCCAATCCCCCATATGATATATAATTAAACATAAAGGCGATGCTGAGAGCAATAACGTTTTTCCATATTCGTCTCTTGTATGTCTTCATGTCCATTGAACCGTACGGTTCCCATGTAATCATCTCCATGTCTGATTGGTCAGCCGTGGAACTATTTGCCATGGCAGCTATTTCTCTACCAAAATAAATAAATAACAAGGACAGATTTTTATCGAAAGGCAGTACCTGTAGCTTAAAATTTATGCCAGGGCTAAACAATGATTTCAAAGTTCCTTACCCTGAATTTGAGATTTTGCCAGGACCAGCAGAGCCTTCTTTTGACTCTAATAATTTCTCCGTGTCCACAAATTTAACGTTGTCATGGCTACTGTCCATTTTCACTGCACCTTTGTTGGAAGCCATGTATTAGAGGAAGATGTCATATTAGCACTGGCGACTTTTAAGCAACAAATATATAGCCAAGTTTAGCAATCATTATTTTCTGATAAAGAATATCTTGAGAGCTTACGTCTTGTGACTGAAAGTCTTGAAGTAAAACGCCCCGTGTTTGCTTTTGTTTTTTTTTGTTTTATTGTTGTTGTTGATTTTGTTTTTTTTTTTGGATTTTGTATGTCGTACTTAAATTATCAAAACAATTTTTGGTATGAAGTGAAAGAGTCCTGCTCATTTCAGTAATTGAAAAGAACAGCTGAACTGCACTCTATTACCTGCGCAAGGATATAGTAAGCAATACGAAAAATAAGTACTCTGAACAGCTTGGAAAAATAAGTACTCTAATGTTCTAGCAAAATAAGTACTTAAAATACTCGACAAATAAATACTGTAAAGTGCTAGAACCAGCAAGCTGTATGAAAAAGTAGTAAAAATAAGTACTCTTAAACACTAGGTAAAATAGGTACTCTAAAGTACTAGCAAAATACTTGCCTAAAATACTAGAAAAATAGATTCTGTTAGATACTAGGACAAACAAGTTAACTGTAGCAAAAAATAAGTACCCTAAATCACAAAGGAAAATAGATATCCCAGAGTATTAGGAAACGATAAGTACCTAACAGTTGTCAGGCATAAGTTATCTTTTTCTCAGAAGGCTCTGAGTATATTAAATGAAAAGACATGCATAGACATTGCCCGAATATCAATTATTGTTGTTAGTAAAAACACATAAGGGAAATGCTAAGAAAAGAAGCCAAACAAAGTGAAAGGCAAATTTTGTAGTGGAGTAAAACATTTCACATCGCCCTTGGATCATCCCAAACCCTAACGCACCTCCTCCATCGAAAACCTCCTTCCCTATTCTTTCCACCTCTCCCTCATTCCCTACCCTCAACATTTCTTCCGATCAGTCTTTTACCACCTTTGCCACAATCTCACACCCTCCAACTCTCCACCTCTTTACTATGTTGTTACACTGTTTACGCACTTGTTATCATAATTGAGAGATAAGAAACACTATTGGCATTGTCTGATAACGTACTTTAACATCTTAAAGAATGTATTTTATTCTAATTATAAATCACTTAAGCTGCTTGAATATGATAATGTCGTGATCTAGTGCGTAAAACGTATTATCATAGAACTGGAGTGGTACAGTTGGGTTACTGAGGCAAAAAGGTCATTCAGATAAATAAAATCTGAGAGCCCAAGCTAGACCGTTTTCGCTATCGAGTAGCAAAAAAATGCTCTCCAGCGACAATAATACGATTCAGAACTCTTAATGTTTTTAAATCCTTATTGAAAGTCCTGTCAAGTTTTCCGTGCATCAAAAAGCCCTAATTAGCGCCGAATTTTACATGTTATATCCAAGTCAACATTCTTACGTCGATGAAACGTCGATATGAGGTTGCGACAATGATCTAGCAAAATAAAAAAGATTCATTCTGGTTGTAATTTGGTTTTTCTTTGTCGCGATCAATGATTTTGAATAAATGTTGGATAAGTAACGATATGAAGTCGTTAATTTTTGTCGCAAAAAACAACTTTCAAAACATTAAATCTAATTATAATTTGGCTGATTTATCACAAGAATTTGGCTTTGATTTATCACGACAATTTAGCTGTGATCTATCACGACATTTGGCTGTGATTTATCACTACAATTTAGCTGTGATTTATTACGACAATTTGGCTGTGATTTATCACGACAATAGATCAACGTCTACTCAAAGTCTTCGAAATCTGCTGCATAGACGTTGGATAAAAATGCTTTAGAGACTAGATGTTCATTTGGATGCCTAGAACCGGCTTTATTGACGTTTAATTTAGAAATAAAAGGTTGAATAGGTGGTTTAGATTTGTGTAGAGGTACAAAATCGACGTCGCAAAGATGTTCCAAATCACAGGTAGAGAAATGTCTTAATTATGTCAAAGCTCAAACGTAACATTAACAAAATCAGGACACTGGGTATTGGATATTTAGAAGCGACTTTGAGCATTTAGACAACTTGCTGAACAAATTGTTAGGACGTCATAAGCATAAATGTGGTGTCATAGAGCAACAAATGATCGGCGTATAGAACCACTGAATTTTTAGCGTTTTGTATAGTTAAGTGGAAACTGTAAAATGAAAGGAGCAAAAGAAGCAACGAATTCACATTTAAAAATAACAGCAAAAATTAAGTAAATGAGAAATAGTCAATAAAAAAATTTAAAGGGAGTTGACAGGCATAACTACATAAATATAGCTTAATTGTTAGCATTCTTACTTTCCAGATATGCTCTCTTCTGTCTGACGCAATTGACAGCACATAACACACAAGCACAATATTTGCTCACTCGTTGTTCACAGTGAATGAATAAAGACTGCGGCAGCGGATAGATTTTGTGAGCTATCATAGTGTGTACTTTTTAACATGCGTTTCTAATGCAAATTTTAGTGATCCCTTTTTCACATATAAAATGAGGTGGTCCAACCAAACATGCTATAATGTGTCTCTTCAGAATTTGAAAGTCTACTAATGTATCAATAGTAGATTTATAGGTGTACTTGAATACAGAAAAGATTTTTTCCGATAACGTCACCTCCCTTTTACACATCTGACGTGTCAAAAGTAGTTCATTTTGGTAAAGGCCTTGAACTATTATTTTCTTATTTGAGATGGTAAGTGATGTAGAATGCTACGATAAAACTGTAGTGAATATTCCAAACGAAGTAGAATGTTTGTAGCATTAGCTCTGAAGGGTCCACACTGCCCCGAGACGATCGAGTCACTTGGCGTCATTTATGTTACTATGTGTCCAAAAAATGATAAAGGGGGATAATTTTGAGATCCAGGCGAGGTCCGCGCCAGTATCGACAAGAAAGTGTATAAGTTTCATTTAGTACTCCACGTTTGTCACAGAAAGAGCTCTTTCAAAACTACACTCTGTGATGGTTAAATAAGGGAATTATTTCAACATTAACTCTCCGCGTTTAGGGACTGTTTTAAAAAGTCATGAACACGCATGGTAACTGGTGCCTCCTCCCCTCTCGGACACACGGTACACTTAAAATGAAATCTCTTATCCTCTGCATTTCTTACTTAAATGTCCTCCTCAGGCTGACTTAATTACTACGTGACTTGATGGTTTCTTGGCGAACAGCATCCCTGATAATCCGATTCTTCAAAGCCCACATACGTGTATAATGACGTAATTACACGTATAATGACGTAATGACGTGATGAAAGAGTCACATCTATGTCACATCTATCGTCTGCATTACTCACTGAAATGTCCGCCTCAGGCCGCCGTCCAGGCGAATGACGTAATTACACAATGACGTCATGATTTCTTGGCGAACAAAATCCCTGACGCACTGAATCTTCAAGGCGCACAGACGTGTATTGTGGTGAACACCAGAATAAGAACCAAGAACATCAAACCTCCTTTACTTACATTCCAAGATCACATTATTACTCCTATTCAATGCTAAGTTCCATCTACGTCATGATGCATATGAAATGTTCCATGGTTATGGAGAGCCACGTTCTTAATAACAGATCGACCAGTTCCTAGTACAAATTAACGCATGACTGCGTACATATGTGCACACATTGCGTACACGTGAGTATACATTTGAACCTTTCGAAATAAACTTTGTATGGATATCTACCACATAACTGGCGCTATGTTTCTGGACCCTGGTATGGGATTCGCTACCTTTTTTCACTGACACAGTCTTATCAGTCTGCTAATAAACCTGACTGATTTATACTGAACCTTAAGTCCATCTGAGAAACACACAATAACAACGTTCAGTTTACGTTTTGTGAAAATTATTCTTTCAAAACGGTGTTTAATTTCGCGGTTGTTCAACAAGCATCCTGCACCAAACGGTCGTCAATTATTACAGGGCACAGGAATTAGTTCATCGACAGCCAGTTTCTTATGTCAGAAACTACCTTGCTCGGTATGTTAAGGCTAAGCCTCATAGCCTACACTCACCTCGCTCAGTATTGTTAAGGCTAAGCCTCATACTCTATAACCACCTTGCTCAGTAGTTTTAAAGCTAAGCCTAAGACTCTACATCCACCTTGGTCAGTAATTTAAGGCTAAGCTTAAGACTCTACACACAACTCTGCTCAGTATTTTTATGGCTAAGCCTAAACCCCTAAATCCACCTTGCTCAGTACTTTTTTAAGCGAAGCCTAAGACACTACACCCAACTTCCTCAGTATTTTAAGGCTTAGCCTAAGACCCCACACCCACCCTACTCAGTATTTTTAAGGCTAAGATTAAAACTCTACACTCACCTTGCTCTGTAATTTTAATGCTAAGCCTCATACCCTACACCCACGCTGCTCAGTATTGTTAAGGCTAAGCCTCAAGTCTTACACCCACCAAGCTGAGTATTTTAAGGCTTAGCCTAAGACTCTACAGCCCACTCGCTCAGTATTTCTAAAGCTAAGCCTAAGATTTTACACTCACCCTGCTCTGTAATTTTAAGAATAAGCCTCATACCCTACACCCATCCTACTCAGCATTGTTAAGGCTAAGCATAAGATCTTCCAGCCACCTTGCTTAATTTTTTAAGGCTAAGCCTAATACCCTATATCCACCTTGCTCGGTATTTTTATGCTAAGCCTAAGACCCTATATCCACCTTGATCAGTATTTTAAGGCTAAGACTCATACAATTCACCCATCTTGCTCAGTTTTTAAAAGCCTAAAATTCTACACAACACCCTGCTCAGTTTTTTAATTCTAAGCTTTAGACTCTACACTCACCTTGCTCTGTAATTTTATGGCTAAGCCTCATACAATACACCCAACCTGCTCAGTATTGTTAAAACTAAGCCTAAGACCCTACACCCACCCTGCTCAGTATTTTAATTCTAAACCTGAGACCATACATCCACCTTGTTCAGTATTTTAAGGCTAGGACTAAGATTCTACATTCACCTTGCTCTGTAATTTTAAGGCTAAGCCTAATTCCCTCCACCAACCTTGCTCAGTATAGTTATGGCTAAGCCTAAGACCCTGCATCCACCTTGCTCGGTATTTTAAGGCTAAGCCTACGACCCTACACCTATTCTGCTCAGTATGTTAAGGCTAAGCCTCATTTCCTACACCCACCTTGCTCACTACCTTTAAGGTTAAGCTTAAGACCCAACACCCAACTTGCTCAATATTTTAAATCTAAGCCTCATTACCTACACCACCTTATTCAATATTGTGAAAGGTTAAGCCTACCACCCCACTCCCACCTTGCTCGGCATTTTAAGGCTTAGCCTACGACCCAACACTCACCCTGCTCAGTATTTTAAGGTTAAGCCTAAGACCCTACACCCACCTTGCTCAACACTTTTTAAGGCTAAGCCTAAAACCCTACACCCACCTTGTTCAGTACTTTTTAAGGCTAATCCTAAGACTCTACACCCCCTTGCTCAGTACTTTTTAAGGCTAAGCATAAGACCCTACACCCACCTTGCTCAGTACTTTTTAAGGCTAAGCCTAAAGCCCTACACCCACCTTGCTCAGTACTTTTTAAGGCTAATCCTAAGACCCTACACCCACCTTGCTCAGTATTTTTAAGGCTAAGCCTAAGTCCCTACACCAGGCTTGCTCTGTAGTTTTTAGGCTCAGCCTAGATCCAGTTTGTAGTTTTTAGGCTCTGCCAAGAGTTTATCTCACCGAATACCCGGTGTTTTTCGTTTATATACGAAATTTTCACAGGTGCCTATCTAGTGTGTTATTTCTATGCAATTTCTATGAAATTCTATTTGCGACAAGTGATGATATATAATACAGATGTATGATGAATGACACATAAATGCTATGGAGCCTTCGAAGGGTATGTTTGCAGTGGAGATATGATTCCAAACTAGTAATATAAATGTAGAGTTGGGCATGCTGGAGTGGCACTACTTCGCGCAGTCAGGAAGGACAAGCAGGAGCCATACGACAACATAATGTAATACAAAAAGTTGACATTTAGCCTAATAACAGTCATGTCAAAGACTAGTTGAGTTTTGCTGGTGTAGTGGTGATGCAAAAAAAGTTTAATTTTAGTGCTGGGGCTGGAATGGTGGGAAAATATAGTTGAGGTTTGGTACTGTAGGAGTCGGTAATAAGAGAGTTGAAATTTCCTAGTGTACGAGTGATGTAATAGCACGGTTAAAGCTTTTGGGCATAAGAATCATGTAATATCAAAGATGAGGTGGAAAGCAGCCCCAAGGAAACCAGCTATGAAGAACATAACGACTTGAACATTTTAGTGCATTGCTGTGTACCGTCAAGATGTCGGCTAGCATGGAGAATGGAGAACGTGAACTACGCATTCACTCGTGAAAAAAAACATTCTGAGAAATACATTTGATACCTGTCTTTTAAAGACTATATTGTAGGTTTTCTTATGGAGGGAATGTAAAAAATGGAACAATACGTTGATAGGGTGAGAGTTAACACACATGATCTAAAACTAGCTTGTTCTCTTTTTAATGTAATTGTTTAGGAAGGGCGGGATAGAATTTGCCATAGAGTGCTGCGTGACTAACGAGAGTGCGGTCTGTTTAATATCTAATACAGTAACTGTTCAAAAAAGTCAAAACTGACATTAATCAGACAATATCAGTAGTATATAAATGGGCGTCCGAAAACAGGAAGTGACGTCATAATGACGTAACGGCTGTTTTCGGACGCCCATTGGCTTCCAAAAACAGTGACGTCATAATGACGTCATGATGACGTCACAGGGATGACGGACAGACAGACAGACACCCCTAAAGCTACAGGCTCAATTTTGTTTTAACAGAGGACTCATAGCCACATGGTTAGTAGATCAAGCTCACCTATGAACCCCCTCAAATTCAAAGGGGGTATAAATTGATGACCGACGGACAGACAGACAGATACCTTCCCAACTTTTTTTAAACAGAATTTTTTAGCATTTCCCACACTTTCATGCATACACACACATACCAACGCCATCCATGTTTAGCCCTTATTTCGTATTAGTTAGTGGCCGCTCTGAAAAGAGCAGACGTGGAGGTATTAGGTCTTCATTTCCTGCTGCTTCTGCCGCTGTCGCTCTTGCAGCCGTACTTCCTCCTGTGTGCCGCTACCCCAGCCCTATTGGAGATGAAAAACGTGCCCAGAACGCTACACTGATGAGGCTGGACTTCATAGCGTCTGGGCAACTCGCTTCGTGAACTTGCCTTGTGATACCCTGCGGAATCCGAAAGCTGTAGAAATCATAGAAGCGTGCATTCTCTACCGTGTCCAGGAAGCGCACGACGTCCTGGAGTAACTCTTTGCTAGAGTCATCCTCCAGTTTCATCTCAACCGGGGTAGTTTTTCGGCCAGAATCGGAAGGCGGCTGCATCTGGCTGGCGTGGGTCGTATCCATAATGCTGGCGACAGCAGCCGTTAGTTCGTCGGTCACCGGGATGGCAGCAGGAGATAGCAGCGCTATCACGGGAGGACTGTCCGGCTTCGTGACGGTGGCACTGGGAACGTGTCTCCGCCTGGTCACGAACGGCTCTGCAGGAACTCCGAGGACAGTGACATAAGGTGATTTCACGTATGGCTTTCTAGGAGTGCTCAGCTTCACTGGAGTTGGCATCTTTTTATGCAGGGCGACGGATCTGGCAACTTCTCTGGCGACCGTTGCCTCACACGTTTGTAGCTGTCCTCCGCCGCCCTGCCGAAACGGTTGTGCTGCTTAGTGCTAGCAGCCACGCGTTGCCTCAACTTCTCGAGCTTAAAGAGCTCGTATTCAACATAGATTTCTTCACAAAGGCAAATACCCTTTTATGACAGCAAAAAGCGCAGTCTTCTCTCCACGCTAAAGAATTAGTCTTTAAATTCCTTGTTTACCAGACGACTGATAAAAACAAACTGATTGAATAGATTTATTGCTGTCTGAAACGAGGCTGCTTGAAAACGAGGATAGCGAACCCCCGGGTTCTCATGGGAACCCCTCCAGGTTCTAATGGGAACCCCCCGGGTCACTCTATCTATATAATATACCTAGACCATTTACCATGTGAGAACCCCCTGGGTTCTCATGGGACTCCCCCTTCCCACGGTTCTCATGGGAACCCCCTGGGTGACATACACTGTGAGGACAGGCGATAAAAGTAGTGTATAAATTGGAAGTTAAACGCCACATTTCCCAAAACAACCAGCAAGATGTCTGCAGCTCGCACATACACAGTGATGAGGAATGGCCGTGCGATAACGCCGACAACAGAATGCTACAAGTGCTGGGTGTGGCTGGAATATGCAGGGCAGCCTCACAACTGTCCCGTACACCACAGAGTGCACCGCGTCGATACTGATGTAACAGAACCGGTGTGCACAGACTGCTGGTGGTGCTTTGCGACACTGAGAAACATCAAGTATCATAATTTTCCCCTTTCAAGTGCCCAGGAGGACCTTTCACGATGGAACAGTTTTACAGATACCAGTGCAGAAATCCAACCTTTTGGTGAAGAGTCAACTTACTAAAACTTTCGGCCCTTGTAAGGGCCATCCTCTCTTATGAAATAGACGTAAATTCGGTCTATGTGTGCCTGTGTGTATAAAAGGGGATGTCTGAGATCACATTTAAGCATTTCAGTTTCAGCAGTTGACATAACAACAACAATGGCATCTAATTCGGACATACCAGTGTTCTGCCATGATTGCAATGTGACATTTCCATCTCTGGAATTGTGTGTAGCACATACATGTAAACCAGCTAAGATGAAACATGAAGAGCATGGGAAAGGAGTAAATAGACGAAAGATGGAACAAGATGACATTTGGACATATGGTCCAGTCCTCTGTATGGAATGTAATGTGGAATTTCCATCTATGGATGCGTTTGAGGCACATGTATGTGTGAAGATGGAAAATGTGCCTCATGAAGAACATGTTTCACAGAAACAAAATATAGAACAAGTAGGGAGAGGTAGAAGGGTTAGTCTTTGGTGAAATCGCGCAGGAAAAACGGTTTGAGTCTGAGGATGGATCGGATTTACTGCTTGAAATGCGACAGCAAGAGAACCGTATTAAGACACATTTGTTGGAGTCCTTAAGCCATGGAATGAAATGGCATATTATAGTGCATGCACGCTTCAAGAAACTGACGGCAAATGCAGGAGGTGTTATGACAAAACAAGTGGATAATGCATTTATCAGCAGTCAAACATATACAGCATACAATCCAGCGGATATTGAGCAGGACGTGCCGGAAGCCTATAAAGAATTATTTACTAAGTTTGACGAACATGAGAGACAAGGCTCTGGCTGGGTATTGGATAACATACTGTACATTGAAGTACATACAGCTACGTTGGCGCCTCTGGAAGCGAGTAGTTTTATTCCACTGCCGAAGAAAGTGAAGAACACAAAGGGTGTGATAAACATTAAGAATGATGGCCATGGGCAGTATTGGCTTACTTTCAACTTTCAACAAACAACCCAAATCGCGTGAATCTATGCAAGCCATTTGAGAAAGAATTAAAAGTAGAGGGTATGACATTTCAACACCAATTACTGACATTCCGAAGTTTGAAAAGGAGAACGATGTATCCATCAAAGTGTTTGGATATGAACAGTATGTAGTTGTTCCGATACAACTTAGTCGAAACGTCAGTGCTAGACAAATCAACTTACTTCTGATTATCAATGACAAGAAAAGGCATTACTGCCTCATTAAGAATTTTAGCAGACTTATGTCTTATCGATCAAACCATCAGGGGACAACTTTTTTATTGTTTCAACTGTCTTCGCGGGTTTGTGCGACAAGAGCTTTTAGATAAACATCGTGAAGTGTGTGGTAAGCATGGAGCACAACGTTTATCATTTCCCAAGGAACCCTTCATCAAGTTCAAGAATGTAGCCAAACAACAGCGAGCACCTTTTGTGATTTATGATGACTTTAAAGGAGACAAGTATCAGAATCATCGCCCAAACAGCTTTGCCAAACAGTTAGTACAACACACGTGTACCAGTTCTATATCGAGGAGATAATGCCGTAAAAGTCTTTTTAGACCATATAATGAATGAACGTGATCGCATTGTGCGTGGTTTAGAGCGGCCAAAGGATATGGTGATGACTCGTGAAGATAAGGAGAATTTCAAGAACGCTGTTGATTGTTACATTTGTCATGGGCCTCTAGGAGCAGATCGTGTGTAGATCATGACCACATCAATGGCAAATATCGCTGAGCAGCACATAGTGAATGCAACTTACAATTTCGACTTAAAAAAGATCAGCAGGGGGATTACGATTATGGAGGAAATTGGGACATTGAAGATGAAACGATTACAGTCAGATGTGCCACTGCTAGCTGACGTGTTTGAAAATTTTCGTCACGTGTGCCTCAACACATATGAATTGGATCCTGCTCACTACTATACAGCACCAGGACTGTCGTTGGATGCTATGTTAAAAGCGACAAAGATGAACTTGGAACTGATAAATGACATTGACATGTACCAAATGACATGTACATAATGGTTGAGCAAGGCATACGTGGAGGAATATCTGTGATCACACACAAGTATGCGAAAGCGAATAACCCCTACGTAGCAGATTACAATTCTTAATTACCAAACAACTACTTGATGTAACTCGACGCAAACAACTTGTATGGCTGGGCCATGTTACAAAGCAAGCCACAAAGAGGATTTATGTGGGTGAGCGAGCCAGAATCCATCGACTTAATGGACGTAGCTGAAGATGACGATATTGGATTCATTTTGGAAGTGGATTTAGAATACCCACACTCAATCCATGATCGTCATAATCACTACGCAGTGGCTCCAGAACGGAAATGTGTCAAAGTTGGATAATTGTCTGAGTACAGTCAGAAGCTGCGGAACGATTTGAACATGAAAGAAAAACCCAGTGAAAGGCTCATTCCTAACTTGTGTGGCAAGAAGAAATATGTGCTTCATTATAGGAATTTACAACAGTACGTCTCACTGGGGTTGAACGTTATCAATGTACATCGCGTCATGATGTTTGAACAGAGCAAATGTTTAGCAAAATACATTACCTTGAACACAGAAAAGAGAAAATTAGCCAAGAACCCATTTGAAAAAGACTTCTTCAAACTGATAAACAACTCTGTGTTTGGTAAAACTATGGAAAATGTGAGAAAGCGAATCAATGTTGAACTTGTTCACAAGGAAAAGCAGTTCAGGTTACTTGTGGCCAAATCTTCTTTCCACAAATTCAAAATTTTCAACGAAGATTTGACTGCCGTACATTTACGTAAAATGGATTTGCTTTTAGATAAACCCATTGAAGTTGGCTGACCCTTTTCGACCTCAGCAAAGTGCTTATGTTCAACTTTCATTACAACTACATCATGGCCAAGTATCTCAATTCCAAGTTGTTGTTCAGCGACACCGACAGTCTCTGTTATGACATAGAAATGGAAGATATCTACAAGAATATGTAGCAAGATGATTACCTGTTCGACACAAATGACTATCCATCAGATCACTTATTACATTCCAACGTGAACAAAAAGTGCTTGAGAAAATGAAGGATGAGACAGCAGGCATCCCAATTGAAGGGTTTGTTGGAATCAGATCGAAAATGTATAGTTTATTGTGTGGTGGGAAAGAACAACATACAGCTAAAAGCATCACTCGAGCTTGTCAAAGACGCATTAAACATGTACAGAATAGAGACAGTTTGTTCAAGAAAACTCAAACGATGGCTACAGGACACATTATTCGAAGTCAGTCACCAGCTTTTCTCGGAGAAGTTGAGGAAAGTAACCCTCTCCCCATATGATGACAAGCGATATGTGTTGAATGATGGCTATTCCACCTTAGCGCATGGACATTACAAAGCAGCGTTATAAAAGGGGGAGGTCCTCCACCGTAAAAGTTATTTGAGGTGTGAACATTGAAGCGTTAACATGGAACTTGGAAGTCGAAAGAGATATACAACTGATATGGATACTCTTGTTGATACAGACAAAGACTTAAAAGTTAAAAATTCTACCATTACCATCACGAAATTGAAAGTGGAGACGACACCAAAACCACCACAGTCGTGGGATGGAATGTGTTCTTTAGGAAATGAAAAGTATATCAAGATTATGAAACAAAGCAATGAAGGAGTGGTGAACATTTGCAAATACCTCAGAGATGAGGGGACTGGAAGAAACTGTCCTATAAAAAAGGAAACTTTGCTGACAATATCTGAATGGAAAATGCTGAAGAAGCAGGTGAAAGAAGTGGATAAAAGGCTTCGAAGACAAGAAGACGCTTCATAATGAGGTATTGCCATCATGAATGCACTCGTGTTTAACGGTGGTGCTTACCTTGCTGTAAATGATTTGAATGAAGTGATATTAAGTTCTGTGATAATAGGTTCTGTTTATCGGTTTAAACCTAAAGTGTGGAAAGACTTTAAAAACATACCACTTAAACCATGGTTTGAACGTAGACTTGAAAATAAAGTTGAAGTGTTAGTGGTTGGACATGATTCTTACATACGTGTTAGATTCTGGAAAAATCTTTTACAGGATTATCCAGAGGACTATGATGGAGTTGTGCCAGATACTCCATATTCAGATTTGATTGACTTTGATATGAAGAATTGGCGCGCAGTCTTACGATTCCTAGAAGCTATACAACATCCACTCTTCACCCAATGCTCTCCTGGCTCATCATGATCGTCTGTATTGATGACATAGGCACCGCGTTGTAAAGATGGTAACTGGTCCATGGAAAACACGCCATTCGACAGTATGGCTTCTATCTGCTTCGTTTTCATGACTGGTAGTCGAATTCAATGCTACAATTTGCACTTATTTCAACAATGTCATCAAATTCAGCATACACTATAACATTGACTGTATTTTGCAAATCACCAGCAAACTTCGTTTCTAGTCGCAAATTCCCATGTTTGATAAGGGCATAATGATCATCACCATCATAATCAGGTGTTAAGTCAAAAGAAAATAAAGCATAACATCTAGGCCAATCTTCCCGTTTTATAATGGAACTTTTCTCACCATTCAATCTATCAAAAAGTTTCAAAAGCGTCCAGATATTTGTCTCGATTTATGTCAAGCTTGAGAGGTTTGGATAGGTCTGGTTCACCATCCGTGTAAAGTTGCATATAGTTTAGATTAAAATGTTCAAAATTGTATGGATTCCTCAATACTGTTCCAGCAAAGGATTCATTATGAACCAGTCCAATGACAATACGTTTTTGTAATTGGCCTAAAAAGATGTTATCTTTCACAAAAGATTGAAATCCAGCTGGAATAGCTACAATTTTACATTCTTTACTAGTAACAGGAAACTTAGCAGGAGTTTTCATCAATGCATCTGTATGTCCTAACTGAATACCTGGACTAACCCTCACTTTGCGAATGGTTAAAAACGCCTCTCTCACTTCTACTTGCAGCCATTAATACATATTTATCTTTTTATGTAAACGCAATTTTATACTGACGCCATTAGGAAGATAACCATCCTGCTTAAACAAATCTACCCTTAAACTACCTGTAAGCATAAACTCACGGCTTAGACGCGTATGTAAATAATGATTATGTAAACCATTATTTCCTGCGTCACCCATATCACCACCCTCAAGAGTTACATGAAACCCTGATACATATCTTTCATGAATAGGTCTTTTCACCTTATGAGCATTCATTGACCCAGCAGTATCTTTATAGATGAGACGCATAGAGCGTTCAGAATGAAGACTTTCTTCCTAGTCATTAATGAGATGAGATAAGATGCTGGTACAACCGTGGGTATTGTTACTATGTGATACCAAACGATCATTTAGACCATAACCAATTAAACAAATCATTAATGCATGATACGTCATCATCCACACCACACGGTGTTCCATCAGTCTTTACAATACAACATACAATATGAAGTTTACTGTTCTTTAAATCTGTACTCGCAGGAATGTAGAATTCTATTGGGGCACCCTCTCTAATTGTAGTCAGTGGTTGATAGTCTACATTATAACTTTTTTCTACAGCAGTTTGCCTTGGCGGTATGCGAAACCATTCTAATGGAGAAAGACTACATTCACAAGAATTATTATGAATTAAAGACATGATTAAAAATATCTTTCTTATATTTTGTTGATGTTATCCGTTTAGCTGCATTTCGCCTTCTGACAGGTTTTGCCGGCTGTGCTCTCTTTTGTCCTCCTAACACATTGCCAATCACACGTTGTGCTACTCGGCCTGCAGCATCTTTGCAGCCTTTTTAAGATGTGATGCAACGATTTTAGCCCCTGCCTTAAGCAGTGGAATAGGTTTGCTAGCCAATGATCCAAGTATTGAACCAATACCATCTCCATATTGTATTCGCGCTCCTTTAAATCCTGGTAATTCTGCACCCACTTGACGAAGAAAATTGTTGCGATATGTAGACGGATCGTGTGTATATGCTTTCATAATGCTTTTGGTCGAAAATAAAGTTTACAGATCACTTTCCCAGTCTTATATAAGATGTTTTCACCTGGATGTGTTCACAAGAACATAATGATGATCTCCATAAGTTTTCATAATAGTTTTCTCCATCATGTCCTTGTATTCCAACAGATCATAGCAAAGGCACATAATGATCTCCCACAATCTGTGATTCACAGATTCACAGATACTACAATACACATAGTATCAAGCATATGCGGTGCCTCACTTTCAATAATATAAATCATACGTGGTGTAAATCCTAACAATTCTCCTAATCCCGTTGAAAGTGATAAGGCAAAATGATTTTTTTAACATCAGTGAGACTGTCCTTGTAATTTTATCATAGTTTAATCTCACTGGAGACACATCGGTTTCATCAGTGGTAATGCCATCTTTAAAGGCTTGATTTATGGCTTGAGTGACTTCACTAGGGTTTTTATAATAGCCATGAGCAATATACACTGTTTTAAAGACACCATCAGCTGTATCATCCGATATGTATTTCACATAATAGTCTAAGTTAGGCCTCGTCGCAGACCATGTATGTGGATATTGAATTTCAGCTAAGGTCACTTCATATTTTCCTTTCAAATAGATGGTTCGAGGCATACGAATTTGATAATTTGAAGTCTTGTTGTTGGGATAATAGTTCATACTAGCATTACTGGGTAAAGTAATATAAAAAACATGTTGACTCCATGAAAGCTAAATCGTTTATGTGATGCAGATAGACTGGATGTGTATGTACATTACTTCATGTTTGACACTCGTCATCCACACTGTCTACATGATCTAAATTGCTGTCTAAATTGCTATCTACATGATCTGCATTAGTATCTACTACTTCTCCTTGACAACAAGCACTGACACACCTAATTTTTACAGGAATAGTATTTTAGTTGTCATTTTCTTCACAACAACAACACCATAACTCTTTAATCCATGTTAAAAAGTTTTCCATCCTTCTGGAAACAACCTTTGTTGACGTTGTTGTATCTCTTGGTTGTAGCAACCAATGCTTCTTTTAACAAATCAATAATGTTGGAATTCGTAATGACAGTACCCGTTTTCAAAACAAGTTTATTTTTATCTGTCCATCTCGTTCTATATTTCTTAAGTTCTGCCAGAAGTCGTGTTAGTTTTACATGATAAATAGGTTCAAAATTGTTTAGAAACTGTTGTGACTTTTCTTATTTTTCTGCATTGGATGATGTAACAGACTTTTGTCGTTGTTGTCGTGACTGAATTGTTCGTAAATGACGACCAAGAACTTGAGACATTTCTATTGCATTTTCAAACTTTCGTTTGATTTCACCATCTTTTCTCTCCTTTTCTAACAACATTTTATATTCATATTCAGGAATGAGGACCATTTTTAAAATATGTTTCATTTTAACAGCAACTGAGCTAACAAGGGTAATGCAAATTTAGCAATAGCTTCAATGAATCCTACTTTCTGATTAACCAAGTTCTGTTTTCTTCGAAGCGATATCTTCTTATCTGCCAGTGTGCGTATGGTATGACGTTCACGCTTGAATTCCTTATACCTTTTTGAGCTTAAGGATAAATGTCCTCGCAATATATTCAAACAAATTTCGAACAAGCTAGCTAATTCCTCCTCAGTAGCTTGTTGTAGCAAAGATTTACATCGTCTAGGCGCGCTGCGTGCGAGCAAGTGAAGAAAAGGTTGATTAGCTTGAATACGTTTAGACATCTTGGCTGCGAATGGCCAAGTGACTTGGTTCTTGTTCATACGCTACTTTATCAACATATACATAATGTGCATCTTTGGGTAAAATGCCTGCACGAATATGTAGTTGATCAATCGTGTTCGGCTTCAAATCAATTAATAAGTAGCCACGAAGTTTGCTGGTAGCATCTTGATAGGCTTCTATGAGAAATTGAGATTTTCCAGGATATATTTGTTGCGCTAATATACTAATTTGTTGACTGTCTCTAGGATTTTTAAACAGAATGATGTAATGTGTACTCAAAACTAATATTTTGCATTTCTCTACAGTGATGGCACAAATTATGCACAATAAAAATAATGCTTAGATTTTGATAACTGCTGCCAACTGTAAAGAGACGTGTCATACACACATCACTATGACATTTGGTCATTAAGTCATCAATGATGAGTAAGTTTGGTTTTTTCGGGTTAAGCGCTCTTCAATGTCATCTGGAATGCCTTGGTAAAATTCCACACTTTTCATTCCCTTGTACAAAAGCTGATCTGCTGCATAGAGCCATAAAATGGTTTTTGAGAGGGTTTTATTAACTTTTGTTCTAGAATTTCTCTAACTAAAGAAGTTTAACCAGTGTCTGTAGGTCCAGAGACCAAATGTGAATGGATACTCTTTATTTTTTTTAATGTCTGTTTCTTTCACCCAATTGTTAAACTTCTTTGGCCAACCTAACCACTTAGCAAATAATTCTTTAACACCTCGTCTTTTTTCGTGTTTTCAAAACCTTTTAAATTCTGTAGACAGATTCAGATATCTTTTGTCACTTTCTGCACTTCTTCTTCATAGAAATGTCCATCAATACCTTCGTCCAAAAAGTTTTTCACACGATACAAGTGTATTCCTTGCTTCTTACAACGATGTGTGATAATGAAGACTTCTTGTGTCCACTTTATATGATAATGCCGTTGAAATACATATTTCATGTGAGAAATGCGAACCTGATCCCCAGTTTTAAATTTGTAGGGTTGTTTCTTCTTCTTTGGTTTCAGTTTCAGTTTGTCTACATACATATACTTCCACACTTTAGATTCGTTGTCTTTACGAATATCTACAGGAGCATACTTATTAGGGAGGGAGCCATGAGGTCTATGGTTGTAATTATACACTAAGTCTGGAAGGATGTCCATATAGCGATAAGT
>OX457031.1:63062232-63149732 GCA_949752745.1 Protula sp. h YS-2021 | reverse complement strand
TCTCTCTTGAATCTTTGGATATTTTGATACTTAGGGTTTAATAAGTGTTTGAAAAATCGGTGATATTTAATACTATGTTAAGATAATCTTATTAATTTAGTGGCATTTTAGAATAAATCATGAGAATATCTTTGCTGCATTGTTTAAATGTGGCTTATTCTGTAATAAATACTGGTGAGTATTGATAACTGCTGGTGGGTGTTGATAACTGGTTGCATGTGTTGATAAGTGCTTGATAATTGCTCGTATGTGTTGATAGCTGTTGGTGTGTGCTGATACCCAGATAGCAGTCCCACATGGGGACTATGCATAATATATGTGGGTATTCCCACGTACCCACGCATAAATAATGTGTATTTTGTTGGGGAATTCCCACGTAGTTACGTGGGATTTAGGAGAATTTGAGACTCTTTCCGATGTGTATTATGCACGTGTGAACCCATGCATTTTATACGCATATATTTCCATGCATTTTATATGTGGGAATTCCCACGCATATTAAGCATGGAATTTTAAAGGGACGACCCACCCTGGACATACACGATAACTCCATCGAATACACAGACATGTACCTTTATAACTAAAGCTCATTTACAAAGTGCTCCTTAAAGGAATTTTAAGCATAAACATTTTAGTGAAATTGGTATTTCCATGTCTAACTTTCTATTATACTTAGGTAAAAGGCAGCCCTCCACCAAAATATGCAGAATGTAGCAAAATTTAAATATATTATCGCTCAATGGCGGCTGTTTCCGGTCTGCGATAATAAGCCCACATTGCCAGACTGCGCATAATATACGTGTATTTTACATGGGAATGCCCATATGGGAAATACCACGTAAAATATACGTGTAATATACAAATGACTTCTAATGAAATTTTAGGTGGGAATTCAAAAGTATAATATACATATAATATGCGTTAATTATCCATGCATTTTAGAAGTGGGCAATTCTACGTATATTATACAGTGGAATGCCCACGGTGGGCATTACGCGGGAAAAACCATGCAGTTTACGCGTGTATCTACCCGTGTATTTTATACGTGGGAAAGCCTATGTATATTACATGTAGAGTTTACACGGAAATCACACCGTGGGAATGTGACGTATATTACACATGTTTTCTATGTGGCCCTGCCAACGTCCCACATTCCCACGTAAATCCCACCTAAAACAACGCGCTTTATACGTGGGACGAAAAATTATGCTAACTGGGTAATTGTTGATAAGTGTTGATAACTGTTTGTAGGTTTCGGTAACTGCTTTAACTGCTGGTAACTGCCGATTACTTTTGATAACTGCTGTAAGGGTTGATAACTACTGGATTTTACAACTTCTGGTAAGCGTTGATAAATGCCATGAGTGTTGATAACTAATTGTTAGTATTGATAACTGCTGGGTAGCATTGAAAACTGTTAGTAAGTGTTGGTAACTGTCGTGATGGTTGACGGCTGCTGGTGTGTGTTGATAACTGGTGGCTAGTGTTGACCACTACTGGAAAGTGTTGATAACTACCATGAGTATAAATAACTCCTGGCGTATGTTGATAACTGCTGCAAGTCTTGATAATTGCTGATCAGTATTGGTAGCTTCTAGTAAATGTTGATAAATGTTGTTGAGTGCTAGTAATTGCTGGTCAGTACTGATGACTGCTGGTATATTTATACATGCTGGTAAATACTGATAACTGCTGTGAATGTTTATACCTGCTAAATGTGTTGGTAACTACCGGAAAGTGCTGATAACTGCCGGAAAGTGTTGATAACTGCTGCTAAGTGTTAATAGCTGCTAGTCACTGTTGATAACAGCTTGATAGCGTCAGTTACTATGGCTCAGTATCGATAGCTGCTGGTCAGTGCTGACAGCTTCTGGTCAGTGCTGACAACTGCTGGTAAGTGTTTATTTCAAACTGTTTTTGAAGAAAGGAAAACAAGGCAGCATGGTAATTTTCAATGTAATTTCTCGAGAACAAGTTTTAAGAAACAAAGCGTAAGTATTGCAGGTGTTCAGTTGTGGAAACTCCTTATCAAGAGATATAAAAAATGTTGTGCAATTGGGTCACTTTACTTCTAAATTGAAGAAATTTCTCCTTTCGAAATATGGCGATATTGTTTTGGAAAACCTTAGTTAACATGTAGTAAGTAACACCCATTTGGTGACAGAATGTTATAATTATCCGAGTGGCTTACTGATTTTCCTTAAAATCTTGAATATGCACAATCTTTGTCGTAATCAGAGTGTTTTCTTTCTGTTGAAGTTAATAAAGAATGTACCTAATTATGAACGAATCATTTTAAGAAAGTGGTAAAGATAGTATAATATTTATTGTAATCGGACAAGCGTTTATTAAGCTCTGCTTTTGCTTGATCCCTTTCTGTCTATTTATGTATATTTATGTATGTATGAGAGTCTTTACCTTTTTTTGCAATTGTAAAGTTATTCATATTTGTAGTATAGAAAATAAAATTTGAAATCTGAAAATCTGAATAATTGAGTGATTGTGTTGACAACTGCTCATTTATGTTAGTAACTGCTAATCAATGTTGATGACCATTTGTTAGTTCAAAACCTGCCCGTCAATAATCTATAAATGCTGGTGAGTGTTGCTTCTTGTTGGAAAGTGTTGGTAACTACTTGCACATGTTATAATCTAGCCCTAGCATTACCGGAAGATGTGCCACAAAGTATGGATAATTACAATTGCAATTATTTGCATAATGCGTGTATTTCGCGATTTGAGTTGAAATAGGTTACTTCCGTTGAACTGTCAAAATAACAAGAAACATTCCAAAAAAAAAAAAAAAAAAAAAAACTTGTTCAGCAGGCGTGATCGTGAGGTTAGTTCTCAAACTTCACGAGTCTGAACTGATATAAATTAGTGTGTTTGTAATTTCCTTGATGGCAAAAAGAAAGGTAAGTTTTTATCTTTAAAATTAATTGTTGTTTGTAAATTTGTATACTTTCTTCGGATGATTTATTCCATGGAAACGGGGACAGGGTGTGTGTGTGTGTGTGTGGGGGGGGGGGGGGGGGGGTTGGGCAACTTATACGCAAATAATCATTGCACATTGCACATAAATATTCAATATTTTCTTAGTTGTAAATATAAGGAAATCAGGTCCAATATCAGCTGGCTGCAGTTCTTATGCCACAAGTGAGCATAAAGAAAGCAAAAATAGTGTCCCCGTAAAATTTGTAAGAAAAACAAAAACATCGCGAGGTAGGTGTATAATAAAAGTAATAATACATCAGGACAGCAGAGCAATATGGGTTTTTTTTTTGCCTTCAGGCCCGGGATCGAATTGACCTCACCCTTCGGCTGTCATGAAGTATTACTATTAGATTGCATTATAATATTTTCTGTGTTGACTCTTTAATTACTTTTCACGACAAATTATTTAGGAATTTATTTGGAATTTATAATTTTTTGTTGCTAATATTTTGTTTAAAAATTCCTAATCTCTAAAACTGTCGACCTGTTGTCTATTTTTTACAAACAGTAAAATACATTTGGCGATCAGATAAGCTAAACTGACTTAGGCACACAGATTCCACTGCAACGGTTGTCGTTATTCAAAATAATATCAACAGTTAACACAGCATAATTATCCTTTGTGTAGACTCAGTTTGACGCTACGCAGTTTTTTCCTTGTTTGTTTGTTTGTTTGTTTGTTTTTAGTGCACGTTGATGTGTTTTGTCACAGAAATAGAGGGCAAATGTGAGGGGGGAGGACAGCGTTTGTGACGTTACCAATTTGTTACCACGCCACACAAGGCATGGTGATAATTATGCAGGAATTTCCCCGATAGTAAAATCTGAAGCAGTATTAAAAGAAGGTTAATTTTATACCCGCGCGAGGTGTAGGGGGGGGGGGGGTGGGGGAAGCATTTGTAATCATATCGGGTAATTTGCTTTCAGGGCGCGTTTCCGACAAAAACGGGATTCTTTCAGAACTTTATTCATCGCTAGTATTTTAAAACAGGATATTATTTCAAAATCAGCACTATTCGTGTAGCGGCGGTGGCGGGGGGGGGGGGGGGGGGGTGGCGGCACTGGTATCATATGTGTTACTACATGTTTTACCATCCGTGTCAAAACGAGAAACACGTAGAGAGAATAATGGTTTTTGTTTATGATCGGTCTGCGAGGATTGCTGGATAGGGGGTGAGGGTGGGGGAGAGGGGGGATTTGCATTTGGGAAGCGTTCCCACAAAAAGGGAGTTCTTTCAGAACTATTATTTCACAATTGAATATAAAAAGGGGGTATTATTTTTAAAATTAGCACTTAACGCTTAGCATGGCTGCCATTTGGTACAGAGACACCCGCAGCCCACACCCCCACCCCTAACACTCACTCCACACCCCACCCCACACCCTCAGCGCCCACAACCTCTGCCCACAACCCCCCCCCCGCCCACACTAACCACCCACACCCCGACCCCACACCCTCACCCTCACCCCACACTTCCACCCCACACCCCCAGCCCACACACTAACCCCACACCCCATCCCACACCCTCCCCGCCCACAACTCCCCCCGCCCACACCCCCGCCCACATCCCGACCCACATCCTCACACCACACCCCATCCCACACCCTCCCCGCCAACACCCCCAGGCCACACCCACACCCCAAACCCCCACCCCACACCCCACCCCACCCTTCACCCTCCCCGCCCACACCCTCTGCCCACACTCCCCCACGCCCACACTCGCCACCCACACCCAACCCACATCCTCACCCCACACCCCCACCCCACACCCCCAGCCCACACACTCACCCCACACCCCATCCCACATCCTCCCCGCCCACACCCTCAGCCCACACCCTCCGCCCACAACCCAACCCCGCCCACACTCCCCGCCCACACTCCCCGCCCACACCCCACCCCACACCCTCACCCCACACCCCATCCCACGCCCTCCCCGTCCACACCCTCAGCCAACACCCCAGCAAACACACTCACCCCACACCCCATCCCACACCCTCCCCGCCCACACTCCTCGCCCACAACCTCACCCCGCACCCCATCCCACACCCTCCCCGCCCACACCCTCAGCCCACACCCCCAGCCCACACCCCCAGCCCACACACTCACCCCACACCCCATCCCAAACCCTCCCTGCCCACACCCTCAGCCCACACCCTCCGCCCACAACCCAACCCTGCCCACACTCCCCGCCAACACCCCACCCCACACCCCCAGCCCAAACACTCACCCAACACTCCATCCCACACCCTCCCCGCCCACACCCTCCGGCCACAACCCAACCCGCCCACACTCCCCGCCCACACCCTCACCCCACACCCCATCCCACACCCTCCCCGCCCACACCCCCAGCCCACACCCCCAAGCTCACAACCCCGCCCACACCCCCAGCCAACAACCCCCGCCCACACTCCCGTCCACACCCCCAGCCCACACCCTCCACCCACAACCCACCGCCCACACCCCACACCCTCCCAGCCCACACCTTCAGCCCACACCCTCTACCCACAACCCCTACCCAACCCGCCCACACTCCCCGCCAACACCCCCAGCCAACACCCCCAGCCGACACACCGACGCCCATACCCCCAGCCCACACCCCACCCCACACCCTCCCAGCCCACACCCTCTGCCCACAACCCCCCTCCGCCCACACTCCCCATCCACACCCCCACCCCACACCCTCACCCCACACCCCCCACACCCCACACCCTCCCCGCCTACACCTTCAGCCCACACCCTCTGCCCACAACCCCCCACCCCCGCCCACACTCCCCGCTCACACCCCCAGCCCACACCCTCCGCCCACAACCCCCCGCCCACACCCCCAGCCGACACAACCCCCGCCCGCAGCCCCAGCGCCTCAATTAAAAGCTGATAGAAATCACTCTATGACTAAAACAGTCAATTAATTATGATAAAACCTCGTTCTGTTCTTCACATAGAACTGGTTATACATTATCTTTGACATTAGTTAATTACTGAAAAAAACGTGATTTTGTAAGCAAAAATATAGCAAAGGTTTAACCTGATATGCGGCATCGACACCTTTTTATTGGCGAAGACAAAATAGTTTATTATAAGCTTTCTCCCCAGTTATCTATTGTTTGTTGTTGTTGTTGGTGGTTTTTTTGCTTGCTTGTTTGTTTACTTTTTGCTTTGTTTTGTTTTGTTTTAGCTAATGACGTTTCATATTAAATAGAGGGGTGTCCCTTTTAGGCATAATGAATGATTTGAAGTAATGTATTGCATAATATGCTTTGTGACATCTTTGATTAAAAATAACACGGTGTGGAAACATTTTCAACGCAAATATCTGTGACTAATACGCCAAAGGCTGTCACGGAGCGTGTGCAGTTTGTCTTTCTTTCACTTGAATCTTTGGATAGTTTGATACTTTGGGATAAAATGTGTTTAAAAGATCGGCGACATTTAATATTATATTAAGATAATCTTACTAATTTGGTGACATTTTAGGATAAATCATGGGAATATCTTTGCTGCATTGTTTACTTGTGGCTTCTTCTGTGATAAATATCGGTGAGTGTTGATAATTGCTGGTGTGTGTTGATAACTGCTGGTGAGTGTTGATAATTGCTGGTTTGTGTTGATAACTGCTGGTGTGTGTTGATAAATGCTGGTAGTGTGGATAATTGCTAGTGTGTGTTGATAACTGCTGGTTAGGGTTGATAACTGCTGGTGAGTGTTGATAACTGCTGGTGAGTGGCGATAACTGCTGGTGAGTGTTAATAACTAGCGGTGTGTTGATAACTGCTGGAGTGTGTTGATAACTGCCCCTGAGAGTTGACAACTGCTGGAGTGCGTTGATAACTGCTCGTGTATGTTGATAACTGCTGGTGAGTGTTTATAGCTGCTCGTGAGTGTTGGTAACTACTGGCGAGTTTTGGTAACTGCTAATGAGTTTTGGTAACTGCTGGTGAGTGTCGATAACTGCTGGTGTATGTTCAAAACTGCTGGTGGATTTTCATAACTGTTGGTGAGTGTTGATAACTGCTTGTGAGTGTTTTAGCTGCTCGTGAGTGTTGGTAGCTGCTGGTGTATGTTGATAACTGCTGGGGAGTGTTGATTCCTGCTTATGAGTATTTATAGCTGCTGGTGAATGTTTATAACCGCTGGTTTTTTTTGATAACCGCTGCTGGGTGATGATAGTAGTAGGGAAATGACAGTCCGAAAACAGGAAGTGACGTCATCAGACCCCCTACCCCCTACCCCCCTACCCCCTACCCCCCCCTATCCCCCTGGGGTCGACTGTCACCGGTAAGAAAATTTTGCGATTTCAGCATAATTATCCGTTTCAGACGATTCTGAACAACTTTGGTTTTTATGACCCCGCCCCCCCCCCCCTAGGGGTCGATTGCCACCCGTGGGGGGTAAGAAAATTGTGCGCTTTCAACATAGTTATGACGAAGTCTGAGTGGTATAAAAGGGGATTTATTAGAATATATTTCAACCATTTCAGTTCAAGCAATTGATGTGACAGCAACAATGGCTGATAGTTCAGACTCACGAGTCTTCTGCCATGAGTGTTATGCAACATTTCCATCAGTGGAATTGTTGGAGTCGCATACATGCGCTCAAGATGAGATGAGAAATGTCGTGAAACGTGCTATTGAAGAGCTTGATCGACAGAATGAAGCAAAGAGACGAAAGATGGAGCAAGATGGCATTTTCATACCAAGTTCAGTTCTCTGCCATGGATGCAATGTAGTACTTCCCTCAATGGATGTGTTTGATGTGTATACATGCACTCCACCCCAGGAAGAACAAACTGTAAAGAGGCGAAAGACGGGGCAAGTAGGGAAAGGCAGAAGGGTTAGTCTTGGTGAAAACGCACAGGAGAAACGGTTTGAGCCCGACAATGGAACGGATTTACTGCTTGAAATGCGACAGCAAGAGAACCGGATCAAAACACATTTGCTGGAGACATTAGAACATGGAATGAAATGGTACATTGTAGTGCATGCTCGCTTCAAGAAACTGACGGCGAATGCTGAAGGTGTTATGGTAGAACAAGTGGATAATGCATTTATCAGCAGTCCAACGTATGCAGCGTACAATCCAGCGGATATTGATCAGGACTTACCAACAGCCTATAAAGAATTGTTTACCAAGTTTGATGAACATGAGCGACAAGGCTCTGGCTGGGTATTGGATAATATACTGTACATTGAAGTACATACAGCTACGTTAGCACCTCTGGAAGCGAACAGTTTTATCCCACTGCCGAAGAAAGTAAAGAAAACAGAGGGCGTGATAAACATTAAGAATGATGACAACAAGTGCTTCTTATGGTCTGTATTGGCTCATCTTCACCCTTGCAAGAGCAATCCAAATCGCGTGAATCATTACAAGCCATTTGAGAAGGAATTGAAGGTGGAAGGCATGACATTTCCAACACCTATTACGGACATTCCAAAATTTGAAAAGGAGAATGATGTGTCTATCAATGTGTTTGATATGAACATGATGTAGTTGTTCCGATACAACTGAGTCGAAACATCAGCGCGAGAGAAATCAACTTACTTTTGATAAGCAGTGGTAATAAACGGCATTACTGTCTCATTAAGAATTTCAGCAGACTTACGGCTTATCGATCAAAGCATGATGGTGCAGCTTTTTATTGTTTCAACTGTCTTCACGGGTTTATACGACAAGATCTTTTAGATGAGCATCGTGAAGTGTGTGGCAGGCATGGAGCGCAACGTTTAGCATTTCCCAAGGAACCTTTCATCAAGTTTAAGAATGTGGCTAAACAACAGCGAGCACCGTTTGTAATTTATGCTGACTTTGAATGTTTCACGCAAAAGCATGAAGGAGACAAGTATCAACATCATCGTCCAAACAGCTTTGCCTATGTGGTTGTCAGCCAATATGAAACACGCGCACCAGTCGTGTATCGAGGAGACAATGCTGTAAAAGTCTTTTTAGACCATATGGTCAACGAGCGTGACCGTATTGTGCATGGCTTGCTGCAGCCAAAGGAAATGGTCATGACTCGTGAAGACAAAGAGGATTTCAAGAACGCTACAGATTGCTACATTTGTCATGAGCCTCTAGGAGCAGATCGTGTGAGAGATCATGACCATATCAATGGTAAATATCGCGGAGCAGCGCATAATGAATGCAACTTACAATTTCGACTTAGAAAGGATAAGCAGATAAAAAGATGCTTTAATCATTCCTGTGTTTTTCCACAATTTGCGAGGATATGACAGCCATTTGATCATGGAGGAAATTGGAAAATAAAAAAATGAAACGACTACGGTCATTCCCAACACCATTGAGAAATATATTGCATTTACCATGAGCAATCTGAAATTTACAGACAGCTTTCAGGTTATGAGTACCTCTCTACAGAAGTTAGTATCCAACCTTGTGACAGAAGGGAAAGACAATTTCTACAACATGACTACCCACATCCACGATAGCGACCAACAAGATTTACTGCTGAGAAAGGGAGTATATCCCTATGATTATGTAGACGAACAATCCAAGTTTGCTGAAACACAACTGCCGTCCAAGGACAACTTTTACAGTCTGCTCAGTGAAGAAGACATTAGCGACGAGGATTATGCGCATGCGCAGAAGGTGTGGGATACATTCAAGTGTACCACATTCGGTGAATACCATGACCTATACCTGAAATCAGATGTGTTGCTGCTGGCTGACGTGTTTGAAAACTTTCGTCAAGTATGCCTTAACACATATGAATTGGATCCTGCCCATTATTATACAGCGCCAGGACTGTAGTGGGATGCTATGCTAAAAGCGACGAAGGTGAAGTTGGAATTAATCACTGACATTGATGTGTACCAAATGGTTGAACAAGGCCTACGTGGAGGAATATCTGTGATCACGCACAAGTACGCGAAAGCAAATAATCCCTACGTGTCAAATTACAATTCTGAGATGCCAAACAACTACTTGATGTACCTGGATGCAAACAACCTGTATGGCTGGGCCATGTAGCAAAGCATGCCGCGGCGTGGATTTATGTGGGTGAGCGAGCCTGAATCCCTTGACTTTATGGATGTGACTGAAGATGACGACATTGGATACATTTTAGAAGTGGATTTAGAATACCCACATACAATCCATGATCGTCATAATCACTACCCAGTGGCTTCAGAACGGAAATGCGTCAAAGTAGAAGAATTGTCCGAGTACAGTCAGAAGTTACGGAAAGATCTGAATATGAAAGGCAAACCTGGTGAAAAACTCATACCTAACCTATACAACAAGAAGAAATATGTGCTTCATTATAGGAATTTGCAGCAGTACGTCTCACTGGGGTTGAAAGTTACCAAAGTGCACCGTGCTATTATGTTTGAACAGAGCAAATGGTTGGAGAAATACATTACCTTGAACACGGAAAAGAGAAAATTGGCTCAGAACCCATTTGAGAAAGACTTCTTCAAACTCATGAATAATTCTGTGTTTGGCAAAACCATGGAAAATGTGAGAAAGCGAATCAATGTCGAACTTGTTCACAAAGAAAAGCGGTTCAAGAAACTCGTGGCTAAACCTTCTTTCCACAAATTTAAAATTTTCAACGAAGATTTGACCGTCGTACATTTACGCAAAGTGGATTTGCTTCTTGATAAGCCCATTCAAGTTGGCTTCACCATTCTCGATCTCAGCAAAGTGCCAAGTTGTTGTTCAGCGACACCGACAGTCTATGCTATGACATAGAAACGGAAGATATCTACAAAGATATGCAGCAAGATGCCGACCTGTTTGACACAAGTGACTATCCGTCAGATCATTTCCTACATTCCGACGTGAACAAAAAAGTGCTTGGAAAAATGAAGGATGAGACGGCGGGCACCCCTATTGAAGAATTTGTTGGACTCAGACCGAAAATGTACAGTTTAATGTATGGTGGGAAAGAAAAACATACGGCCAAAGGCATCACTCGAGCTTGTCAAAGACGTATGCAACATGTACAGTATAGAGACAGTTTACTCAACAAAACTCAAACGATGGCTACAGGACACATTATTCGAAGTCATGACCACCAGCTTTTTTCGGAGAAGTTGAAGAAAGTAGCCCTCTCTCCATATGACGACAAGCGGTACGTGCTGAATGATGGCTATTCCACCTTGGCGCATGGACATTACAAGACGGCATTATAAAAGGGGGGAGACACTTCAACGTAAGTTATTTGGGGTGTGGGTGCTGAAGCGTTAACATGGAAGTCACAAATCGTAAGAGATCTGCAACTGATATTGATACTCTTGCAGATACAGTGAAAGACTTAAAAGTGAAAAATCCTACAACTACCATCAAGAAATTGAAAATGGAGACGGCACCAACACCACAGTCGTGGGATGGAATGCTTTCTCTAGGAAATGGAAAGTATATCAAGATTATGAAACAAAGCAATGAAGGAGTGGTAAACATTCGCAAATACCTCAGAGATGAGGGGACTGGAAGAAACCGTCCTACGAAAAGGGGTATTTTGCTGACAATACCTGAATGGAAAATGTTGAAGAAGCAGGTGAAAGAAGTGGATAAAAGGCTTCGAAGACAAGAAGATGACGCATAACAAGGTATTATCATCATGAATGCACTCATGTTTAACGGTGGTTCTTACCTTGCTGTAAATGATAGCAATGATGTGATAATAAGTTCTGCTTATCGGTTTAAACCTGAAGTGTGGAAAGACTTTAAAAACATACCGCTTGAACCTGGATTTAAACGTAGACTTGGAAATAAAGTTGAAGTATTAGTGATTGGACATGATTCTGACATACGTGTTAGATTCTGGAGAAATCTTTTACAGGATTATCCAGAGGATTATGATGGAGATGTACCAGATACCCCATATTCGGATTTGATTGACTTTGATATGAAGAATTGGCGCGCAGTCTTACGATTCCTAGAAGCTGCTCACTCTTCACCATCTTGCGAGCATAAAAATACCTTCGCAGACTAGGAGACTGCTCATAGTTGATCTGACTGTTGAACGAGATGGAAGACTTTTTATCGGATTATGAACCTATTACAGATGGCTTCTCATATATGAGAAACCTATGTGATGACATTGTGTTAAAACATTTTGGAAAGTATATCATTCTATCACCTGACAAACAATCCGTGTTGAAAGACCATCTAGAGAAGTTGAGGATACCTGGCTTTCTTCTAAAACTCTCAGAGGATTTAGAAGTGCGTGTGACTGAGAACTCTCTAGACGTGTTTGCACGGTTTCGTCAGTATCTCTTGCAGAACGATACGACTACATCACCCTCAACACAGTGGAATGGTACGCTCTGTTACAAGCATTGGATTAGAAAGAACCTGACGCTTGAATTCAAAGAGGAAGGAGTGCAACTCATGCGGGGCACCAAGTCCATTGAGCTGACACATCCCATGTGTGTTATGGTGATGGACATTGACATAAATGATCATGGATATGAACAGACAGTGTCTGAACACGAAGATGTTAAAATGATAAAGTTTGGTAATGGACAGTGTTATGCTAGTTTTCATAGCATTTGCAAACGTGGATGTAATGTCTATGATACATATATTAATTTAGATTGGTATGAATGGCATTTGTTTATCGATGTATTGAATGTGTTTGTAAAATAAGTGTTTTGAAATGTAACTAATTCATCATGCTATGTGTTGAATAAAGAAGAATGTAAAATAATGTATAACACAATAAAAAGCAAACTTGTATAGAACTGTCTTGTTTTATTCATAATAAATGAACATTGACAATTACCACACTTTAACTAATACAACATCATTAAAATAATGTCTATATACAAAATCCTTTACCTGTTATGAATGACATTTACCACACCTTAACTAATACAACATAGTGATCTATATACATCAATAAAATAATGGTTTATAATGTCTATATACAAAATCTTTGACTACAAAATCACCATCACTTCTTCTTAATACATCAATGATTTCAAAAGGACTATGTCCTCGAGCTCTTTGAATTATATAATACACACAATAAAATCCACATGTAGATGATATCGGTGTTTGTAATGGAACTGAATTATACATGAAATTAAACTTTAAAAACTTATTCAAACGACTGTCAATAGGTAAAAGTCCATAAGAGTCAAAATATTCTGCAGGGTCTTTGTCATAATATACTGCCACCCAATGCTCTCCTGGCTCATCATGATCGTCTGTGTTGATGACATAGGCACCACGTTGTAAAGATGGTAATTGGTCCATGGAAAACACACCTTGAAACAAGTCTTTTGTCGCGGCATCATGGGATAGGATGGTTTCTATCTGCTTCGTGTTCATGACTGGTAGTCGAATTGAATGCTACGATTTGCACTTATTTCAACAATGTTATCAAATTCAGCATACACTATAACATTGACTGTATTTTGCAAGGCACCAGCAAAATTCATTTCTGGTCGCAAATTCCCATGCTTGATAAGGGCGTAATGATCATCACCATCATAATGAAGTGTCAAAGTCAAAAGAAAATAAAGCATACCCTCTAAGCCAATCTTCCCGTTTTATAATGGAACTTTTCTCACCATTCAATCTATCAAAAGATTTGTAAAGCGTTTCAAAAGCATCAAGATATTTGACTCGATTTATATCAAGTTTGAGAGGTTTAGATAGGACTGGTTCACCATCCGTGTAAAGTTGCATATAGTTAAGAAGAAAATGATCAAAATTGTATGGATTTCTCAATACTGTTCCAGCAAAGGCTTCATTATGAACCAGTCCAATGACAATACGTTTGGGTAATTGGCCTAAAAAGATGTTATCTTTCACAAAAGATTGAAATCCAGCTGGAATAGCTAACACTTTACACTCTTTTCTAGTAATAATAAACTTAGCAGGAGTTTTCATCAATGCATCTGCATGTCCTAACTGAATACCTGGACTAACCCTCACTTTGCGAATGGTTAAAAACGCATCTCTCACTTCTACTTATAACCATTATTTGCAGCCATTAATACATATTCATCTTTTTGTCTATGTAAACGTAATTTCATACTAATACCATTGGGAAGATAGCGATCTTGCTCAAACAAATCTACTCTTAAACCGCCTGTAAGCGTAAACTCACGGCTTTGACGTGTATACAAATAACGATTATGTAAACCATTATTTGCCTGCAGAGCTACCTCACCACCATCAACATTTACATGAAAACCTGATACATATCTTTCATGATTAGCTCTTTTCACCTCATGACTATTCATTGACCCGGCAGTATCTTTATAGATGAGACGCAGAGAGCGCTCAGAATTGAGACTTTCTTCCGAGTCATGAATGAGATGGGATATGATACTGGTATAACCGTGGGTATTGTTACTATGCGATACCAAACGATCATTTAGAAACAATTCAATATTGGACCATAACCCATTAAACAAATCATTGATACATGATACATTATCATCGACATCGCATGGTGTTCCATCAGCTTTTAAAATGCGACATACAATATGAAGTCTACTGTTCTTTAAATCTAGATATTCTTCTGTACTCGCAGGAATGTAGAATTCTATTGGAGCGCCCTCTCTAATGGTAGTGAGTGGTTGATAGTCTACATTATAACTTTTTTCTACAGCAGTTTGCGTTGGTGGTATGTGAAACCATTCTAATGGAGAAAGACTACATTCACAAGAATGATTATGAATTAAAGACATGATTAAAAAATATCTTTCTTATATTTTGTTGACGTTATCCGTTTGGCTGCCTTTCGCCTTCTGACAGGTTTTGCAGGTTGTGCTCTCTTTTGTCCTCCTAACACATCACCAATCACACGTTGTGCTACTCGGCCTGTAACATCTCTCGCGACATCTTTCGCAGCCTTTTTAAGATGTGGTGCAACGAGTTTAGCCCCTGCCTTAAGCAGTGGAATAGCTTTTCGAGCCAATGATCCCAATATTGAACCAAAACCATCTCCATATTGTATTCGTGCTCCTTTAAATCCTGGTAATTCCCCGCCCACTTGACGAAGAAAATGGTTGCGATATGCTGACGGATCGTGCGTATATGCTTTCATAATGCTTTTGGTCGAAAATGAAGTTTGCATATCACTTTCTAAGTTTGAAATGACACATTATGACCTGTGTCTTCCTTAATATTCATTTCTATTGTGTCAAATTTGGATGTGTTTACAGTGACGTAATGAGGTTCTTCATAAATTTTCATAATAATATCACCATCATACCCTTCAATGGGAACAGAACGTAGTAAAGGAACATAATAATCTCCAACTACTTGTGGCTCACAAATACTACAGTACACATAAAGTGTATAAAATCCATGTTTCACATCCTATTGATGTTCAGCAGGACACGATTCTTTATACCATCTATCTGGTTTAAATCCTGAAATCTCAGCTAATCCAGTAGAAAAGACAATATTATAATCATCTCTTACAATAAGAGAAACTTTTCGACTAAGTTTATCATACTTTAACCTAATAGGGTTTGCATTAATAGATTTTTGTAATTCTGCATTTATTGCAGTGCATAGTTCAGGTATGGATCTGTAGTAACCATATGGAATATAAACTGGATAAAATACATCTGATGATGATCGATAATGAAGAGTATAGTCTATTCCTGGCCTCATTGTCGTCCATGTGTGTGGGTATTGAATTTCAGCTAAGGCTACTTCATATTTTCCGTTCAAATATATTGTACGAGGTAAACGAATTTGATAAGTAGACGCCTTATTTGTAGGATAATAGTTCAAACTAGCATTGCTAGGTAAAGTTATATAAAAACTTGTTGACTCCATGATGACTAAATCGTTTATGTGATGTGGATAGACTGAATGTGTATATACATTATGTCTGGCTCACGTCGTCTTCACTGTCTCCATGATCTATATTGCTGTCTACTACTTCTCCTTGACAACAAGCACTTACACACCTAATTTTTACAGGAATATTATTTTTATTTTCATTGTCTTTACAACAGCACCATAACTCTTTAAACCATGTTAAAAAGTTTCCCATCCTTCTGGAAACAACCTTTTTTGACGCTGTTTTATCTCTGTTGCAATATCTTCATGAGTTGCCTTTTTGCCAGAAACAGCTTTTGGGATATTAGCGTCTACAATTTCCTCAATAAACTGCTTCCAGCCCTGCGGCGGTTCTCGTCGTTCTTTTCTTCTTGTAGCAACCAATGCTTCTTTCAACAAATCAATAATGTTGGAATTCTCAATAACATCTCCAGTTTTCAATACAAGTTCATTTTTATCTGTCCATCTCGTACCATGTTTCTTCAGTTCTGCCAGAAGTTGTGTTAGTTTTCCATGATATATAGGTTGAAAATAGCTTAGAAACTGTGGCGACTTTTCTGATTTTGCTGTACCAGAGGATGTAGCAGACTTTCGTTGGCGTGACTGAATTGTTCGTAAATGACGATCAAGAAGTTGAGACATTTCCATTGCCTTCTCACGAGTTCGTTTCCAACGTAAAAGTTTATTCACTTTCGATTTGATTTCACCCTCTTTTCCCTTCTTTTCCAACAACATTTTATATTCATATTCAGGAATGAGGACCATTTTCAAAGTGTGTTTCATTTTAGCAGCAACTGAGCTAACAAAGGTAATGCAAATTTGGCAATAGCTCCAATGAATCCTCCTTTCTGATTAACCAACTTCTTTTTTCTTTGAAGTGATATCTTCTTATATGCTAGAGTGCGAAGGGTATGACGCTCACGCTTGAATTCCTTATACCTTTTTGAGCTTAAGGGTAAATGTCCTCGCAATATATTCCAACAAATTTCAAACAAGCTAGTTAATTCCTCCTTAGTAGCTTGTTGTAACAAGGATTTACGTCGTTTAGGCCCACTGCGTGCGAGCAAATGAAGAAAAGGTTGATTCGCTTGAATACGTTTAGACATCTTGGCTGCGAATGGTCAAGTGACTTGGTTCTTGTTCATACGCTACTTTATCAACATATAGGTAATGTGTATCTTTTGGTAAAATGCCTGTACGAATATGTAGTTGATCATTTGTCTTCGGCTTCAAGTCAATGAATAAATAACCACGTGGTTTGTTCGTAGCATCTTGATAGGCTTCTATGAGAAAATGAGATTTTCCAGGATACATTTGTCGCGCTAATGTACTTATTTGTTGACTGTCTCTAGGATTTTTAAACAGAATGATGTAATGTGTATTCAAACTAATATTTCGCATTTCTCTACCATGATGAAACAAATTATGCATAATAAAAATAATGCTGAGATTTTGATGGCTGCTGCCAACACTAAAGAGGCGTGTCATACGCTCATCACTATGACATTTAGTCATTAAGTCATCTATGATGATTAAGTTTGTTTTTTTCGGGTTAAAGCGCTCTTCAATATCATCTGGAATGCCTTGGTAAAATTCTACACCCTCCATTCCCTTGTATAAAGGCTGATCTGCTGCATAGAGCCATAAAATGGTTTTTGGAGAGGGTTTAATTAAGTTTTGTTCTAGAATTTCCTTCACCAGAGAAGTTTTACCACTGCCAGTAGGTCCAGAGACCAAACATGTGAATGGATGCTTCATTTTTGAATGTCTGTTTCTTTTACCCAACTGTTAAATTTCTTTGGCCAGCCTAACCACTTGACAAATAATTCTTTTACACCTCGTATTTTTCGTGTTTTCAAGACCTGTTCAATTCTGTAGATGGATTGAATATCTTTTGTAACAGCTTGCAATTCTTCTTCATAAAAATGACCATCAATATCTTCGTCTAAAAAGTCTTTCACACGATACAAGTGTATTCCTTGCTTCTTATAACGATGTGTGATAATGAACACTTCTTGTGTCCATTTTATATGATAATCTCGTTTAAACATGTATTTCAAGTGAGAAATGCGAACATGTTGACCAATTTTAAATTTGTAAGGTTTTTTCTTCTTCTTTGGTTTCAATTTCAATTTGTCTACATACATATACTTCCACACTTTAGATTCATTGTCCTTTCGAATATGTGCAGGAGCATACTTATTAGGGAGAGAGCCATGTGGTCTATGGTTGTAATTGTATACCAATTCTTGAATGATGTCTGCATACCGATAAGTTTGATTATGTAGAAAATATCGATATATCATTCCCTTTGGAGTACGAATGACTCTTTCAGCAAAGTTGGCTTTAGTTTCATTCTTTGTCGTATAAGCATGAATTCCCTCATTCTTCAAAAATGCTTTTACCCATCTGTTTTTAAATTCAGTTCCTTTATCTGACCTTAGAGTTCGTGGTCTTCGACGTGTTTCATGCAAAATCTTCTGGAAAGGTTGTATGACGCTGGTATGTGATTTCTTAGGTATTGGCTGCACCCACAAATATTTCGAAAACACATCAATGACAACTAATAAGAAGCGGGTGTCATCGTTATAAGAGGCTGTTTCCCATGTCAGCCAAATCAATATCCCACATGTCATCAATACCGCGTGTAATGACACGTTGCTTTTTAAACCTATATTTTACAGTTTGTAGTAAACTGAATGCATCTTGATTCTGTAACCATGTCTTCACTTTGGAATGAGTAATTGGTTGATCATGCTTTTTTAATATGTGATAAAATTTGTAAGGACCAGCAAATGCACCGGGTTGACCAGGTTTAAAGTAAATATTGGTGAAGTATTCTTTCCACGTTGACATGTTAACACTAAATGAAAACCACTTGTACACATACCTTACATTTTATTCCATCTCATACCTCAATCAACATATCATACATTTTATTTCGTCGTTCAATCAACACATCTTACAGGTTTTTATAAATCAAGTATAGACACAATGGTGTGAATAATTAGTGTCCATTGATCTTCAATGCACACTAGCCAACTACTTAATTCATCAAATGTTATAGCATTTAACCCATACTTCTCACAACGTTTATTGGCATTGTCTAACACTTTATCTAAATGAATATAATATTTAGCTTCATTCCAATATGTATAGACACTTGCGAAATGGCAAGTATGTTCTTCACACTCTTCATTTTGACAAGCAGGACATAACAAACATGCAAATTTTTTTACAGCTAATAACATTTCTTCACAATATGTTTTTTGCACAATATACTGTTTCAATGTAATGTCTGCCATTATACTGCAATATACATTAACCACTCTCTCACTTCATCAAACAGGCTTGGATCAAATCGAGCAAAGTGAAATGCTGCTTCCACATCAAAATCCTCAGCTCCGTCAATGCCTGAAAGCGCACAATCTTTGATGAAATCCTCGCGTAAGTTTGACAAGTTCAGCGCTAAATGAGCAAGTTTCCAATAGATGCTAAAGTGTTGTAGTTGTTGTTGAACAGACCCAAAACGTTCCAGTTCAGTTAACATGTAGTCCACATACTTCTCCTTAAAATACGTTTCTACATCCATCCTACATGTTCATATGACACGTCTGCACACTATGACGGCTGGCGAGTAAATGATTTTTTAAAAAGGTGATACCGTTAGCGAACCACACTTGATACAGAAGTTGTCTGGTTCACACATCTTACAATTATACTTGTGACAGTGACAATCATTATCACTGGCATATCCACAAGCGCCGCAATATTCACACGTAAGTTCAAGCTGATTTTGCACGTTCATATTCTCCAATTCAACTTAAGCCAGTCTTTTCTTGGATAGTTTTGATACCTTCATCCGATTATCCTTTAGCAGTTTGATGACAGTTTTTACACCATGGCATTCTGTACATGGCTCAGGTTTGGCGAATAAGACTGAGTTGATGTTATCCAACTCCTGAAGCAGGGTCTCCCATTCACCGTCATTCATGTTGATGTAATACTTGTATTCTTTCCCTTCAAACAGCAATGTGCGCACAAAACTCACATAGCGCATGTCTCGGTATGAAATGACTTCAAGCCATTTCGTCTGCGTTAAGTACAGTTTGAAGTCAATGTCGCGTAAATTTTTCAAGTTTTGACACATAATATTCCACAAAGATGGCGATAAAGCAAGCCATTTCACTCCACGTTTGATTCGAAGAAATGGCCAAAATTCTCCATGCTCCACAGTAATGGTTAAGTTGGCACTAATTTTAAAGCTGCTTGTCATCTCCATGGCTGCACAATGTAATGATGACTTTGAGTCCACTACTTTTATACCCAACTATCTGCTGAGTTAGCTCCCTTTTCAAACATCTTGCAAAGTTTTGAATTCACTTCAATTCGTCCATGGTTGAAGCGGACAAGTTCTGATACATTCGTCGTCAATGGAATGTCGTCATCATAATGTAAAATAATTCTAGCAGCTACAACTAGTATGAGTTCAGCTGCCCAAATTGTATTGGCGTTGATAAATGCTGATTCAATGTCATAGGTGTTTTCTGGTAAATTCAGGTCTTCACATTCACTCAGAAAAGCTTTAATGAAACGATCTCTTGGAATTACCATTCCATTCGCTTCCCAATGTTTATGCAAATTCTTCACTTGTAAAATCCAATCCCATTCAAAATTAGGAAGTTTTGAAAACACATAGTTAGTATAGTTCACTTGGAAGACCTCATCCAATATCTCTATACGTCTGTGAAGAAGGGATGTCGACATTGTTTACTCACACAATCCACCACGTGAAATGACAATATCTGTTCTCGCTCATCCCATTTATACCCTCCAGGTTTTCCCGTCTTTCAAGTTCCTTGTCAGATGTTAAACTCAATTCTAATATATCTAAACATAGATGTTATAATAATGGGTGTAGGAAGAAATGTATGGGTGTATATTTGAATGAGCTAGCCATTCGAGCACATGTCTGAATAAGCTGTCCATTCGAACACACCTTGTGAATGGGCTTGTCATTCGAACGCATCTTATGAATGGATAGAACTTCTCATTCAACCACATCATTGAGTGATGTGTTAACAAAAAAAAATGTATATAATTTCATCTACGTTGTCTTTTTAGCGTTTAATAGAAGATTTATCTAAATATTCGTGAAAGGTGGTTTTATAGGGTTTTTTGCCAATCCAACTCCCATTCTTCTGAAGTGTGAGCATCCTTTAAATGTCTTTTAAGATTTTGCAACTTGTTGAATGGACTACTCATTCGAACACGTGTTTGAATGGGCTTGCCATTTGAACACGTGTTCGAATGAGTGCGGTCTTCCTACATCACCAATCAGCGAAATATACATATAAAAACCAAAGTTCTTTAGCATCGTCTGAAACGGATAACTATGCGGAAATCGCAAAATTTTCTTACCGGTGACAGTCGACCCCTGGGGGGGGGGGGAAGGTCATGAAAACCAAAATTCTTCAGAATCGTCTAAAACGGATAACTATGCTGAAATCGCAAAATTTTCTTACCGGTGACAGTCGACCCCTGGGGGGGGGTAGGGGGGGTAGGGGGTAGGTGGGGTAGGGGGGGTAGGGGGTAGGGGGAGGGGGGAGGGGGGTCTTATGACGTCACTTCCTGTTTTCGGACTGTCATTTCCCTATTACTGATGAAGACTTTCTGTGAGTGTTGATAGGTGCTGGTGAGTGTTTTGATAACTGTAGGCGAGTATTGATAAGTGCTGCTGGGTGACGGTAACTGCTGGTGAGTGTTAATAACTGCTGTGAGTGTCGATAACTGCTAGTGCGTGATGATAACTGTGAGTATGTGTTGAAAGCTGTAGGTGAGTTATGATAGCTGCTGGTTGGTGTTGGTTGTTGAATCGTTCTGTTGGTTATTACTTGCACATCATAACCTATTCCTGACTGCTTGCTATGTTTTTTCATTGCTGTGGGCTGTGCCATAAACAATAGATAATTACACTGACAGTTACACACATTCCCAGAAAACATCAAACGTCTTTTGGGGTTGCAAAATGGTTGTTATTTGGTTATGACGTCAATACAACCAAATTTGAACTTTTGAAGCTTCGTGTTATGTTGTCAATCACCCAGTACTTCGCTATTGTGCTCTACGCCATTTGCCTTCGTCATGGTCTTGAGTACTTATGGAAATACTCTTAGAAAATACTCTGAGTAAAACAATGCTTCGTGCTTGTAGGCAGGTTGTTTTTACATTTTATTATTTTATCGGGAAATTCTAAGCGAAGTTTAACAACAGCTTTGGAATTCTGAACGATTTGCAAACATTCTTAAGATGTCGGATGTTGAACAAAACTACACATTTGTAAGTAAAAAGAACGTTTATGTTTATGGGTATATTTAGCAACATTTCACATTTCTCAAAACTTTTTGTTGACCCAAGCACGTCAATTTCGACTCCATTTTGCAATAAAAAATATAGATCGCTGGACCACATAACACTTAGTTTTGATAATAAATTTCACGAAAAAAGTTTTCCTAAGGTTGTGTATGAAGGGTTTTTTCTAAAGCGTTTTTTATAAAACGTTTTTAGAACGTTGCGAAAAAACGTTTTCAAGCATTTCATATACAACCTTTAGAAAACGTATTTTGTAACTTTAAAAGTTATAGGAAAAATCTTTTAAAAACGTTATTTTAACCAAATTTGTTTTACGGGCTAAGTCTCAGTCACATTTGTTGAACATAGGGAAAGACTATTGGGTGGTGTTGAATAAAGTGGTCAAGAGGAGTACTTGATTTCCTCCGTCCATTCAACCATTCAACCAAAATTCGACGTTGGACTGACGTCGAAATCCGGAGTCATACTGACGTTGGAAATCAGACGTCTGTTCCATTCCATATATACAACTAAAACCCACGTCAGGCTGACATCGGAATCCGACGTCGGTTCCATTTCATATACAAATAAAAACCGACGGGTCAGTCCGACTTAAAAAACGTCGGGTCACAACGTCAACTCGACGTCATTTCGGTGTGGAGGGCGGCGGCATATATATATGATATATGCGTGTGCAGAAGAACCCAAACAAATCGCGCAGCGAGCAGTAAGGCCAATTTTGTAAGAACAGAAGCTACTTTTGAGGTCAGACGAGGACGCCACAAAGTTCCAATTCCATTGGAAAGTTGTTGTCTGATCTTTTGAAGAAATCAGTTTACAGCATGAGCGATGACCCCTTTGATGTTGATGATGATGACGATAATGACGTGGACGACGACGATAATGACGATGACGATAACGACGAAGATTACGCTATGACAACTTCTTCACTACCAGTGCAAAAAGAATTGAATGAGTCATCGATAACCCCATTAGCCAATATCATTGGTATATCATTCTTCTTTATGTTGACAATAATTTTATGATAGTAACTATAGATTTAGATTCGATTATAAGATTTTCTTTTTTGATTCTATTGCGATGTTCATCAAAACTCATTTTAAATTTTATTTGAAATTTTATAATTTTTTTGTTGCGGATATTTTGTTCAAATATTACTATATACCTAAAACTGTCGATTCGTCATCTATTTTCAACAAAACAATAGCTGCTCAAAGAAGTTAAACTGATGCAATGGAGACAATTCCACTCCTGCATGACTTAGACTATGGCATTCATTATTCAAAATAATATTAACACATAACAGAGCATAAGTTAACAGAACCTAATTACACTTTGCGTAGTCTCTGTCCTACACACCGCAATGTACAGTTTGTTTGTTTTTGTTTGTTTGTATGTGTGTATCTGTCTGTGTGTCTGTGTGTGTCTGTCTGTGTGTCTGTCTGTGTGTCTGTGTGTGTCTGTCTGTGTGCCTGTGTGCTTTTTTTGGTGGCATGTCGATGTGCTTTATCAGAGGAGGACAGGATTTTAACCTTAGCAATTTATTAACAACTCACACAAGCCATGCTGATAATTATAGAAGAATTATGTCAAACACAGTATAAACAAAAACTTCAAACGAAGTATAGAAAGAAGCTTCATTTCAGATATGCTAGAAGTTGGTTGGGAGACTCAATATCATATGATGAGTGCTGATAACTGCTGGTAAATTGATATACGCTGGTAAATAATGATAACTGCTGGTGTGGTAATACCTGATGACTGTGTTTATGACTGCTGGTGCATATTGATGACAGTTAGTAAGTGTTGATAACTACTTGTTACTGTTGTTAACTGCTGGTTAGTGTTGCTAACTGCCTCCTATTGTTGATAGCTGCCGTGAGTGTTGGTAAGTACTGGTTACTGTTGATAATTGCAGTGAGTCTTGATAACTATGCCTCAGTATTGATAACTACCGGGCAGTGCTGGTTATTGCTGGTAAATGTTGATAATTGAGTGACTGTGTTGACAACTGCTTCTTGATGTTTATAACTGCTGACCAGTGTTGATAACTGTTGATATAATGTTGGTAACTGAGTGAATGTTGGTAGCTGCTGGTAAGTGTTGGTAATTGGGTGAGTGTTGATAACTGCTGATCAGTGTTGATAACTGGTAAATCTTGATGACTTCTGGACAGTGTTGGTAACTGCAAGTCTGTGTTGATAACTGTTACTGTTTGTTGATAACCAGTCGTTAGTTCAAAATCTGCCAGTCAGTATCTCTATATGCTGCTGAGTGTTACTAAAGTTTTGGTTTTTGGAATGTGTTGGTGACTATTGGCACATGTTATACTCTATAATCAGACTACTTGCTGTATTTCTTAGCTTTACTAGAGGATGCCCGCTATACAATGGATAATTACATTGACATTTACAAACATTGTTATAACCGGGTGGGAAGGGGAGAGGGCACTTACATGATATAGATTACAATGAGTCTCAAAAAAAACGCTAAAATATGGAAGCGGTCCACCAGTTTCGTTAAAAAGAGGGTAATTTTGAGGCCAGAATTCCGCATGAAGTGCCAATTTCGTTGTAAATGGGTTAGTTGTCTGATCTTTTGAATAAATCAGCTTACAGTATGAGCGGTGACCCCTTTGATGTTGATGATGATGATACTGACGTGGACGATGACGATAATGACGATGACGATGGTGACGAAGATGACCGTATGACAACTACTTCGCTACCAGTGCAAAAGGAACTGAATGAGTCATCGCGAACCCCATTAGCACATATCGTTGGTATACCATTTTTCTTTATGATAATGAATTTTATGATAATAGCTATAGATTTATGTAACATTATAAGATACTATCATTTGACTAAAAAAAATATGAATTGGTTGAAATTGTGTAATTTTTGGTTTGGAAATTTTATTTCAAAAATTAATACGTATATAAAACTATCACCTGTTGTCTTGTTTTACAAAAAGTAATATTTATGTAAATCGTGAGAAAGGTCGCTGGAAATTAATGCTACAAATTTTTAAAAAGCGTGTCTGGTAATGACAACTACTAACCAATCCTTGCATACTAATTTGCCCAATGCTGAAATTATAATGTAAAATATTCGCAAATTCAAAATCAATCATTGGGACGATACATTTTGTATCGACCTATTATTAACAGACAAATGTATATTTGTGTACACCAACGCAATTTAAAGAGCAATGCTGTATTTTCTGTAGTTTTCTGGGTTTTAAGTACAGCAAAATGAAATTGCTGTTATTCAGTTACAATTCATTTCTATATTAAACACTTTGTTTTACAAGAATGCACAATATTGATTTAACAAAAAGTAATACGTTACAGGCTGACACCTTTTCGAAAATGACGCGATGATTTCGAGATTTTGAGTCTCTACAGCAGAACTTAAAATTTAAAATTTACAGTAGAGTTACAAGTACAAGTACAGTAGACGTACGTGTACAGTACACGTACAGACATTTACATACACAGTACAATCACAGCCAAGTACAAGCAACATATAACTAAAACCATAATCGAAGTCGAGTGTAAGCAAAATTCATAAAAAGAAGATGCTAAAATGCAAAGCCCACAAACAATAGCCAAATGCCAAGGCTTAGCGAATATAAAAGATTATAAGCTATTCATACCATCATGCTACACGCGGCATGTTACACCCGACATGTTGCACACGGCAGGTCACACACGGCATGTTACACGCGACATGTTACACGCGACATGTTGCATGTGGCATGTTACACGCGGCATTTCACGGATGGTATGTCATGCGCGACATGTTACAGGTGGCATATTACACGTGGCATGTTACACGCGACATGTAAATAACGGTAGGTCACACGCGATATGTTATACGCAACATTTAAACGTGGCATATTACACGCGGCAGTCGACAGATCGCTCGATATCAACAATTTGTCGTTTTTATCAACGTCACCAACAGACCGGCGCATTAAGAGACCGCTCACGACCTCGTCAACAAAGGGAACTACCCCGGAGCCGATATCAAGCTGTCCGAACGATACACCCATCGTGGTTGCTTCCGCTCTGCCATAGCAACGGTGTTAATGACACCAGGCAGATGTAGCAGCCGTAGTCAGTAAACGAATTGTACTAAATCGGCCACGTGGGTATGAAATAATGGCCCAGGAACAGTGTTAAGCCAACGTCAACTGCGTCTTCGAGAAGGCTGGGAATCAGCCGTTATTCGATTTAATTGGAAATCACCTTTGCTGGTGACAGATGATAATTTGATCACAAGGCATAATGCTGAAACCGTCTTCGAAGCTGAAATCATGCCGTACTGTACAAACGATTGTAGTGATCGTGGAATGGTATGGGATTCTGCAACTGAGGATAAATCGGCTCAGCATGCCGGTACCGTGACGCGTCAGTGCATTGACCCAGTTCAGAGGAAAGGAGCGTGATTCACTAAAAACTGGAATATGCAGCATGGCTTCAGAATGTTGTGAAATTACTACTGTTGTACAATTTGTATTGGTTGAATTTATGAGATGTGTTAACAAATTCTTAAAATAAGACAATTTACATATGTCATTGTGTTTTTAAATTGTGTTTACATATACATTAATTCACTGGTGCCTGTGGGTCCAACGCTTGTGTTTAACTCATTGATTTTACACAAAGCCATATCAATATCACATGATGAAAATTTGCATCATATAAAATAACGGTGAAGAAAAGCTGTACGAATAAAAAGAAAGATCGATTAACTAGATGACAATCCAAAAATGAGCTAAATTAAATTAATTTAAATTAAATAAGTTTTATATATTCTCCACAGGCCCCGTCGTAGCGAGTTCTCTTGTTGTTATCCTGCTGTGTGCCTTATTTATTTGCGTCTGCAGAAGAAAAAGGAAACGGTAATTAATGGTTGTTTTCATATAAACAATGTATGTGAGAATAGATGGTGTCCCATCGTGTATGCGTCTTTGTGTGTGAAACTGAAAGATAGTGACATCATTATCTCTTATTACATATATTGTGTAGCAATAAAAGTGCTAAAAATAACTGATTAGAGGTATTCCAGCCCTTCATAGAGAGAGAGGGAGAGAGAGAACAATAGAAAGAGAGAGAGAGAGAGAGAGAGAGAGAGAGAGAGAGAGAGAGACAGAGAGAGAGAGAGACAGAGAGAGAGACAGAGAGATAGATACATAGATGGATACAGAGATAGATAGATAGAGAGAGAGAGAGACAGAGACAGAAGCAGAGAGACAGAGAAGAAAACTGAACATGGTATATGCAGTCTGATACAAATTTAAGTTTGATATAAAAAAAACGTTTAAAACGATTGATGAGAGAGGACCGTTGTTATAAACGAAGATGTTCATATAACTTGTTTGATGTGTTTATAAAAGTTTGACTTTATGAAATCCATTATTTTAACGTTAAGTGCTTGGTTTCTCTTTCAGTCGCGACAACAGAAAAGTAGCTGCCATGAAACCTGTAATCTTCCCCGGTCATGTGGCTCGTGGTCTCCATGGTAACCTACGACTCATTGATTATTTTGTTTCTATTGATATTTTTCTTAATATAAACATCAATAAATCAATAATAACAAATACAATAATCATATTTGTCTTTTTTCTGTGAAATATGTTAAGATTTACACTAAATTTTAAATCTTTAAAATTTACGTTTAAAATATGAGGTTGAAAATATTTAAACAATTTGAGAATATCCAACAAAATATATATATTATAGCTAAAACTTTTTTACCTATAATCTATGTTGTAATTTAGGTTTTAAAACGCAAATTCTATACAGTTGAAAGGAATAAACGAAAACTTTAATGTAATAAATCATATTCAATGTGTTTTAAATTCAGACTTTGGTTCAGCTCTAAATCCTAGATATAAAGCTCAAGCAGGAGTAGAAAATCCTGGATCAAGTAATACTGCACCGGATTCGAGGCTTGCGGACGACTCTATAGGAGGCGCATGCAATACCAATCCAGTCGAAAGTAGTACTAATCATGCCTTCTGTCGTAAAAACGAGAACGACATTCCGTCTAAGGAGCAGCTTAATAATCAGTACAATGAATATCATGTCTATTGTGAGCTGACTGACCAATCAGAAGACGGTAAAACGATCGTCGCTAGGCAACAGGACATAACAGAAACAGATAAAAACAAACACGAAGAAGATTATTTAGAAATAATAGCGGATTGAGAGATTAATGAACATTGTTAAAAGAATAAATTAAAAGAAGTGAATGTGAAGATAAGCTTACTGCTATGTTACTTTTAAGCAACACAAAAGATGAAGTTTCTGAAATATTGAAATAAAACTATGTTACTAATTCAGAGTTATACACAAAACTCATGTTATCTATTGAAAGCACAGAATAATTAAAATTCGAAAGAGTAACCTCTGAGTTTGTCGATACTTGTTTGTGAGGAGGTGGGAGTGGGGCCAAAGAGAGGTCATGTGAAGGAAAAGCGGAGAGGGTAGGCTTGGGGAGAAGAGCGAAAAGTTTGAAATTTGGGTTTGGGGGAAGAGATCTGAAGAGAAGAGACTGGTTTTGGGAAAAGTTCAGAAGTTGAACTTGAACAGAGGTCTAAGAAGCGAAATTATGAAAGAAGGGAGAAGACTCATAACTTGGGAGGAGGGAAGAGGGGTGTAAATTGGGAAGAGGGAGATTTAACTTAAATCTAAATACACTTTGTTGTTATGTTGGGAGATTAATTTCTTCCTTGCTGATAATAACCTGTCAGATAATGACTCAAAATAAAAATAAATAAGTGATAGAATGAAAATGCTATTTATTTATTTGTTCATTATGGAATGAATATCAGAATATTTAAGAGAAACCACACTTTTATGCGTCTTTCCTTTTTTCTTTGTTATTATTTTTATGTCTCATGCAGTATTTTACACATTTTGAGAGACAGTAGCCAGTATTCGTTCTTATTTCGTATCATGCGTATATAGGGTTATATGTGCACACGGACTGTGTCAGGTAAGCACCTATTGTGCAAAATGTGCCCATGTGCACACAGGGGGTGTCAAGTAAGCACTTATTGGGTATAATGGACCCATATGGTTCCAATGGTGTACATAAAATGCTCTCACATTGCTTTATATTGGCACACATAGCACCAGAGTTTCACTTATGACTTCATCATCATACATACTTCACAATGCCATTCAATGAAATTCATACCTAAAACTTTCAAATTCAGTAGATAATTGAAACTCAATTTTGAAATTAGAAAGGTGCATCAAAGTTTTTGCTTGTTTTCTAATTGTTCAAAATTTCCTTATTTATATATTATCACTTACATTCTAAAAATATTAATAATTTAAATACTTTAGATTTTGGTGCTGAATTTATAGCAAATTTTCCATGTTAAGAAGTATACTTAAAATTACCATTGTTATAGTAATCAAGCGCAACGATGTCTCTCTCCTTCTGATTGGTGCTTTCTCCATCCTGTGTCTTATCCGTACTGAAGTTTGAAGTAATAGATGTAACAGCCCGCTGTTCCTTCTTGTAAACGTATTCCGCCCAGAAGTAGCAGCTTATACCGATCCACAACATTGAGAAGAGGATGTAGAGCTTGGTGTTTGTACAGAGAGCAAAGCTGTAGCCGAAGCCGATAGCGAGGCCTGCGCACCACCACAGCATATGATTCGAGAACGCTGCCTCTGTGTTGACTGCGAAGAACGTTCCGTAAAGCGCTGAAACAGTTGTAAGAAAATTTAAACATCTAAATTTTTTGTATTGTTTCATTCACATCTACTTCATGGCTCACAAAGCAACGTTCCTACCCAATTCATGGCTTATACTGCAACTTGCTATGTCAAAGTGGTTTGCTACTGACGCAAAGTAAAAAATCAAAGGTAAATGTAAATTGCTATATTTGAAAAAAATACTTAACGTACCTTTTCCAAATTTGGACTTGGTATTTCGTTACTGATCTTTCACCAATTTCCCAAAATTCGCCTTTATCAGACGTCTTTAAGTATTCTTAATTACCAAATGTTTTATGATATCACAGTTTTCAAGATTTAGTATCTCCTCGAGCCTCAGCCAACGCATTAACACGTCGCGGCATAGGCGTTACGAGTCTATTTATCATCTATTGTGGTATCCTGTGCCATTCCTCGATGAGGGCTTGTCTAAGTTCGACATGGATCTGGGGGGGGGGGGGGCGGCGTACGGGCTCAAACTCTTCGGTCAAGCGTATTTCTGCACCATGAGGACGCGCATTGTCCTGTATGAAAATTGTTTGTTTTATCATCCGTGCAGTACGGTACAATTTCACTCTCTATGATGATGTCGGCGTAACGAGTGGCGGTTAAATTGCCTTCAATAATTAGCAAAGGTGATCTCCAACCAAATCTGATAGCCTCCCCCCATACCATAAGGTTTCCTCCGCCAAATCTATCCACCTGGCGAGCACAAGGTCTTGCAAATCGCTCTTCCGTTCGCCGGTACACTCGATTACGATCATCGTGTGGAAACAGTTGAAATCGGGATTCATCATACAACAGTACTCTTCTCCAAAATATTCTTGGCCATCGGTTTCCCGAATGATTGGCCGCCCAATTTCTTTTCATACGCCGTCGACGTTCATACAAAACTTTTCCAATGTACGCTTTATGAGCTAGTATCCCGTAATCGCGCAATCGATTTAGCACTATGTGTTGACTGATGCGGTTGTTATGTCTCCCTGGAGTCGCATCGCGGTGGCCGTTGCGGTTCGAAACAGATCTCGAAGATGCGCCGGTCGCAGAGATCGATCTTGCGCTGGAGTATCTCTTGGTTGACCAGGTCGTGGACGGTTAAATATATGTGCAGAGCCTGCATGTGGTTGATACCGCCACTCTAAACTTCTAGCGATTGCTGATTGTGACAGGCCAGGCTCTAACATACCGATCGCTTGCCACCTCTTATTTTCGGTAAGACGTGGCATTTTGGTTTTTGGATTTTTTTTTGGATTTTTTCTTTTTGCAGTTGAGTGAATTATTCTTGAGTATCCAACCAATGCACTTATGCGCTTATAGTAATAAAACAACCAATGCGTTTACTTGTAATGATAATAATAATAATAATAATAATAATAATAATAATAATAATAATAATAATAATAATAATAATAATAGTAATAACAATAATAATAACATAGTCTAAATAGCACCACACATGCTGAACAACTTTATTTTGTCAGCTTTCGTTAGCTCTATCATGAAATTAGGCTATCTATTTATTTATAGAATTGTTTAGCAAAGTAACAGCAACTAACCAATAAGCGATTAATATGTGTGCGATCAGTGCTACTATTTAGAAACAACATTCAAACTTTTTTCTGCTGTAACAGTGCATTGTACCATAAATAACGGAACGTAAACAAAACGTCCTCATTTATTACATGATTATAACTCACTAACCAGCAAATCTTGTGTTATTGCACAACTGTTACATCACTCATCCTCTTATATAACATAGCTCTTACACAAGAAACCTCATCTGCGTTACATTATTCCTACATCATCAAACATCAACTCTGTTATTTCATAATTTTTACACCAGCAAACTCCTTTATATTATTATTCAATTCCTACACCAGGAAACCTCAACTGCGGTATTACATAGCTCCTACACCTCAAAACCGTAAATGTATTAATAGCTCCCTTCTGCACCCAGTAACTTCAACCGCGGTATTACATCACTCTTACACGACACTTCAGCAATGTTATTACGTGACACCTACAATACCAGACCTGAACTTTATTTTTACACCATTCCCCCAGCACCAAAATTGAACTTTTTGTGTATCACCGCTCCAACAAACCAAAAACTCTTTTTTACCATGACATTTCGTGTAATTCGGCATGCATCTATATTTTATAATCATTTGTCGTGAATACATGTGTATAGAATAAATATGATCTACCAAACGCGAGTAATTAAATTAAGATTAAAAATATTAAAATATCAAACAAGACATGCACATGCGAAAGTTTCGTATGTAAGCTAAACACACGAGGCATTCGATGAGATAAAATCCAGCGCTTGCCAGAGCTGCAAGATGGATGATGGATGTTAGGCTGAGCTTGCATATACCGAGCAAAGGTTTCTAGGGTTTTAGGCTGAGCCTTAAAAATAACAAGTAAAATGGGTGTAGGGTCTTTCCCTAATCCTAAAATATAGCGGCATGTTGAGTGTACGGCTTAGGCTGAGCTTTAAAAATAATGAACAATGTGGGTGTAGGGTCATAGGCTGAGCCTTTAAAATACCGAGCTAGTTGTGTGTAGGGTCTTAGGCAGAGCCTTAAAATAGAGAGCATAGGTAGTTGTTGGCGCTGAAGACGCCTGCTCTTGATTAACTATTTCCTGTCCTCTGTAGTCATAGACGACAACCAGTTGCTGCTGGATGCTTGAAGAACACCTGGACCATAAAAACCGTTTTGAAAGGGTACTTTTCACAAAACGTGAAATACACATTGTGACTGTGTATCTGAGATCACTTAAAAGTTCAGTTTAGATCATGCAGTTGACTAACAGAGTGATAAGACTGTATTCGTAAAAAAAATCAATAACAAATCCCATACCAGCATTCATTCACATAGCTGTACAAAGTGCTATCTAAAGATGGAAAAAAAAGTAAAGTTGTTTACATTTATAATGTGTACACATGCGTTGATTTGTGTTAGCACGTGGTCGGTATATCAATTCAGAACATGTATCTTAATATACATGGGACATTTCATACGCAGCGTGACGTAGATGTTACTTAATTTTGAATCGGAGTGATACTGTTATCTTGGAATGTAAAGTGTATTTAATGCTCTTGGTTCTTGCGTTGCTGTTCTCAGTGTCGTCATTCACAATACTCGTCAGTGTGACTTGAGGAGTCGGTACGTCAGGGATTTTGTTCTCCAAGAAATCTTCACGCCATTGTGTAATTAAGGATAGTTCAGTGAGTATTGCAGAGGAAAAGAGATAATTGTATTTTTTAGTGTACTGTGTGTCCGAGAGGGGAGGAGGCACTAGTTACCATGCGTGTTCATGACGTTTTAAAACAACCCCTAAACGAGAAGTCCTAATGTTAAAATAATACCCTCCTTTAACCGAACACAGATTGCGGTATTGAAAGAGCTCGTCTTTTTGTGGGAGAAATGTGGAGAACTGATTGAAAATTACACACTTTCTTGACGATATGGGGCACTCGGCGCGTATCACCTCTGGATCTCAAAATTATCTCCCCTTTCTTATTTTTGGACACACATGGTAACATGTATGACGCCAAGTGGCCAAACCCCGGGGCAGTCTGGACCTTTCAGAGTTAGTACTACAGGTATTTAACTTCGATTGGAATATACGGTACAATTTTGCTACAATATTTTATATCATTTTAGTTATTGCTATCTCAAATAAAAAATGACAATTCAAGGACCGGATCAAAATGAACTACTTCTAACATTTTACGTCTGGAACCGGACGTGACGTTAACAGGAAAAAACTACTTTCAGATACAACTGTAATTTATTGATACTTTTGTAATGGTAACTTTACATTAGTACATTAGTTCATGTACATTTAATATGCGAAAACGGACTTTGAAATTTTGCATTAGAAACTCATGTTAAAGGCATACGCTATGAGAGCTCACGTAGTCTCCAAACTTAATCTATTCATCGATTCACCATGAACAACGAGTGAGCAAATATTGTTTGTTATGTACTGTAGTTAGCCGTCAGACTGAAGGGCAAATAGCTCAAGCGGGAAAGTGTTCCCTCCTTTGGCGTGTGTGTTATTTGCTGTAGCTAGCCGTCAGACTGAAGGGCAAATAGCTCAAGCGGGAGGGTGTTCCCCCCTTTGGCGTGTGTGTTATTTGCTGTAGCTAGCCGTCAGACTGAAGGGCCAATAGCTCAAGCGGGAGGGTGTTCCCTCCTTTGACGTGTGTGTTATTTGCTGTAGCTAGCCGTCAGACTGAAGGGCCAATAGCTCAAGCGGGAGGGTGTTCCCCCCTTTGGCGTGTGTGTTATTTGCTGTAGCTAGCCGTCAGACTGAAGGGCCAATAGCTCAAGCGGGAGGGTGTTCCCCCCTTTGGCGTGTGTGTTATTTGCTGTAGCTAGCCGTCAAACTGAAGGGCCAATAGCTCAAGCGGGAGGGTGTTCCCTCCTTTGGCGTGTGTGTTATTTGCTGTAGCTAGCCGTCAGACTGAAGGGCCAATAGCTCAAGCGGGAGGGTGTTCCCTCCTTTGGCGTGTGTGTTATTTGCTGTAGCTTGCAGCAAGACTGAATAGCAAATCTCCGAGCGGGACTGTTTTCCCCGCTGAAATGTAGTAATACTTGCTATTAAGTTGTATTCACACTGTAAATGAGTTCTATCTCCATTTAATCCTTTAGGTGCGACAGCGTGGGGAAAGAAGTGCGGGACGAAGTGGAAAGTTGTAAGATAATTGTGAAGGAAGTGCGGGACGCAAGAGAAGAGTGTAAAAGGGTTCGAAAGAAGGTGCAAGACTGAGGCTGAGTGGTGGGTGAGAGTAGGGAACGAGGAAAGAGACGCAGTGAAGTGTTTGTATTGCAATACAAACGTATTGTTTTGTTTCTTTTCCTAGTATTTTCCTTGTACTTTTTTTCTTCTAATAACTGCAATTAGTAATATTCGGGCCATCTCTTTGTCATTTCCCTTTAATATACTTAGTACCGCAGTATTAAGCACTTATTTTGCTAGTGCCTTAGAGTACTCATTTTTTTTCCAGTGTTTTAGAGTACCTCAAGCTGCTTTGAAATTAATTAAGTAATAAATTCGAAAGAAAAACGAACATAAGGCTTTTTACTGTGACGAGTTAGTCACTAGACGTAAGGTCACACGATAATATTTTTTTCTGATGGTGAATACAAAACTGGACTATTTGTTTGCTTAAAAGTCGCCAATACTATTATGACATCTGAATTTCATGCATAGAGTCCAACAAAGCTACAGTCAAAAATGGATAGTTGTCGTGACAATTGGAAATCTGTAAAGGATACGGAAAATTTGTTTGATGTTGGTCATGGCCAAATCCGAAATTCAGAATAAGATATTTCATTTTAACTTTTGAATCATTTCAAAAACCCTTGCATAAATTTCAAATTATGTGTAGTTCCTTTAAATGAAAACGAACTGCTTTTTTTTTATTTTGACAGAGAAATTGCTGCAATGACAAGTAGATCCAAGACTGACCAACCTGACATGGAGATGATTACCTGGGAACCTTATGGTACCATGGATACGAAGACATACAAGAGACGGATATGGAAAAACGTCATTACTCTCAGCATCGCCTTTATGTTAAATTATATATCATATGGAGGATTGAGCAACCTTCAAAGCTCCCTCAACATCCATCAAGTTGAGTAGTTGTGACTTTTTTGTTTTACCTGTCAAAAGATTTCGATTTTGAAATATCCACAAATAGTTCATTTTATGTTTTTTTACTATTAATCACATATTAATCACATATCTAATATTATGACAAATTATTACAACTTGAAATGCTACGTATTCTAAGCAGAACAAAATATACTCAGACAACTCAATCAGTTGCAAACACTGATCAGAAGTGTAACAGATAACACATCTCTTCAGCAGTGTAACAGATTACACATGAAAGTGTCACAGATAACACCTTTTACAGAAGTGTAAGGGATCAAACAGCAAATCAGAAGTGTAACACGTGACACAAAAAATGAGATGTTTAGCAGCCGACATATCAAATCATAAAATATAACGGCATAGCAGTATCATCCGTAGTATGGTATTATCTATGCTAAAAAGAGTCCCAAAAATGTTTTATTTAACAGTTTACTGCTGATGCCGTTTTGGAGTACTGCTATACGTCACACTGAAGCTTTACGTTACGTTGTTCCATGTGAATATCACGCCACATATTCACTCAGTTATTGACGTCCTATACGCTAGAATACATCACTAATCCTACTTGTGTACTAGTTACCTTCATTTAGTACTGTCGCTGTCTTAATTACAAAGACATACGTTGTTTCACACACCATTATTGATCTAGTTAATGTGTTTGATATATGTATATTTTAGTCTCCTTTATCTGCACTTACTATATATATATATATATATATATATATATATATATATATATATATATATATATATATATATATATATATATATATATATATATATATATATATATATATAATATATATATATATATATATATATATATATGTGTGTGTGTGTGTGGTGACATGTACAATAAACCGTTGGTCATACCATTTTCATGCGGCACCACAAGAATGTTACCCATAGAGACGTAATTTATTTCATGATTGCCAGTGCGCGTAAAAAAGTACAGCAAACAAAAGCTTCAATATTGGGTAAACATCGTCATAACACGTAACGACGGGTCGACTGTTCTCATCATATACGGGGAGCAAAATGCCTCAGTTACATGAGTTTGCATTTACTCAAGTTCATTGAATCAAAGTATCAAAAATATACACTTGCTGTGAGAGAATTTTTATGCATATCCTGTTGTGTGGCTGTGTGCTGTTTGTTCGTTAATACACGTCATATTAGTAGGTTTTGTTACGTTCTGCGCAATTATTCGTCACGTCACTCTTGTATTTTCTTTCCTTATAGGTTTAAGGACATTATACACAAGTGGCTATTACGCTACGGAGCTTTTGCCCGTGATTAATATTTAACGTCATGTTTACAGGCTTAGGGACGTTCAGTACAAGTATCCGTTACGTCACTCTGGTGTTGTCGTGTATCTTTGTACCTACACTCATGATCCGCCTCATCAGCCACAAATGGACTATCACAGTCTCGTTCATTGGCTTTATATTATGGATTGCTGCGAATGGATACGCCGTGTGGGCAACCATGGTACCTGCGTCCATTATCAACGGGTATCTGATGTTATCCCAAATATAGCAAAACCCCACAATAGTACTTGTTTTATATTTGGGGTTCCACTGCAGCAGTATAATACATGTTTTAATTTGCTTTAACAAACACAGAGCATTCAATTTCTTTCCCATTTAACTAATCTGCAGTGCTTGTTTTTAAAAGCTTAGAAGATGTTATAATCCAGAGTTAAACATTTAGTGTTAAAATGTAACACAGCTATGACTTAATATCAATATTTTTGTCATTCATCATTTTTGTCATTCAACATATTATATACATAATTATATGATATCATATTAAACATAGAGCTGATGATTATTCTAAAAAGTATTCATTTGCGGAATTCCCACTCGATCTGTGGAGTGAAAAGGTTTTATACACAAATGACATGACAGAGTTTGGCTATTGGACAACAACAATACCTACTGATACCAATACCAATATTTGTTTGTTGTGTACATTGTATACTAAAAAATAAGGTGTTTTGGACGCATGCATTTTGTTTTTGGTACATCTTTGTAATGCATTAATACCCTTGTATCATCCTGACATAACTTTCAAGTACGCGAACGATGTGCATGTGTTGGGTGTCTGGAACGTTTATGTGACATGTATAGAACGTCTGTCTAAAGTGCTTGTGATAAATGCATCACATATTTGGTACGATTCTTTATTTCAAGCAATTTGCACAAATACAACCCCTGTACCATATGCCCCGGGTCACATATACTGCATGTCCTTAGGCCGTTTATTTGATTTAATTGATCTAGGTTTTTTGTGGCACCGCTGTGGGCTGCACAAGGAGCCTATTTCACCAGCCTCGGACGTGAATATGCCCGTGTCAATAACGAAAGGAAAGAACACCGCATCGCTGTCTTCTTCGGCGTGTATTTCATGTGCTACACTGCATGTACTACTGAGTGTACAATACTTCTCAGCGGCAGGGGTCAGGGATGGGCTTCAGGAGTTTGGGTTCAGCGGACGAGGGTCAGGAGTTTTGGGTCAGGGTGTGGGAGTTACGGAGATTGGGCGTAGGGGTTGGCTATCAGCGGTTGGGGGTCAGGGTTTGAAATTAAGGGGTAGGTCAGGGTTCGGGGTCAGAGGGTGCAAATTAGGGGTGGTGTAAGGATGAGTGTCAGAGGGTTCAAGTTAGGGGTGGTGTCACGGGTTGGTGTCAGAGGGTGCAAGTTACATGTGTGAGGGTTAGGGGTGGGTCAAGTGTTCGGGGTCAGGGATGGGAATTACGGGTTGAGAGTTGGGGTGGTCTCAGGGGTGGGGGTCAGAAGGAGGAGGCCAGGGGATGGGGATTAGATTAGTTGGTAAGAGCATTGTTTTTGTATTCCCAGGACCGGATCCGGTGAATGCAGTTACTTATTACAGAATTCTAAATTAACTCTTCTCAGTCTTTCCGCTATCACTTTAAATTAAAAGAATACTGGTTGAATTTACATTTCAACATATATTAAGCAACTGAAAAAATGACTTGCTCTCACAAATAATGTTCGAATATTAAAAGATATCAGTTGATGAGGTTTGGGAAACATTTAATGCATAGCTCAAGATGCTGTTGAGTTTAAACAGTTCACCCACAATGCCATGTTGCAGCTGGGATATTTGGTAATGTAATATCAACCACCGTGCTGCACACGCCTGCCCTTGGCAAAATCACAGGCCCTAGTAGCGAGGATATAACACAGAACTGTGGCATGAACTATTGTCCTTGGAGTACGTTAAACGCAACGCGTGTACAGAAAGTACCAGACAAACTGGTAAACAAACAGCCAGCAGCTAATATCGATTTGTAAAATTTCTGACAATCAGAAAATCATAATCCGACAAAGTACATTTGAATTATATTGATTTTTATTTTAAGTTTTGGCTTTAATATTTTGTTAAAGAGTAATCACGAAATGCCTTAAAATAACTAATACTGTAGTCTTTTAGAGTTTTACATTCTGCAAATTAATAAATATATTAAAGCAGTAGCAGTTGACGGGTTTAAGGGATGTGTAAATAGAAAGGTGTAATGTTTTAAGAGTTGGTTGCCAAGCAATCAAATACTACGATTGTTGTTAAAGGTATGGACACTTGTGGGCATTTATATCGCCATCGCCCTATGTGCCATTGTGACATCAATTGTTTTTGTTGAGCACCTGCCACGCCATCTAGTGAATGACTCAGGACTTAGCGTGAGACAGGAGCTTGTGACGCTGCTCACAGCAACACTACGGCAAGCTGTGCGCAAAAAGCAGCTTCTTCTGATCCCATTGACTATATACATGGGCTTAGAAGAGAGCTTTTTTGGTGCCGATTACAATAACGTAAGTAAATGTAATATTGCAACTGATTTTTATCAGATGGATATTGAATAAAATTGGTGAATCATTGACACTTATGTAACATAAGAACGTCGAGAGCTCACTTATTACAAAACTCCTAACATATGATTATCCAAGTAGTTTTACTTTTTTCATTTGTTCATAGATACATATTTCTGAATTGCAAATTCCAAGTTTTAAAGAGCAAACGATCTGGACTATTTCAGCATAGTAGTATACAATGTTTATATTTTCACAATGTCCACATAGTATTTTGTTGTTTACCTACGTGACGTAACCTGGTTTTGAATGTGTGATCTGGCTTTTTATTCACATCAATCCAAGTCACCTGATGTTGCTATTTATGTTTAAGTCTTGGATTGCATGTTCGCTTGGGATATGGATGGTCGGATTCTTGAATGTCCCGTTCGCAATCATGGGATCCGTGGTGTCGTTCAGTGCAGGACGGCTGGTCAAGGTCATTGGGCGGCTGCCAATATTTCTCACCGGTATGACTTCAATTAAGCACACTTTTCCGTTAACACACGCATTTCTCAAAGTTTCCAGAAAATAATTCTAAGAAAATAATGATAAATTTTAATGTGTAGCGTGTAAAATACTGTTTAGTAATTAGCAATGCCTTCTTTATTTATAAATAGCAAATACATGGCTGTCTGTTAGCTAGTTATGCTCTATCTCTTCTGTATATCAAATAAATATCTGTTTGGCAACTGGTTAGGCCTCATTCACTTGTCTATAACAAATAAATGACTGCTTAATAGGTAGATATGCCTCGTCCATTTATTTATATCAAATAAATAATTTCTTAATAGCTAGTATTGGCATTAGCATATTAATGTGTGGACAAGTTTATGGGATTTATGATAAAAATCTTAAGAATACTACAGTGTTGTATTCACGCAATTGTATTCACATTTTTGCAACAGTTCCTTAATGTAATTGACTGCCTTGGTATTCCCAAAAGTTAACTGTGCGGCGAATCGGCTGATCTGACTGGTTGTACAATTTTAGGTTAATTTTTGTATATTTAATCGGTAAAATTTAATAACATACTTTGGGGCATTCTGGCTGTCAACGGAGCAGTTAACAGAGTCAGTTAACAGTGCATTTTAGCTATTGATGATATCCCTATAAATGTTTTGTAGGATTATGTTTGGATGTTACCAATCAAGTATTCCTGGCTCTCTGGACGATAAATCCTGCTAAGAAGGTACTCTTTGCCTTAGTTCCCGTCTTGTGGGGATCGTCTGATGCCATCTGGATGACTTTACTTGGAGGTCAGCAGGAACACAATCCAACTGTCATCTCATTAAAGTACATTACATGCCTGTGTTTAGACCAAGAGTGTTGACAATATGCCATTATCGTTAACTGCGATGTCATATTTTTTTGTCAATTTCACAAAGATTTTTATTTCAAAATTGAGTTTTTGAGATAAGAAATTTTCCATGTTCATTACAATATTGCTAAGTTTCGAGGTAAATGAGTAGATTAAACTCTCGTAGCATGTGTACACCACAGTTGATAGCATGGTGAAAATATCAGAGCAAACAGTATTGCGAACATTCCGTATAATAAATGCAAAAATGTGCATATACAGTATGAGAGAGTACTCCACGAGTATGCACCATGGGTAGCGGCAGCATGGCCTTCTGTCCAAACAAAAATTGGAAAAAAATGTTATACAAGAGTATGCCGAACACATAGTATAATTAAACACACTCACCGAACAAATACACCGAGTGCACAAAATGTTCCGAGTTATAATGGCTGTTTCGAGCCGCATTATTGTACATTATAGTCTGAGTGATAATGCATGTTTGGAGGGCGGTTTGACTAGTAATAATTATTTGGGACAGCATGGGTACTCAATTCGATCTGAGTGATAATGGGTGTTTTGAACAGCATGATTACACAGTATGATCTGAGTGATAACGTGTCTGAAGAAGTACGATATAAGCTCCTACAATATAAATCCACTCATAATAGATCCATAGCATTTGTATTCATACAGCATGAACCTACGGAACGAGTAAGATATTGTGCCTGTTCTATTACATTAGGCCGAACATTATAAAAAACAGCATATAATCCTTCTAGAAGACATTGCCGTCTGAATTAGGATAAAGTTAACTTTAATGTTACGTGCCTTAAGCAAGGCAAAGTGGTGGTCTTAATCGAGAGGTGCCACTGAAGCATAAAATCTTATCAAAAATTTTATACACCTAAAAACAAGACGAATGTAAAAGATACATGATATAGAATAAGACGAAATGGTACAAAACTTACCAATGTTGTACAACATTTGAGAATGTTATGCAAAACTTACCACTGTTGCACAAAACTTACCCACATTGTACAAAACTTACCAATGTTGATGGACCTTACTAATGTTGCTTATTTCAATTTACAGGGTTTGCAGAAATGTCGTGTAATAAGTATTAACTTGCATTCTTTCAGCTTTGTACGGCGCCTTTTTCTCCGACTCCACAGAGGCGGCGTTCTCTAATTTCATGCTGTGGCTCTGCGCCGGCCTCGCTATCGGCTTCGGCTACAGTGCTGCTATGTGTACAAACACCAAGCTCTACATACTCTTCGCCATGTTATGGGTCGGCATTAGCTGTTATTTTGGCGCGGAGCTCATTAACAGGAAGGAAACAGCAAATGATGTAGATCCGAACGCTTTGAATGCACTGCAAACAACGACCAAAGAGAACACGCCTCTTCTTTCTTCTCAAACCCAAGTCAAAATCACCTGTCCATAAACGCACTTTAACGCATTTCTTTTCCTTTAGGGTGTTTAACATGACTAGGAAATCATCCACAAGATTATCAATACCGCAATCACCTCCTATCACCATTCTGTAGCCCAATTCCGAAAAAGTTCTCATTTGTTCTCATGGTGGAAGGGGGTGTTGGAAGCGCTCATATATCAACTAGTTATAGTACGTGTCCATATCATTTTCAAACAACCCCCTTTAAATAAACGTAGAACGAGTTCTAAAGAACCAATTTACAATCAAATTGCAATCGAATTGTTTCTTCAGCTGACTAATCCAGAAAACGTGTATATAGCGATTTCTGTTAAAATGCGACATTTAATAGTGCTCCCTAATACTGTGATTTTGGCAAAAATGGTCCCCGTATTGCTGGAATAACACAACTATCAGATTTAAGTTTCAGTAACGAAATACGCATAATTACTTTAGCTATTTCAGATTGAAATCTGCCAATAAAATTTGATTTGAACAGCAATTGAAGTTATCTAGGCTTTTTCATATAAAATCTGACATGATAATTTGATACATTGATACATTTGATAATACTTATACGAGTTAACAAGAAGGGTTTCATGCTGGCTTGAACATAATAGCTTGCTTATCAACAATAAAGGTACATGAGTAAAAAGTTACAGATTCTATGAGGATATCTAAATCATCTATATTTATTTGATTGTATCGAAACTAAAAGAAACATATTGCATAACAAAAGATGCTATTTTTTAACCAATCATTGCAGCAGTTTCAGCTGTATAAATTATCAGATAGCGGAGTAATAAATTTTATCAAATAGGCGTGTAAATTTAGTTCATTAATAAAAATGTTCTGTAGCTGAAATATAAAACGATTTTACATTTTACCGTTTACATATCACGTTTGTATAGTTTATTATAAAAGCTGGTCTTTTACCGTAAAGTTGTTTATAATGGGAATTATTGATAAAAAAGGTTTTAAAGTGATGTTTTTCGGGTGTTTCCAGCTGGTTAATTTCTCGTTTAGTTATGCACATTCAATGAAGCCCTCTCTTTTATTACGACGAAAAACAAAGGGACTCGTAAGAATTTAAATACAAAAATAAAATTTACATTACATAAGCTATATTCGAGTCGTGGTATCTGGCCAATCCCGTGGGGGGGGGGGGGGGGGGCTGGCAGGAGAGATGTATGATGAGTAGGCCCCGAAACATCAAAGAACTTGTCTTCATCACTGACGAACTCGAATCTCAGCAAGTTGACAAATCCGTGGAGATCTGTCGCTGCGTATGTGTCTGCTTACATAGTTTCATTTATTCCGTATTAGAATAAACATTCCACAGAATTTTTCTCCAAGGGGCCTGTCAAGGGCTGTTTCTAACCCGCCCAAAGGTGTAGATAAGCGAACATTGGCCTTTGTGAGGTACAACTGTTCTTATTTTCTAAAACGCCTTTTACCAGTAAATGCGTAGTTCGCATTCTTCACCTTTAGACCTTTCGAACATCTGCCTTTGCCATCCCTCTTGGATGGTAATGGTATAAAATACAGAATGTGGGTAATGTGTCGTTTCTCAGTCTTAAGACTCGAGTGCTTCCGGTTTGGCAAACAAAACGACTGCTTGATGCTTCTTTTATTGCACAGCTATTCTATTCAGGGAATGGATGGATAGAGTCGGACATGGATAGGGTGGGAGTTCACTCACAGGATTTAAAACTAACTTTTCTGCTTCTTTTTTTGTTTGTTTGGGAAGAAGTAGGCATAGGGTTGGCCATGGGGGCGGTGGCTGAGCTGAGGAGAGCGGTATCTGTTAACATGGCATAGAGTTGCTGCTCCAAGAAGCCACACCAACATAATGTGGACCATTCCACTCCTACATAATTCCAACTAAACATGGGTGGTCTTTATTCAAAATAATGTTAACAATTAATGGAGCATGTTAACATTCGAGTAGACTCTGTGCAACACCACGCATTGTAAAGTGTTTTTATTTTTTAAGAAGGGGGGGGGGGAGAAATGTGATGGATACATGACAAACGGGAGGAGAACAGGGTTTGTGACGTTAGCAATTAGTTAACACGCCACGCAAGACATACTGATAATTATATAGGAATTTCCCCGATGCTAAAATCAAAAGCAGTATAAAAAGAAATGTTTATGTCAAACCCGTTTATGCCCATTAAAAACAAACAAAAAACAGACAAAGAGCGAAAAACGTGGCGAAAATTGGATAGTTTTGAGGCTATATAAGGCAGGCTGCGAGGAGTGCCAATTTCGTTGAAAAGAGAGAGGGGGTTAATTTGCATTCAGTGCACATTTCCCACAGAATGGGGAGTTCTTTCAGAATTATATTTAACATTTGGATATAAAAAGGGGTATTGTTTTTCAAATCAGCACTCCGCGCTCAGCATGGCTAACAGTTTGTACAGATGCACCCCCACACCCTCCCCACCCCTACCCCCAAAAGCGAAACGAGTTATGCCGATAGTTTTATGCTATGAATAAAACAGTCAGTTAGTACTGATAAAGACTCGTTCTTTTTTACACATAGTTGGTTATGCATTATCTTTGACATAAGTTAATTACTGAAATTAGTCCGCTTTCTTCCAACTTATCTATTGTTGTTGTTGTTGTTGTTTTTTTTTTTTTTGTTTTTTTACTTTTTATTTAGTTGATAACGTTTCATATTAAAAAGGAGGGGATGGCGGTGGTGCGTGGGGAGAGGGTGAGGGGCCGTGCTAGGGAGGGGAAGAAGGGGTGTTTCTTTTATGTATAATGAATGACTTGAAGTAATGTATTGCATAACATGCTTTGTGACATATTTCATTAAAAATAGCAAGGAGTGGAAACATTTTCAACGCAAATATCTGTGACTAACACACAAAAGTTTGTGCAAGATATCGATTTTTCCTTGAATCTTTGGATATTTTGATACTTTGGGATTAAGAAGTGTTTAAAAGATCGGCGATATTTAATATCATATTAAGATAATCTTACTAGTGTGGTGGTATTTTAGGATAAATCATGGGAATATCTTTGCTGCATTGCTTTGTTGTGGCTTCTTCTGTAATAAATACCGGTGAGTGATGATAACTGATGGTTAGTGTTGATAACTGCTGGTGAGTGTTGATAACTGCTGGTGAGTGTTGATAACTCTTTGGGTGTCTTGATAACTGCCGGTGAGTGTTAATAACTGCTGGTTTGTGATGATAACTGATGGTTAGTGTTGATAACTGCTGGTGGGTGATAATAAATGATGGTTAGTGTTGATAACTGCTGATGAGTGTTGATAACTGCTGGTGAGTGGTGATAACTGCTGGTGAGTGTTGATAACTGCTGGTGAGTGTTGATAACTGCTGGTGAGTGGTGATAACTGCTGGTGAGTGTTGATAACTGCTGGTGAGTGTTGATAACTCTTTGGGTGTCTTGATAACTGCCGGTGAGTGTTAATAACTGCTGGTTTGTGTTGAGAACTACTGGTGAGTGTTGACAGCTATTGGTGGGTGATGATAGCTGTTGTTGAGTGTTGATAACTGCTGGTGAGTGTTGATAACTGCTGGTTGGTGTTGATTGTTGAGTTGTTGTGTTGGTGATGACTTGCACATCATTACCTATTCCTGACTGCCTGCTTTATTTTATTATGGCGCGGGCTGTGCCATATACAATAGATAATTACATTGACAGTTACACACATAACCAACAAACGTCAAACGTCTTTTGGGGGGTTGCAAAATGGTTGTGTTTTTGTTATGACGTCAATACAACAAAATTTAAACTTTTGAAACGTCGTAAAAATGTCAGGTTTGGTCTCGATGTATATGGTTGGAAAGGAACGGGTTGCTAAATGGTTGTTGTTTGGTCATGACGTCAGTACAATCATATTTGAATTTTTGAAGCTTCGTGTTATGTTGTCAATCATCCAGTACTTCGCTAATGTGCTCTACGTCATTTGTCTTCGTCATGGTCTTGAGTACTTATGGAAATACTCTTAGAAAATACTCTGTCTAAAACAATGCTTCGTGCTTGTAGGCAGGTTGTTTTTACATTTTATGTTTTATCGGGAAATTCTAAGCGAAGTTTAAAAACAGCTTTGGAATTCTTAACGATTCGCAAACATTCTTAAGATGTCGGATGTTGAACGAAACTACACATTGTAAGATAAAAAGAATATTTATGTTTATGGGTATATTTAACAATATTTCACATTTCTCAAAACTTGTCCTTGACCTAAACGAATCACGTGATAATTTATTTCACGAGGAAGGTTTTCCTGAGGTTGTGTATGAAACGTTCTTAAAGGTTTTTATAAAAACGTTTTTAGAACGTTGCAAAAAATAGTTTTAGGCATTTAATATATAACCTTTAGAAAACGTATTTTGCAACTTTAAAACTTATGGAAAAAGTTTTTAAAACGTTATTTTAACCAAATTTGTTCTACGGGCTATGTCACAGTCATAATTGTTGCAAGACTACTGGGTGATGTTGAATAAGGTAGTCAAGAGGAGTCTTGAGTTCTTCCATCCATTTCAACCAAAATTCGACGTTGGACTGACGTCGAAATCCGAAGTCATACTGACATAGAAAATCAATCTGTTACATCCCATATACAACTAAAACCCACATGAAATTGACCTCGAAACCCGACGTCATTCTGACGTTGAAAATCCGACGTCGGTTCCATTTCATATATATATAAACCGGCACGTCAGTGCGACTTAGAAAACGTCGGGTCACAACGCCAACTCGACGTCATTTGGGAAGGGGGTGGCGGCGACATATATATATGATGTGCAGAAGAATCCAAACAAATCGAGAAGCGAGCAGTACAGACAATTTTATAAGAAAAGAAGCTAATTTTGAGGTCAGACGAGGACACCGCAAAGTGCCAATTCCATAGGAAAGGGGTTAGTTTTCTGATCTTTTGAAGAAATCAGTTTACAGCATGAGCGATGACCCCTTTGATGTTGATGATGATGACGATAATGACGTGGACGACGACGATAATGACGATGAGGATGACGACGAAGATGATGCTTTACCAACTTCTTCACTAACAGTACAAAAAGAATTGAATGAGTCGACAACCCTATTAGCCAATATCATTGGTATATCATTCTTCTTTATTTATATATATATATAAATATATACAAATAAAAATATATATAAATATTACATATATATATATATATATATGTAAAGAAAATGTTTTTTCAACATTTATTTGCAAGGCTATTATACTGTATACATAAAAAGATAGATTTTATATTGACAATAATTTTATGATAGCAACTATAGATTTAGATTCGATTATAAGATTTTCTCTTTTGATTCTTTTGAAACTCATTTTAAATTTTATTTGAAATTTTATAATTTTTTGTTGTGGATATTTTGATCAAATATTACTATACACCTAAAACTGTCGATTGGTCGTCTATTTTCAACAAAACAATAGCTGCTCAAAGAAGTTAAACTGATGCAATGGAGACAATTCCACTCCTACATGATTTAGACTACGGCATTCATTATTAAAAAAAATATTAACACATAACAGAGCATAAGCTAACAAAACCTAATTACACTTTGCGTAGTCTCTGTCCTACACACAGCAATGTACAGTTTGTTTGTTTTTGTTTGTTTGTATCTGTGTTTCTGTGTGTGACTGTGTGTGTCTGTCTCTGTGTCTGTGTGCTTTTTTGGTGACATGCCGATATGCTTTATCATAGGAGAACAAGGTTTTTACCTTAGCAATTAGTGAACAACTCACACAAGCCATCCTGATAATTATATAAGAATTATATCAAACACAGTATAAACAGAAACTTCACACGCAGCATAAAAAGAAGCTTTACTTCAAATATGCGGGAAGTGGGTTGGGGGACTTAATATCATATGATGAGTGCTGATAACTGCTGGTAAATTGATACACGCTCGAAAATAATGATAACTGCTGGTGTGGTAATACCTGCTGACTGTGTTTATGACTGCTGATGCATATTGATAACTTGTTAGTTTGTGTTGATAACTGCTGGTTACTGTTGATAACTTCTGGTGAGTGTTGATACATGCTGACTTTGTTGATAAGTGCTGATGTGTGTTGATAACTGCTGGTTAGTGTTGATACATGCTGACTTTGTTGATAAGTGCTGATGTGTGTTGATAACTGCTGGTTAGTGTTGCTAGCTGCCTACTAGTGTTGATAGCTGCCGTGAGTGTTGATAAGTACTGGTTACTGTTGATAATTGCAGTGAGTCTTGATAACTATGCCTCAGTATTGACAACTACCGGGCAGTGCTGCTTATTGCTGGTAAATGTTGATAATTGAGTGACTGTGTTGACAACTGCTGCTTGATGTTTATAAATGCTAGCCAGTGTTGATAACTGTTGATATAATGTTGATAACTTAGTGCATGTTGATAGCTGCTGGTAAGTCTTGGTAATCGGATGAGTGTTGATAACTGCTGATCAGCGTTGATAACTGGTAAATCTTGATGATTTCTGGACAGTATTGGTAACTGCTAGTCAGTGTTGATAACTGTTGCTGTTTGTTGATAACCAGTGGTTAGTTCAAAACCTGCCCGTCAGTATCTCTATATGCTGCTGAGTGTTACTAATTGTTGGAAAGTGTTGGTGACTATTGGCACATGTTATACTCTATAATCAGACTACTTGCTGTATTTCTTAGCTTTACTAGAGGATGCCCGCTATACAATGGATACTTACATTGACAATTACAAACATTTTTCTAACCGGGTGGGAAGAGAAGAGGGCACTTACATGATATGGATTACAATGAGTGTCCAAAAAGCGCTAAAATATGGAGGCGGTCCACCAGTTTCGTTAAAATGAGGGTAATTTTGAGGCCATAATTCCGCATGAAGTGCCAATTTCGTTGAAAAGGGGTTAGTTGTCTGATCTCTTGAATAAATCAGCTTACAGCATGAGCGATGACCCCTTTGATGTTGATGATGATGATAATTACGTGGACGACGACGATAATAACGATGACGATGGCGACGAAGATGACGCTATGACAACTACTTCGCTACCAGTGCAAAAAGAATTGACTGAGTCTTCGCGAACCCCATTAGCCCATATCATTGGTATATCAGTCTTCTTTATGATAATAAATTTTATGATAATCGCTATAGATTTATATTGCATTATAAGATTCTATCATTTGACTGAAAAAATTAGGAATTGGTTGGAATTGTGTAATGTTTGGTTGGGAAATTTTTTTAAAAATTAATATGTATATAAAACTATTACCTGTTGTTTTTTTCACAAAAAGTAACATTTATGTAAACCGTGAGAAAGGTCGCTTTTCTAAGCAAGAAATTAATGCTACCAATTTTTCAAAAGCATGTTTGGTAATGACAGCTAATAACCAATCCTTGCATACTAATTTGCGAAATCCTGAAATTGTAATGTAAAATATTCGCAAATTCAAAACCAAACGCTAGGAAGATAAATTTTGTATCGACCTATAATTAACAGAGAAATGTATATTTGTGTATACTAACACAATTTAAAGAGCAATGATGTATTTGCCTCATTTTTCTGGCTTTTAAGTGTTGCAAAATGAAATTGCTGTTTTTCAGTTACAACTCGTCTCGATATTAAACACTTTGTTTTACAAGAATGCACAATATTGATTTAGCAAAAGGTAACACATATATACATTAATACACTGATGTCTGTGGGTCCAAAGCTTGTGTTTTCCTCATTGATTTTGCACAAAGCCATATCAATATCACTTGATGAAAGCTTGCAACATATAAAATAACGGTGAAGAAAATCGTGTACGAATAAAAAGCAAGATCTATTAACTAGAGGACAATCCAAAATGAAGTTCAATTAAATTAAATTAAATTAGTTTATATATTCTCGACAGACCCCGTCGTAGCGGGTTCTCTAGTTGTTATCCTGCTGTGTGCGTTATTCATTGTTGTCTGCAGAAGAAAAAGAAAACGTTAATTAATGGTTCTTTTAATTAATCGAGATGTTGAATCTGCTAGTTTTTAGTCTAAACCTAAAAACAATAAACTGTTTATTTATTATTATTTTGTTTTGTTTTGTTTTGTTTTTTTGCTATCAAATTCTAGCAAAGTAAACTTAATAATTTTACTTGTTTTCAAAGAATGTAAAATCCCAGCTCCAAAAATATTCTGCTACATTCTCTGCCTTCATCTAAAATCATTGTGTGTGCATGTATTTGTGAAAAAAGGGCATCCCATCGTGTATGCGTCTCTGTGTATGAATGGGTGTGTAAATGAGAATAAAAGAATGTCCTATCGTGTTTGCGTCTTTGTGTATGCGTGTGTGCATGTGAGAATAAATGGGTGTCCCATCGTGTATGCGTCTTTGTGTATTAGTGTGTGTAGATGAGAATAAAAGTGTGTCCCATCGTGTATTCGTCTTTGTATATATATGTGTGTATGTGAGAATTAAAGGGTGCCCCATCGTGTATGCGTCTTTGTGTATGATTGTGTGTGTGTGAGAATAAAAGGGTATCCCATCGTGTATGCGTCTTTGTGTATGTGTGTGTATGTGAGAGTAAATTGGTGTTCCATCGTGTATGCCTCTTTGTGTATGGTTGTGTGTGTGAGATTAAAACGGTGTCCCATAGTGTATTCGTCTTTGTATATGCGTGTGTGTATGTGAGAATAAAAGGGTGTGCCATCGTATATACGTCTTTGTGTATGTTTGTGTGTGTGAAAGAATAAATGAATGTCCCATCGTGTATGCGTCTTTGTGTATGCGTGTGCTTATGTGAGAATAAAAGGGCATCCCATTGTGTATGCGTCTTTGTATATGAGTGTGTGTGTAGATGAGAATAAAAGGGTGTAACATCATGTATGCGTCTCTATGTGTGCGTGTGTGTTTATGTAAGAATAAAAGGGTGTAACATCGTCTATTCTTCTGTGAGTGTGCGTGTGTGTATGTGAGAATAAAAGGCTGTCCCATCGTGTATGCGTCTGTTTGTGTGCGTGTGTGTATGTGAGAATTAAAAGAATGCCCAATCCTGTATGCGTCTAAAAGAGTGTCCAGTCTTGTAGGAGTCTTTGTGTATATAGTGTGTGTATGTGAGAATAACAGGGTGTCCTATCTTGTAGATATCTTTGTGTATATGTGTGTGTATGTGAGAATATGCGTTTTTGTGTATGCCTGTCTGTGTATTTGAGAATAAATGGTGTCCCATCGTGTATGCGTCTTTGTGTACGTGTGTGTGTATGTGAGAGCAAAAGAGTGTCCCAGCCTGTATGCGTCTTTGTGTATGTGTGTGTGTATATGAGAACAAAAGAGTGTCCCATCCTGTATGCGTCTTTGTGTGTATGTGTGTGTGTATGTGAAAATAAAAGGGTGTCCCATCCTGTATGCGTCTTTGTGTATGTGTGTGTATGTGGAATAAAAGGGTGTCCCATCGTGTATGCGTCTTTGTTCTTGAAAGTTAAAGATAGTGAAATCGGCATTATCTGTTATTACATATATTTTTTAGCAACAGAACTGCTAAAATATTAAAAATAACTGATTAGGGGTATCCCAGCCCTTCAGAGAGAGAGAGAAAGAGAGAGAGTGAGAGAGAGAGAGAGAGGGAGGGAGGGAGGGAGGGAGGGAGGGAGGGAGGGAGGGAGGGAGGGAGGGAGGGAGGGAGGGTGGGAGGGAGGGAGGGAGGGAGGGAGGGAGAGGGAGGGAGGGAGAGGGAGGGAGGGAGAGGGAGGGAGAGAGAGAACAATAGAAATAGAGAGAGGGGGAGATTGGTAGATAGATAGATAGACAGACAGATAGATAGATAGATAGATAGATAGATAGATAGATAGACAGACAGATAGATAGATAGATAGATAGATAGATAGATAGATAGATAGATAGATAGATAGATAGATAGATAGATAGATAGATAGAGAGCGCGAGAGAGAAAGAGAGAGAGGAAGGGAGAGGGAGAGAGAGAGAACAATAGAAATAGAGAGACGGGGGAGATAGGTAGGTAGATAGATAGATAGATAGATAGATAGATAGAGAGAGAGAGAGAGAGAGAGAGAGAGAGAGAGAGAGAGAGAGAGAGAGAGAGAGAGAGAGAGAGAGAGAGAGAGCAAAAAACAGAACATGGCATATGCAGTCTGATATAAAATTTAAATTTGATAAAAAACCTTTAAAAGGATTGTAGAGAGAGACTGTTGTTATAAACGAAAATATTCTTATATCTAGTTTGATGTCCTTAGAAAAAGTTTACTTTAGGAAATCGATTGTTTTATTATTGGTGCTTGGTTTCTCCTTCAGTCGCGACAACAAAGTAGCCTTCATGAATCCTGTAATCTTCCCCGGTCACGTGGCTCGCGGTCTCCATGGTAGCTTACGACTCATTGATTATTCTGTTTAGACTGATATTTTAAAATAACACTAAATTTTGAAAATTTTAAAATTTACCTATACAGTTTGAGGTCGAAAATATTTAAACAATTTGAGAATTTCCAATAAAATATTTATATTGTAGCTAAACTTTTTTCATCTTTGATCACTGTTTTAGTTTAAACTTTCAAATGCAAATTCTACACAGTTGAAAGGAATATAAGAAAAATTAATGTTAAAAATCAAATTCAATGTTTATTAATTTCAGACTCTGGTTCAGCTGTAAATCCTAGATATAAAGCTCAAGTAGAAGTGGAAAAACCGGACAACTCTGGATCAAGAAATATGGCACTGGATTCGAGGCTAGCAAACGACTCTATAGGCGGCGCATGCCCAACCAATGCAGCCGGAACCGGTACTAATCATGCCTTCTGTCGTAAAAACGAGAACGAAATTCCGTCTAAGGAGCAGCTTAATAATCAGTACAATGAATATCATGTCTATTGTGAGCTGACTGACTTATCAGAAGACGGTAAAACGCTCGTCGCTAGGCAACAGGACATAACAGAAACAGATAAAAACAAACACGAAGAAGATTATTTAGAAATTATAGCGGATTGAGAGAGTAAAGAATATTGTTAAAAGAATAAATTGAAAGAAATGAATGTGAAGGTGAACTTACTGCTATGTTAGTTTTAAGCAACAACTAATATGTAGTTTATGAACTATTGAAATAAAACTATACTACGAATGCGGTGTTATGCATAAAACTCATGTTATCTATTGAGAGCACAGAATGATTAAAATCGAAAGAGTAAGTGTTTCTGAGGAGGTGGGAATGGGGCCAAAGAGAGGTTATGTGAAGGGAAGGTGGAGAGGGGAGGATTGGGAAGAAGAGCGAAAAGTTTAAAATTTGGGTTGGGAAAGACATCTGAAGAGAAGAGGTTGGTGGTGGGAGAAGTTGAGAAGCTGAACTTGAACATAGGCCTAAGAAGCGAAACTATAAAAAAGGGAGAATACTCATTACTTGGGAGGAGGGAAGAGGAGTAAATTTGGGGGGGGGGGACATTTAACTTAAATCTAAATACACCTTGTTGTTCTGTTGGAGGATTAATTTCTTCCTTGCTGATAATAATGTGCCAGCCTCGAAATAAAAATAAATAAGGACAATGGATATGCTATTTATTTATATTTATAATAAATAAGTACAATGGTTATGCCATTTATTTCTTTGTTCATTATGGAATGAATATCACGATATTTAAGAGAAACCACATTGTTATGTTTCTTTCCTTTCTTCATTTATTATTATTATTATTGTTATTATTATTATTATTACCCAGTAGCCAGTATGCGCTCTAGTTTTGCATCACGCTTGTATAGTGTTATATGTGCACACAGGGGGTGTCAGGTAAGAACCCCTATTGTGCAAAAATGTGCCTATGTGCCCACAGGGGGTGTCAGGTAAGCACCTACTGGGCATAATGCTCCCATATGGTTCCAATGGTGTACATTAAATACTCTCACATTGCTTTATATTGGCACACATAGCACCAGAGTTTTACTTATGGCTTCATCATCATAAATGCTTCGCAATGGCATTCAATCAAATTCATACCTAAAATTTTCAAATTCAGTAGACAATTGAAATCAATTTTGAAATTAGAAAGGTGCATCAAAGATTTTGCTTGTTTTCTAAATGTTCAAAATTTCCTTTTTTATATATTATCACTTACATTCTAAAATATTAATAATTTAAATACTTTAGATTTTGATACTGGATTTATAGCAAATTTTCAATGTTAAGAAGTGTACTTAAAATTAACATTATTATACTAATCAAGCGCAACGATGTCTCTCTCCTTCTGTTTGGTGCGTTCTCCATCCTGTGTCTTATCCGTACTGACGTTTGAAATAATAGATGTAACAGCCCGCTGTCCTTCTTGTAAACGTATTCCGCCCCGACGTAGCAGCTGATACCGATCCACAACATTGAGAAGAGAATATAGAGCTTGGTGTTTGTACAGTAGCCGAAGCCGATAGCGAGGCCTGCACACCATCACAGCATATGATTAGAGAACGCTGCCTCTGTGTTGTCTGCGAAGAACGTCCCGCAAAGCGGTGAAGTAGTTGTAAAAAAATTAAACATTTAAATTTTTGTATTGTTCCATTCATATATACTTCATGGCTCACAAAGCAACGTTCCTACCCAATTCATGGCTTCCACTGCAACTTGCTATGTCGAAGTGGTTTGCTACTGACTCAAAGTACAAACGCAAAGGTAAATGTAAATTGTTATATTTGAAAAAATACTTAACGTGCCTTTTCCAAATTTGGACTTGGTATTTCGTTACTGATCTTTCACCAATGCCCAAAAAATTCGCCTATATTCTTAATTACCAAATGGTTTTTATGATATCACAGTTTTCAAAATTCAGTATCTCGTGTGCCCTCCTCGAGCCTCAGCCAAAGCATTAACACGTCGCAGCATAGGCGTTTTTAGTCTATTTATCATCCATTGTGGTATCCTATGCCATACCTCGATGAGGTCTTGTCTAAGTTCGACATGGCTCTGAGGGGGCGGCGTAGGGGCTCGAACTCTTCGGCCAAGCGTATCCCACAGATGGTCTGTTGGTTTCATACCGGATGAATATGGAGGCCACTCTAGAGTCTAGATTCATGCACATTTCTGCAACATGCCGACGCGCATTGTCCTGCATGAATATGGGTTTTCGGTCATCCGTGCAGTACGGTATAATCTGACTCTTTCGGATGATGTCGGCGTAACGTGTGGCGGTTAAATTGCCTTCAATAATTAGCAAAGGTGATTTCCAACCAAATCTTATAACCCCCCTCCCATACCATAATGTTACTTCCACCAAATCTATCCACCTGGCGAACACAAGGTCTTGCAAATCGCTCTCCCGTTCGCCGGTACACTCGATTACGACCATCGTGTCGAAACAGTTGAAATCGGGATTCATCAGAGAACAGTACTCTTCTCCAACATGTTCTTGGCCATCGGTTTGCCGAATGATTGGCCGTCCAATTCCTTTTCATACGCCGTCGACGTTCGTATAAAACTTTTCCAGTGTATGCCTTACGAGCTCGTATCCCGTGATCGCGCAATCGATTTAACACTATCTGTCGAGTGATGCGGTTGTTGTGTCTCCCTGGAGTCGCATTCGAGGTGGCCGTTGAGGTTCGAAACAGATCTCGAAGATGCGCCGTTCGCATAGATCGATCTTGCGCTGGGGTCGTAACTCTTGGTTGATCAGGTTGTGGGCGGTTAAACATCTGTTCATAGCCTGCATATGGTTGATACCGCCACTCCAAACCCTCTAGCGATTGCTGATTGTGACAGGCCAGGCTCTAATATACCGATCGCTTGCCACCTCTCATTTTCGGTAAAACGTGGCATTTTGGTTTTTAAAATATTTTGGATTTTTTTCTTTTTGCAAATTTTTCGCCTTTTCTTTAGCTCTCCTTTCACGTGGTTTTAAAATGTTTGATTTAATTGACTAACGCGCCATTTTGCAATATGTGCTAGACACCAAGGTGGTACTTTTTTCGTAATCGATAAAGTGTATTGGTGTAAAAAAACAATAGAATCTATTCTAAGAGTGTTAAACATTTGACGTTTGTTTCAGTTCCATAACCCAAAAGTAACACGATAAAATCACTTTAAAACCTTTGCGTCTAGTTTGTTACTCTCAAAGCAGTGTGCTATATCTAGTTTATGGCGCACAAATGAACTTGCTGCACTTAGTTCGTCGCTCAAGACTCGGATTTTTACACATTATTCATTCCTCACAGCGCAACAGTTGCACGTACTTACCTACACTTGCAGAGATACGTAACGGAGCTTCAGAATGAATCACTTTGCAATCAATTGCTATTTACTATCAGGTGAAAAGTTTCTTAGACTATAAAACTTACTTTACAGCAGGGTAATCCAGATAGCATCGGGTGAACCCCATACTACAGGAACCATGAAAAATACTGCTAATTGGTTGGGATCTACCTCCCACACTGCTAAAAATATCTGATTCGTCAGATCCAAGCATAAACCTGTAATAAACATCCAAATAAAATCAATGCAGTCAAGACCCTCCGACACATCTACAAACATATGATTCGTCAGATCCAAGAATAACCTGGCAAAAAATCGCAGAAATCAATGTTGCCAAATTTCGTAGACGCAAAATAGGAAATGCCACTGTCCCGCTAGTCTTTATATTAAATGTTATATGTGAGAATTTTAAGGAACGATATAGCATCTAATAGCCCAATGCACAAATGAAATCAATGCGTCAAATATATATGAAATGTTGGACAAATATTTTAATACATCTGGGTAAGGACGGTTTACATTTTGCAGATATTGATATCTAGTCAAGATGAAGTATATTGACATGTAAGAAATGTTGACCTTTAGTTCAAGATTTTGGTTACTGGTCAATAATATTCTGACTCGAAATCAGTTGATATTTGTTTTTATTACATGACTTAACTGGCATTTTTATGATAAAGAATTGTAGTATCCATCGACGGTGTGTTCTGATCAACAATAAAGAAATATTAATTGGGAAATTGACCAATCAGATCGCAACATTCAACCAAGTGTTGTGACAATACAGATTATTTTTTCAGAAGAAACAAGACATGACAATGGATGATTGTTTCGTGCTTATTCATGAGAACCAATCGGCATATATATTGACTGAAATAGATGAGTTTTGTTAACAATCTTACATATTGTAGATAAGCAGCAAAAATAGGCATGCGTCCGATGACCTTGAGGAGACGACCTCCACTGTAGGAAACAATGGCTGCCATGATTCCAATAAAGGGATGTTAGTCAAACCAATCCATCCTATGCCCAATGTGCACGTTATCCATGACTGAAAAAAGAATATATATATATATATATATATATATATATATATATATATATATATATATATATATATATATATATATATATATATATATACAGAACTGCAAGTACATTTAAGTACACAAGTATATGTCTCTATATGTACACAAGTGTTTTTTCATATCAAGCAGTATACTGTAATAGCAATCCAATTGCAACTACGGCAAAAATTCACTGTGATGTTGTTTAATTCGCAAGACAAGGAAACAAAATTGTACAAGTGTGATATATTCATTAACGTAACATGCCGTTTTGTCAACCCAAGGGACTCGTGTAACATTCTGATCCAAATCTGAGCTATACTGTATGTCACACCGCAGCAGCTTGAATGGCAATCATTCAGTACTTCGATGATACAAGGCGCACTACGTCATTGACTTTTTGTCAGATCCTGTAGTTTTACTGTGGGATGGTGGGGTGAATGGAAGTGAACTTAAGTCCGTGCACTATCATAGAGAATGGTTCTTAATGAGCATATAATAACTGTGTTCTACAATGTATGTTCTGGAAATGTAGTGTGTGAAAAGTAATTGCCCAGCATAGACGATTACAACGGCATCTTTTTCACTGTTCCTACTAATAAATGTAGACTGCTAATTTTCAAATAATACCCCTTTTCCAAAAAAAACAAGGAGTGGTATTTCGAAATAACCCCTTTTAGTTGGCACTGTACGTGGACCACTTCTTTCCTCAAAGTTATTCTCCATTCTCCTCGATATTTTCTCCCGACAAGCATAATAAGACATATGATACTAGGTGACTCTCCTTCGGGTTTTCTCTTTCGGAGCGGAGTGCTAAAAGTACATTTTGTCGGTACGGCAGTTGAGCGAATTACTCTTGAGTATCCAACCAATGCGCTTACTTGTAATAATAATAATGCTAATACCAATACCAATACTACTACTACTACTACTACTACTACTACTACTACTAATAATAATAATAATAATAATAATAATAATAATAATAATAATAATAATAATATAGTATATATAGCACCACACATGCTGGGTAACTTTATTTTGTCAGCTTTCGTTAGATTTATTATGAAATTATGCTATTTATTTATTTATAGTATTGTTTAGCTAGGTAACAGCAACAATTAATATGTGCGCGATCAGTGCTATTATTAAGAAACAACATTCAAACTTTTTTCTGCTGTAATAGTGCATTGTACCATAAATAACGGATCGCAACAAAAACGTCCTCGTTTATTACATGATTGCATAACTCCCTCTCCAAGAAAACTAAATTGTTTTATTGCACAACTGTTACATCACTCAGTCTATGTTATTACACAGCTCTTACACCAGAAATCTCTTCTGGGTTACATTATTCTCTACATCATCACTGTTATTTCATAACTGTTAAACCAACAAACTCCTTTATATTATTACGCAATTCCTACACCAGCAAACCTCAACTGTGGTATTACATAGCTCATACACCTCAATACCGTAAATGTATTAATTCCTCCCTCCTACACTCGGCAACTTCAACCGCGGTATTACATCACTCTTACACGACACTTCAGCAATGTTATTACGTGACACCTACAATACCAGACCTGAACTATATTTTTACACCATTCCCCCAGCACCAAAATTGAACTTTAAAATAGAGAGCATAGGTAGTTATTAGCGCTGAAGACGCCTGCTCTTCATTAACTATTTCCTGTCCTCTGTAGTCATAGACGACCTCCAGTTGCTGCTGGATGTTTGAAGAACACCTGGCCCATAAAAAACCGTTTTGAAAGGGTACTTTTCACAAAACGTAAAATACACATTGTGATTGTGTATCTGAGATCACTTAAAAGTTGAGTTTAGATCATGCAGCTGACTAACAGAGTGATAAGACTGTATTCATAAAAAATCAATAACAAATCTAATACCAGCATTCATTCACATAGCTGTACAAAGTGCTATCTAAAGATGGAAACAAAAGTAAAGTTGTTTACATTTATAATGCGTACACATGCGTTGATTTGTGTTAGCACGTGGTCGGTATGTCAATTCAGAACATGTATCTTAATACACATGGGACATTTCATACGCAGCGTGACGTAGATGTTACTTAATGTTGAATCGGAGTGATACTGTTATCTTGGAATGTAAAGTGTATTTAATGCTCTTGGTTCTTGCGTTGCTGTTCTCAGTGTCGTCATTCACAATACTCGTCAGTGTGACTTGAGGAGTCGGTACGTAAGGGATTTTGTTCTCCAAGAAATCTTCACGCCATTGTGTAATTAAGGATAGTTCAGTGAGTATTGCAGAGGAAAAGAGATAATTGTATTTTTAGTGTACTGTGTGTCCGAGAGGGAGGAGGCACTAGTTACCATGCGTGTTCATGACGTTTTAAAACAACCCCTAAACGAGAAGTCCCAATGTTAAAATAATACCCTCCTTTTAACCGAACACAGATTGTGGTATTGAAAGAGCTCGTCTTTTTGTGTGAGAAATGTGGAGAACTGATTGAAAATTACACACTTTCTTGACGATATGGGGCACTCGGTTTGTATCACCTCTGGGTCTCAAAATTGCCTCCCCTTTCTTATTTTTTGGACACACATGGTAACATATATGACGCCAAGTGGCCAAACCCTGGGGCAGTCTGGACCGTTCAGAGTTAGCCCTACAGGTATTTCACTTCGATTGGAATATTCGGTACAATTTTGCTACAATATTTTACATCGCTTTGGTTATTGCTATCTCAAATAAAAAATGCCAATTCAAAGGCTGGATCAAAATGAACTACTTCTGACATTTTACGTCTGGAACCGGAGGTGACGTTAACAGGAAAAAACTACTTTCAGATACAACTGTAAATCTGGTATTGATACTTTTGTAATGGTAATTTTACATTAGGGGACTTTCAATTTGCACTACTTATTCGTGCGATATGATAACACGTTTCAGTTTGATTCTTTTTTCTATCTTCATATTGTCAGAGATACACTGTAGCATGTCTAGTTGGTTCACATCATTTTGTTTTAGAAATTCATGTACATTTAATATGCGAAAACGGACTTTGAAATTTTGCATTAGAAACTCATGTTAAAAGCATACGCTATGAGAGCTCATGTTGTCTCCAACCTTAGTCTATTCATCGATTCACCGTGAACAACGAGTGAGCAAATATTGCTTGTTATGTACTGTAGTTAGCCGTCAGACTGAACGGCAAATAGCTCAAGCGGGAAAGTGTTCCCTCCTTTGGCGTGTGTGTTATTTGCTGTAGCTAGCCGTCAGACTGAAGGGCCAATAGCTCAAGCGGGAGGGTGTTCCCTCCTTTGGCGTGTGTGTTATTTGCTGTAGCTAGCCGTCAGACTGAAGGGCCAATAGCTCAAGCGGGAGGGTGTTCCCTCCTTTGGCGTGTGTGATATTTGCTGTAGCTAGCCGTCAGACTGAAGGGCCAATAGCTCAAGCGGGAGGGTGTTCCCTCCTTTGGCGTGTGTGTTATTTGCTGTAGCTTGCAGCAAGACTGAATAGCAAATCTCCGAGCCTGACTGTTTACCCCGCTGGAATGTAGTAATACTTGCTATTAAGTTGTATTCGCACTGTAAATGAGTTCTATCTCCATTTTATCCTTTAGGTGCGACAGCGTGGGGAAAGAAGTGCGGGACGAAGTGGACAGTTGTTAGATAATAGTAAAGGAAGTGCGGGACGCAGGAGAAGGGTGTAAAAGGGTTCGAAAGAAGGTGCAAGACTGAGGCGGAGTGGTGGGTGAGAGTAGGGAACGAGGAAAGCGACGCAATGAAGTGTTTGTATTGTAATACAAACGCATTGTTTTGTTTCTTTTCCCAGATAAAGCTTTTTACTGTGACGAGTTACAGTCACTAGACGTAAGGTCACACGATAATATTTCTTCTGATGGTGAATACAAAACTTTACTATTTGTTTGCTTAACAGTCGCCAATGCTATTATGACATCTTAATTTCATACATAGAGTCCAACCAAGCTACAGTCAAAAATGGATAGTTGTCATGACAATTGGAAATCTGTAAAGGATACGGAAAATTTGTTTGATGTTGGTCATGGCCAAATCCGAAATTCAGAATAAGAGATTTCATTTTAACTTTTGAATCATTGCAAAAACCCTTGCATAAATTTCAAATTATGTGTAGTGCCTTTAAATGAAAACGAACTGCTGTTTATTTACTTTGACAGAGTAATGGCTGCAATGACAAGTAGATCCAAGACTGACCAACCGGACATGGAGATGATTACCTGGGAACCTTATGGTACCATGGATACGAAGACGTACAAGAGACGGATATGGAAAAACGTCACCACTCTCAGCATCGCCTTTATGTTAAATTATATATCATATGGAGGATTGAGCAACCTTCAAAGCTCCCTCAACATCCATCAAGTTGAGTAGTTGTGACTTTTTTGTTTTACCTGTTAAACGATTTCGATGTTGAAATATCCACAAATAGTTAATTTTATGTTTTTTACTATTAATCACATATTTTCTGGCGTATAATGACAAATTATTACAATTTGAAATGCTACGTATTCTAAGCAGAACAAAATATACTCAGACAACTCAGCCAGTTGCAACCAATGATCAGAAGTGTAACAGATAACACATCTCTTCAGCAGTGTAACAGATTACACATGAAAGTGTCACAGATAACACCTTTTACAGAAGTGTAAGAGATCAAACAGCAAATCAGAAGTGTAACACGTTTGAAAAATGTTTTATTTAACAGTTTACTGCTGATGCCGTTCTGGAGTACTGCTATACGTCACACTGAAGCTTTACGTTACGTTGTTCCATGTGAATATCACGCGACATATTCACTCAGTTATTGACGTCCTATACGCCAGAATGCATCACTAATCCTACCTGTGTACTGGTTACCTTCATTTAGTACTGTCGCTGTCTTAATTACAAAGACATACGTTGTTTCAAACACCATTATTGATCTAGTTAATGTGTTTGATATATGTATATTTTACTCTCCTTTATCTGCACTTAGCCTATATATATATATATATATATATATATACATATATATATATATATATATATATATATATATATATATATGTGTGTGTGTGTGTGTGTGGTGACATGTACAATAAACCGCTGGTCCTACCATTTTCATGTGGCACCACAAGAATGTCACCCATAGAGACGTAATTTATTTCATGATTGCCAGTGCGCGTAAAAAAAGTACAGCAAACAAAAGCTTCAATATTGGGTAACCATCGTCATAACACGTAACGACGGGTCGACTGTTCTCATCATATACGGGGAACAAAATGCCTCAGTTACATGAGTTTGCATTTACTCAAGTTCATTGAATCAAAGTATCAAAAATATACACTTGCCTGTGAGAGGGTTTTTATGCATATCCTGTTGTGTGGCTGTGTGCTGTTTGTTTTTTAATACACGTCATATTAGTAGGTTTTGTTACATTCTGCGCAATTTTTCGTCACGTCACTCTTGTATTTTCTTTCCTTATAGGTTTAAGGACATTATACACAAATGCCTGTTACGCTACGGAGCTTTTGCCCGTGATTAATATTTAACGTCATGTTTACAGGCTTAGGGACGTTCTGTACAAGTATCCGTTACGTCACTCTGGTGTTGTCGTGTATCTTTGTACCTTCACTCATGATCCGCCTCATCAGCCACAAATGGACTATCACAGTCTCGATCATTGGCTTTATATTATGGATGGCTGCGAACGGATACGCCGTGTGGGCAACCATGGTACCTGCGTCCATTATCAACGGGTATATGATGTTATCCCAAATATAGCGAAACCCCACAATAGTATTTGTTTTATATTTGGGGTTCCACTGGAGCAGTATAATACATGTTTTAATTTGCTTTAACAAACACAGAGCATTCAATTTCTTTCCCATTTAACTAATCTGCAGTGCTTGTTTTTAAAAGCTTAGAAGATGTTATAATCCAGAGTTAAACATTTAGTGTTAAAATGTAACACAGCTATGACTTAATATCAATATTTTTGTCATTCATCATTTTTGTCATTCAACATATTATATACATAATTATATGATATCATATTAAACATAGAGCTGATGATTATTCTAAAAAGTATTCATTTGCGGAATTCCCACTCGATCTGTGGAGTGAAAAGGTTTTATACACAAATGACATGACAGAGTTTGGCTATTGGACAACAAGAATACCTACTGATACCAATACAAATATTTGTTTGTTGTGTACATTGTATACTAAAATAAGGTGTTTTGGACGCATGCATTTTGTTCTTGGTACATCTTTGTAATGCATTAATACCCTTGTATCATCCTGACATAACTTTCAAGTACGCGAACGATATGCATGTGTTGGGTGTCTGGAACGTTTATGTGACATGTATAGAACGTCTGTCTAAAGTGCTTGTGATAAATGCATCACATATTTGGTACGATTCTTTATTTCAAGCAATTTGTACAAATACAACACTTGTACCATATGCCCCGGGTCACATATACCGCATGTCCTTAGGCCGTTTATTTGATGTAATTGATCTAGGTTTTTTGTGGCACCGCTGTGGGCTGCACAAGGAGCCTATTTCACCAGCCTCGGACGTGAATATGCCCGTGTCAATAACGAAAGGAAAGAACACCGCATTGCTGTCTTCTTCGGCGTGTATTTCATGTGCTACACTGCATGTACTACTGAGTGTACAATACTTCTCAGCGGCAGGGCTCAGGGGTGGGGGTCAGGAGTTTGGGTTCAGCGGACGAGGGTCAGGCGTTTGGGGTCAGGGTGTTGGAGTTATGGAGATTGGGCGTAGGGGTTGGCTATCAGCGGTTTGGGGTCAGGGTTTGAAATTAATGGGTAAGTCAGTGTTGGGGGTCAGAGGGTGCAAGTTAGGGGTGGTGTCAGGGGTGGGTGTCAGAGGGTGCAAGCTAGGCATGGTGTTAGGGATGGGTGTCAGAGGGTTCAAGTTAGGGGTGGTGTCAGGGGTGGGTGTCAGAGGGTGCAAGTTACATGTGTGAGGGTTAGGGGGGGTGAAGTGTTCGGGGTCAGGGGTGGGAATTACGGGTTGAGAGTTAGGGGTGGTCTCAGGGGTGGGAGTCAGAAGGAGGAGGCCAGGGGATGGGGATTAGATTAGTTGGTAAGAGCATTGTTTTTGTATTCCCAGGACCGGATCCGGAGAATGTAGTTACTTATTACAGAATTCAAAATTAATTCTTCTCAGTCTTTCCGCTTTCACTATAATAAAAGAATACTGGCTAAATTTACATTTCAACATATACTAAGCAACTGAAAAAAATGACTTGCTCTCACAAATGATGTTCGAATATTAAAAGATATCAGTTAATGAGATTTGAGAAACATTTAATGCATAGCTTAAGATGCTGTTGAGTTTAAACAGTTCACCCACAATGCCATGTTGCAGCTGGGATATTTGGTAATGTAATATCAGCCACCGTGCTGCACACGCCTGCCCTTGGCAAAAGCACAGGCCCTAGCAGCGAGGAGATAACACAGAACTGTGGCATGAACTATTGTCCTTGGAGTACGTTAAATGCAACGCGTGTAAAGAAAGTACCAGAAAAACTGGTAAACAAACAGTCAGCAGCTAATATCGATTTGTAAAAATTCTGACAATCAGAAAATCATTATCCGACAAAGTAAATTTGAATTATATTGATTTTTATTTTAAGTTTTGGCTTAAATATTTTGTCAAAGAATAATCACGAAATGCCATAAAATAACTAATACTGTAGTCTCTGAGGTTTAGAATCTGCACATTAATAAATATATTAAAGCAGTAGCAGTTGACGGGTGTAATTGATGTGTAAATAGAAAGGTGTAATGTTTTAAGAGTTGGTTGCCAAGCAATCAAATACTACGATTGTTGTTAAAGGTATGGACACTTGTGGGCATTTATATCGCCATCGCCCTATGTGCCATTGTGACATCAATTGTTTTTGTTGAGCACCTGCCACGCCATCTAGTGAATAACTCAGGACTTAGCGTGAGACAGGAGCTTGTGACGCTGCTCACAGCAACACTACGGCAAGCTGTGCGCAAAAAGCAGCTTCTTCTGATCCCATTGACTATATACATGGGCTTAGAAGAGAGCTTTTTTGGTGCCGATTACAATAACGTAAGTAAATGTAATATTGCAACTGATTTTTATCAGATGGATATTGAATAAAATTGGTGAATCATTGACACTTATGTAACATAAGAACGTCGAGAGCTCACTTATTACAAAACTCCTAACATATGATTATCTAAGTAGTTTTACTTTTTTTCATTTGTTCATAGATACATATTTCTGAATTGCAAATTCCAAGTTTTAAAGAGCAAACGATCTGGACTATTTCAGCATAGTAGTATACAATGTTTATATTTTCACAATGTCCACATAGTATTTTGTTGTTTACCTACGTGACGTAACCTGGTTTTGAATGTGTGATCTGGCTTTTTATTCACATCAATCCAAGTCACCTGATGTTGTTATTTATGTTTAAGTCTTGGATTGCATGTTCGCTTGGGATATGGATGGTCGGATTCTTGAATGTCCCGTTCGCAATCATGGGATCCGTGGTGTCGTTCAGTGCAGGACGGCTGGTTAAGGTCATTGGGCGGCTGCCAATATTTCTCACCGGTATGACTTCAATTAAGCACACTCCTCCGTTAATACACGCATTTCTCAAAGTTTCCAGAAAATAATTCAAAGAAAATAATGATAAATTTTAATGTGTAGCGTGTAAAATACTGTTTAGTAATTAGTAATGCCTTCGTTATTTATAAATAGCAAATACATGGCTGTTTATTAGCTAGTTATGCTCTATCTCTTCTGTATATCAAATAAATATCTGTTTGGCAACTGGTTAGGCCTCGTTCACTTGTCTATAACAAATAAATGACTGCTTAATAGGTAGATATACCTCGTCCATTTATTTATATCAAATAAATAACTTCTTAATAGCTAGTATTGGCATTAGCGTATTAATGTGTGGGCAATTTTATGGGATTTATGATAAAAAATCTTAAGAATACAACAGTGTTGTATTCACGCGCTTGTATTCACATTTTTTCAACAGTTCTTTAATGTAATTGACTGCCTTAGTATTCCCAAAAGTTAACTGTGCGGCGAATCGGCTGATCTGACTGATTGTACAATTTTAGGTTAATTTTTGTATATTTAATCGGTAAAATTTAATAACAGACTTTGGGGCATTCTGGCTGTCAACGGAGCAGTTAACAGTGCATTTTAGCTATTGATGATATCCCTATAAATGTTTTGTAGGATTATGTTTGGATGTTACCAGTCAAGTATTCCTGGCTCTCTGGACGATAAATCCTGCTAAAAATGTACTCTTTGCCTTAGTTCCCGTCTTGTGGGGATCGTCTGATGCCATCTGGATGACTTTACTTGGAGGTCAGCAAGAACACAATCCAACTGTCATCTCATTAAAGTACATTACATGCCTGTGTTTAGACCAAGAGTGTTGACAATACGCCATTATCGTTAACTGCGATGTCATATTTTTTTGTCAATTTCACAAAGATTTTTATTTCAAAATTGAGACTTTGAGATAAGAAATTTTCCATGTTCATTACAATATTGCTAAGTTTCGAGGTAAATGAGTAGATTAAACTCTCGTAGCATGTGTACACCACAGTTGATAGCATGGTGAAAATATCAGAGCAAACAGTATTGCGAACATTCCGTATAATAAATGCAAAAATGTGCATATACAGTATGAGAGAGTACTCCACGAGTATGCACCATGGGTAGCGGCAGCATGGCCTTCTGTCCAAACAAAAATTGGAAAAAAATGTTATACAAGAGTATGCCGAACACATAGTATAATTAAACACACTCACCGAACAAATACACCGAGTGCACAAAATGTTCCGAGTTATAATGGCTGTTTCGAGCCGCATTATTGTACATTATAGTCTGAGTGATAATGCATGTTTGGAGGGCGGTTTGACTAGTAATAATTATTTGGGACAGCATGGGTACTCAATACGATCTGAGTGATAATGGGTGTTTTGAACAGCATGATTACACAGTATGATCTGAGTGATAACGTGTCTGAAGAAGTACGATATAAGCTCCTACAATATAAATCCACTCATAATAGATCCATAGCATTTGTATTCATACAGCATGAACCTACGGAACGAGTAAGATATTGTGCCTGTTCTATTACATTAGGCCGAACATTATAAAAAACAGCATATAATCCTTCTAGAAGACATTGCCGTCTGAATTAGGATAAAGTTAACTTTAATGTTACGTGCCTTAAGCAAGGCAAAGTGGTGGTCTTAATCGAGGGGTGCCACTGAAGCATAAAATCTTATCAAAAATTTTATACACCTAAAAACAAGACGAATGTAAAAGATACATGATATAGAATAAGACGAAATGGTACAAAACTTACCAATGTTGTACAACATTTGAGAATGTTATGCAAAACTTACCACTGTTGCACAAAACTTACCCACATTGTACAAAACTTACCAATGTTGATGGACCTTACTAATGTTGCTTATTTCAATTTACAGGGTTTGCAGAAATGTCGTGTAATAAGTATTAACTTGCATTCTTTCAGCTTTGTACGGCGCCTTTTTCTCCGACTCCACAGAGGCGGCGTTCTCTAATTTCATGCTGTGGCTCTGCGCCGGCCTCGCTATCGGCTTCGGCTACAGTGCTGCTATGTGTACAAACACCAAGCTCTACATACTCTTCGCCATGTTATGGGTCGGCATTAGCTGTTATTTTGGCGCGGAGCTCATTAACAGGAAGGAAACAGCAAATGATGTAGATCCGAACGCTTTGAATGCACTGCAAACAACGACCAAAGAGAACACGCCTCTTCTTTCTTCTCAAACCCAAGTCAAAATCACCTGTCCATAAACGCACTTTAACGCATTTCTTTTCCTTTAGGGTGTTTAACATGACTAGGAAATCATCCACAAGATTATCAATACCGCAATCACCTCCTATCACCATTCTGTAGCCCAATTCCGAAAAAGTTCTCATTTGTTCTCATGGTGGAAGGGGGTGTTGGAAGCGCTCATATATCAACTAGTTATAGTACGTGTCCATATCATTTTCAAACAACCCCCTTTAAATAAACGTAGAGTGTAGTTCTAAAGAACCAATTTACAATCAAATTGCAATCGAATTGTTTCTTCAGCTGACTAATCCAGAAAACGTGTATATAGCGATTTCTGTTAAAATGCGACATTTAATAGTGCTCCCTAATACTGTGATTTTGGCAAAAATGGTCCCCGTATTGCTGGAATAACACAACTATCAGATTTAAGTTTCAGTAACGAAATACGCATAATTACTTTAGCTATTTCAGATTGAAATCTGCCAACAAAATTTGATTTGAACAGCAATTGAAGTTATCTAGGCTTTTTCATATAAAATCTGACATGATAATTTGATACATTGATACATTTGATAATACTTATACGAGTTAACAAGAAGGGTTTCATGCTGGCTTGAACATAATAGCTTGCTTATCAACAATAAAGGTACATGAGTAAAAAGTTACAGATTCTATGAGGATATCTAAATCATCTATATTTATTTGATTGTATCGAAACTAAAAGAAACATATTGCATAACAAAAGATGCTATTTTTAACCAATCATTGCAGCAGTTTCAGCTGTATAAATTATCAGATAGCGGAGTAATAAATTTTATCAAATAGGCGTGTAAATTTAGTTCATTAATAAAAATGTTCTGTAGCTGAAATATAAAACGATTTTATTAATTTTGAATTACTATCACACCTTGTGCCGCGGGCTGGGTACTAACTTGAAAGAAAAATAGCGAATTGTAGGGAATTTCAAGTTGCTTTTTAGGATGGCAGAAAAAACACTATTTTTTATATGTTTACACCAGAAATCAAAGCAAAGAGCAACATACCGTTTACATATCACGTTTGTATAGTTTATTATAAAAGCTGGTCTTTTACCGTAAAGTTGTTTATAATGGGAATTATTGATAAAAAAGGTTTTAAAGTGATGTTTTTCGGGTGTTTCCAGCTGGTTAATTTCTCGTTTAGTTATGCACATTCAATGAAGCCCTCTCTTTTATTACGACGAAAAACAAAGGGACTCGTAAGAATTTAAATACAAAAATAAAATTTACATTACATAAGCTATATTCGAGTCGTGGTATCTGGCCAATCCCGTGGGGGGGGGGGGGGCTGGCAGGAGAGATGTATGATGAGTAGGCCCCGAAACATCAAAGAACTTGTCTTCATCACTGACGAACTCGAATCTCAGCAAGTTGACAAATCCGTGGAGATCTGTCGCTGCGTATGTGTCTGCTTACATAGTTTCATTTATTCCGTATTAGAATAAACATTTCACAGAATTTTTCTCCATGGGGCCTGTCAAGGGCTGTTTCTAACCCGCCCAAAGGTGTAGATAAGCGAACATTGGCCTTTGTGAGGTACAACTGTTCTTATTTTCTAAAACGCCTTTTACCAGTAAATGCGTAGTTCGCATTCTTCACCTTTAGACCTTTCGAACATCTGCCTTTGCCATCCCTACTGCAAATCAGCGCTCTTGGATGGTAATGGTATAAAATACAGAATGTGGGTAATGTGTCGTTTCTCAGTCTTAAGACTCGAGTGCTTCCGGTTTGGCAAACAAAACGACTGCTTGATGCTTCTTTTATTGCACAGCTATTCTATTCAGGGAATGGATGGATAGAGTCGGACATGGATAGGGTGGGAGTTCACTCACAGGATTTAAAACTAACTTTTCTGCTTCTTTTTTTGTTTGTTTGGGAAGAAGTAGGCATAGGGTTGGCCATGGGGGCGGTGGCTGAGCTGAGGAGAGCGGTATCTGTTAACATGGCATAGAGTTGCTGCTCCAAGAAGCCACACCAACATAATGTGGACCATTCCACTCCTACATAATTCCAACTAAACATGGGTGGTCTTTATTCAAAATAATGTTAACAATTAATGGAGCATGTTAACATTCGAGTAGACTCTGTGCAACACCACGCATTGTAAAGTGTTTTTATTTTTTAAGAAGGGGGGGGGGGAGAAATGTGATGGATACATGACAAACGGGAGGAGAACAGGGTTTGTGACGTTAGCAATTAGTTAACACGCCACGCAAGACATACTGATAATTATATAGGAATTTCCCCGATGCTAAAATCAAAAGCAGTATAAAAAGAAATGTTTATGTCAAACCCGTTTATGCCCATTAAAAACAAACAAAAAACAGACAAAGAGCGAAAAACGTGGCGAAAATTGGATAGTTTTGAGGCTATATAAGGCAGGCTGCGAGGAGTGCCAATTTCGTTGAAAAGAGAGAGGGGGTTAATTTGCATTCAGTGCACATTTCCCACAGAATGGGGAGTTCTTTCAGAATTATATTTAACATTTGGATATAAAAAGGGGTATTGTTTTTCAAATCAGCACTCCGCGCTCAGCATGGCTAACAGTTTGTACAGATGCACCCCCACACCCTCCCCACCCCCACCCCCAAAAGCGAAACGAGTTATGCCGATAGTTTTATGCTATGAATAAAACAGTCAGTTAGTACTGATAAAGACTCGTTCTTTTTTACACATAGTTGGTTATGCATTATCTTTGACATAAGTTAATTACTGAAATTAGTCCGCTTTCTTCCAACTTATCTATTGTTGTTGTTGTTGTTGTTTTTTTTTTGTTTTTTTACTTTTTATTTAGTTGATAACGTTTCATATTAAAAAGGAGGGGATGGCGGTGGTGCGTGGGGAGAGGGTGAGGGGCCGTGCTAGGGAGGGGAAGAAGGGGTGTTTCTTTTATGTATAATGAATGACTTGAAGTAATGTATTGCATAACATGCTTTGTGACATATTTCATTAAAAATAGCAAGGAGTGGAAACATTTTCAACGCAAATATCTGTGACTAACACACAAAAGTTTGTGCAAGATATCGATTTTTCCTTGAATCTTTGGATATTTTGATACTTTGGGATTAAGAAGTGTTTAAAAGATCGGCGATATTTAATATCATATTAAGATAATCTTACTAGTGTGGTGGTATTTTAGGATAAATCATGGGAATATCTTTGCTGCATTGTTTTGTTGTGGCTTCTTCTGTAATAAATACCGGTGAGTGATGATAACTGATGGTTAGTGTTGATAACTGCTGGTGAGTGTTGATAACTGCTGGTGAGTGTTGATAACTCTTTGGGTGTCTTGATAACTGCCGGTGAGTGTTAATAACTGCTGGTTTGTGATGATAACTGATGGTTAGTGTTGATAACTGCTGGTGGGTGATAATAAATGATGGTTAGTGTTGATAACTGCTGATGAGTGTTGATAACTGCTGGTGAGTGGTGATAACTGCTGGTGAGTGTTGAGTGCTGCTGGTGAGTGTTGATAACTGCTGGTGAGTGGTGATAACTGCTGGTGAGTGTTGATAACTGCTGGTGAGTGTTGATAACTCTTTGAGTGTCTTGATAACTGCCGGTGAGTGTTAATAACTGCTGGTTTGTGTTGAGAACTACTGGTGAGTGTTGACAGCTATTGGTGGGTGATGATAGCTGTTGTTGAGTGTTGATAACTGCTGGTGAGTGTTGATAACTGCTGGTTGGTGTTGATTGTTGAGTTGTTGTGTTGGTGATGACTTGCACATCATTACCTATTCCTGACTGCCTGCTTTATTTTATTATGGCGCGGGCTGTGCCATATACAATAGATAATTACATTGACAGTTACACACATAACCAACAAACGTCAAACGTCTTTTGGGGGGTTGCAAAATGGTTGTGTTTTTGTTATGACGTCAATACAACAAAATTTAAACTTTTGAAACGTCGTAAAAATGTCAGGTTTGGTCTCGATGTATATGGTTGGAAAGGAACGGGTTGCTAAATGGTTGTTGTTTGGTCATGACGTAGTACAATCATATTTGAATTTTTGAAGCTTCGTGTTATGTTGTCAATCATCCAGTACTTCGCTAATGTGCTCTACGTCATTTGTCTTCGTCATGGTCTTGAGTACTTATGGAAATACTCTTAGAAAATACTCTGTCTAAAACAATGCTTCGTGCTTGTAGGCAGGTTGTTTTTACATTTTATGTTTTTTCGGGAAATTCTAAGCGAAGTTTAAAAACAGCTTTGGAATTCTTAACGATTCGCAAACATTCTTAAGATGTCGGATGTTGAACTAAACTACACATTGTAAGATAAAAAGAATATTTATGTTTATGGGTATATTTAACAATATTTCACATTTCTCAAAACTTGTCCTTGACCTAAACGAATCACGTGATAATTTATTTCACGAGGAAGGTTTTCCTGAGGTTGTGTATGAAACGTTCTTAAAGGTTTTTATAAAAACGTTTTTAGAACGTTGCAAAAAATAGTTTTAGGCATTTAATATACAACCTTTAGAAAACGTATTTTGCAACTTTAAAACTTATGGAAAAAGTTTTTAAAACGTTATTTTAACCAAATTTGTTCTACGGGCTATGTCACAGTCATAATTGTTGCAAGACTATTGGGTGATGTTGAATAAGGTAGTCAAGAGGAGTCTTGAGTTCTTCCATCCATTTCAACCAAAATTCGACGTTGGACTGACGTCGAAATCCGAAGTCATACTGACATAGAAAATCAATCTGTTACATCCCATATACAACTAAAACCCACATGAAATTGACCTCGAAACCCGACGTCATTCTGACGTTGAAAATCCGACGTCGGTTCCATTTCATATATATATAAACAGGCACGTCAGTGCGACTTAGAAAACGTCGGGTCACAACGCCAACTCGACGTCATTTGGGAAGGGGGTGGCGGCGACATATATATATGATGTGCAGAAGAACCCAAACAAATCGAGAAGCGAGCAGTACAGACAATTTTATAAGAAAAGAAGCTAATTTTGAGGTCAGATGAGGACACCGCAAAGTGCCAATTCCATAGGAAAGGGGTTAGTTTTCTGATCTTTTGAAGAAATCAGTTTACAGCATGAGCGATGACCCCTTTGATGTTGATGATGATGACGATAATGACGTGGACGACGACGATAATGACGATGAGGATGACGACGAAGATGACGCTTTACCAACTTCTTCACTAACAGTACAAAAAGAATTGAATGAGTCGACAACCCTATTAGCCAATATCATTGGTATATCATTCTTCTTTATTTATATATATATATAAATATATACAAATAAAAATATATATAAATATTACATATATATATATGTAAAGAAAATGTTTTTTCAACATTTATTTGCAAGGCTATTATACTGTATACATAAAAAGATAGATTTTATATTGACAATAATTTTATGATAGCAACTATAGATTTAGATTCGATTATAAGATTTTCTCTTTTGATTCTTTTGAAACTCATTTTAAATTTTATTTGAAATTTTATAATTTTTTGTTGTGGATATTTTGATCAAATATTACTATACACCTAAAACTGTCGATTGGTCGTCTATTTTCAACAAAACAATAGCTGCTCAAAGAAGTTAAACTGATGCAATGGAGACAATTCCACTCCTACATGATTTAGACTACGGCATTCATTATTAAAAAAAATATTAACACATAACAGAGCATAAGCTACCAAAACCTAATTACACTTTGCGTAGTCTCTGTCCTACACACAGCAATGTACAGTTTGTTTGTTTTTGTTTGTTTGTATCTGTGTTTCTGTGTGTGACTGTGTGTGTCTGTCTCTGTGTCTGTGTGCTTTTTTTGGTGACATGCCGATGTGCTTTATCATAGGAGAACAAGATTTTTACCTTAGCAATTAGTGAACAACTCACACAAGCCATCCTGATAATTATATAAGAATTATATCAAACACAGTATAAACAGAAACTTCACACGCAGCATAAAAAGAAGCTTTACTTCAAATATGCGGGAAGTGGGTTGGGGGACTTAATATCATATGATGAGTGCTGATAACTGCTGGTAAATTGATACACGCTCGAAAATAATGATAACTGCTGGTGTGGTAATACCTGCTGACTGTGTTTATGACTGCTGATGCATATTGATAACTTGTTAGTTTGTGTTGATAACTGCTGGTTACTGTTGATAACTTCTGGTGAGTGTTGATACATGCTGACTTTGTTGATAAGTGCTGATGTGTGTTGATAACTGCTGGTTAGTGTTGATACATGCTGACTTTGTTGATAAGTGCTGATGTGTGTTGATAACTGCTGGTTAGTGTTGCTAGCTGCCTACTAGTGTTGATAGCTGCCGTGAGTGTTGATAAGTACTGGTTACTGTTGATAATTGCAGTGAGTCTTGATAACTATGCCTCAGTATTGACAACTACCGGGCAGTGCTGCTTATTGCTGGTAAATGTTGATAATTGAGTGACTGTGTTGACAACTGCTGCTTGATGTTTATAAATGCTAGCCAGTGTTGATAACTGTTGATATAATGTTGATAACTTAGTGCATGTTGATAGCTGCTGGTAAGTCTTGGTAATCGGATGAGTGTTGATAACTGCTGATCAGCGTTGATAACTGGTAAATCTTGATGATTTCTGGACAGTATTGGTAACTGCTAGTCAGTGTTGATAACTGTTGCTGTTTGTTGATAACCAGTGGTTAGTTCAAAACCTGCCCGTCAGTATCTCTATATGCTGCTGAGTGTTACTAATTGTTGGAAAGTGTTGGTGACTATTGGCACATGTTATACTCTATAATCAGACTACTTGCTGTATTTCTTAGCTTTACTAGAGGATGCCCGCTATACAATGGATACTTACATTGACAATTACAAACATTTTTCTAACCGGGTGGGAAGAGAAGAGGGCACTTACATGATATGGATTACAATGAGTGTCCAAAAAGCGCTAAAATATGGAGGCGGTCCACCAGTTTCGTTAAAAAGAGGGTAATTTTGAGGCCATAATTCCGCATGAAGTGCCAATTTCGTTGAAAAGGGGTTAGTTGTCTGATCTCTTGAATAAATCAGCTTACAGCATGAGCGATGACCCCTTTGATGTTGATGATGATGATAATTACGTGGACGACGACGATAATAACGATGACGATGGCGACGAAGATGACGCTATGACAACTACTTCGCTACCAGTGCAAAAAGAATTGACTGAGTCTTCGCGAACCCCATTAGCCCATATCATTGGTATATCAGTCTTCTTTATGATAATAAATTTTATGATAATCGCTATAGATTTATATTGCATTATAAGATTCTATCATTTGACTGAAAAAATTAGGAATTGGTTGGAATTGTGTAATGTTTGGTTGGGAAATTTTTTTAAAAATTAATATGTATATAAAACTATTACCTGTTGTTTTTTTCACAAAAAGTAACATTTATGTAAACCGTGAGAAAGGTCGCTTTTCTAAGCAAGAAATTAATGCTACCAATTTTTCAAAAGCATGTTTGGTAATGACAGCTAATAACCAATCCTTGCATACTAATTTGCGAAATCCTGAAATTGTAATGTAAAATATTCGCAAATTCAAAACCAAACGCTAGGAAGATAAATTTTGTATCGACCTATAATTAACAGAGAAATGTATATTTGTGTATACTAACACAATTTAAAGAGCAATGATGTATTTGCCTCATTTTTCTGGCTTTTAAGTGTTGCAAAATGAAATTGCTGTTTTTCAGTTACAACTCGTCTCGATATTAAACACTTTGTTTTACAAGAATGCACAATATTGATTTAGCAAAAGGTAACACATATATACATTAATACACTGATGTCTGTGGGTCCAAAGCTTGTGTTTTCCTCATTGATTTTGCACAAAGCAATATCAATATCACATGATGAAAGCTTGCAACATATAAAATAACGGTGAAGAAAATCGTGTACGAATAAAAAGCAAGATCTATTAACTAGAGGACAATCCAAAATGAAGTTCAATTAAATTAAATTAAATTAGTTTATATATTCTCGACAGGCCCCGTCGTAGCGGGTTCTCTAGTTGTTATCCTGCTGTGTGCGTTATTCATTGTTGTCTGCAGAAGAAAAAGAAAACGTTAATTAATGGTTCTTTTAATTAATCGAGATGTTGAATCTGCTAGTTTTTAGTCTAAACCTAAAAACAATAAACTGTTTATTTATTATTATTTTGTTTTGTTTTGTTTTTTTTTTTGCTATCAAATTCTAGCAAAGTAAACTTAATAATTTTACTTGTTTTCAAAGAATGTAAAATCCCAGCTCCAAAAATAATCTGCTACATTCTCTGCCTTCATCTAAAATCATTGTGTGTGCATGTATTTGTGAAAAAAGGGCATCCCATCGTGTATGCGTCTCTGTGTAGAATGGGTGTGTAAATGAGAATAAAAGAATGTCCTATCGTGTTTGCGTCTTTGTGTATGCGTGTGTGCATGTGAGAATAAATGGGTGTCCCATCGTGTATGCGTCTTTGTGTATTAGTGTGTGTAGATGAGAATAAAAGTGTGTCCCATCGTGTATTCGTCTTTGTATATATATGTGTGTATGTGAGAATTAAAGGGTGCCCCATCGTGTATGCGTCTTTGTGTATGATTGTGTGTGTGTGAGAATAAAAGGGTATCCCATCGTGTATGCGTCTTTGTGTATGTGTGTGTATGTGAGAGTAAATTGGTGTTCCATCGTGTATGCCTCTTTGTGTATGGTTGTGTGTGTGAGATTAAAACGGTGTCCCATAGTGTATTCGTCTTTGTATATGCGTGTGTGTATGTGAGAATAAAAGGGTGTGCCATCGTATATACGTCTTTGTGTATGTTTGTGTGTGTGAAAGAATAAATGAATGTCCCATCGTGTATGCGTCTTTGTGTATGCGTGTGCTTATGTGAGAATAAAAGGGCATCCCATTGTGTATGCGTCTTTGTATATGAGTGTGTGTGTAGATGAGAATAAAAGGGTGTAACATCATGTATGCGTCTCTATGTGTGCGTGTGTGTTTATGTAAGAATAAAAGGGTGTAACATCGTCTATTCTTCTGTGAGTGTGCGTGTGTGTATGTGAGAATAAAAGGCTGTCCCATCGTGTATGCGTCTGTTTGTGTGCGTGTGTGTATGTGAGAATTAAAAGAATGCCCAATCCTGTATGCGTCTAAAAGAGTGTCCAATCTTGTAGGAGTCTTTGTGTATATATGTGTGTGTATGTGAGAATAACAGGGTGTCCTATCTTGTAGATATCTTTGTGTATATGTGTGTGTATGTGAGAATATGCGTTTTTGTGTATGCCTGTCTGTGTATTTGAGAATAAATGGTGTCCCATCGTGTATGCGTCTTTGTGTACGTGTGTGTGTATGTGAGAGCAAAAGAGTGTCCCAGCCTGTATGCGTCTTTGTGTATGTGTGTGTGTATATGAGAACAAAAGAGTGTCCCATCCTGTATGCGTCTTTGTGTGTATGTGTGTGTTTATGTGAAAATAAAAGGGTGTCCCATCCTGTATGCGTCTTTGTGTATGTGTGTGTGTATGTGGAATAAAAGGGTGTCCCATCGTGTATGCGTCTTTGTTCTTGAAAGTTAAAGATAGTGAAATCGGCATTATCTGTTATTACATATATTTTTTAGCAACAGAACTGCTAAAATATTAAAAATAACTGATTAGGGGTATCCCAGCCCTTCAGAGAGAGAGAGAAAGAGAGAGAGTGAGAGAGAGAGAGAGAGGGAGGGAGGAGGGAGGGAGGGAGGGAGGGAGGGAGGGAGAGGGAGGGAGGGAGAGGGAGGGAGGGAGAGGGAGGGAGAGAGAGAACAATAGAAATAGAGAGAGGGGGAGATTGGTAGATAGATAGATAGACAGACAGATAGATAGATAGATAGATAGATAGATAGATAGATAGACAGATAGATAGATAGATAGATAGATACATAGATAGATAGATAGATAGATAGATAGATAGATAGATAGATAGATAGATAGAGAGCGCGAGAGAGAAAGAGAGAGAGGAAGGGAGAGGGAGAGAGAGAGAACAATAGAAATAGAGAGACGGGGGAGATAGGTAGGTAGATAGATAGATAGATAGATAGATAGATAGATAGATAGATAGATAGATAGATAGATAGATAGATAGAGATAGAGAGAGAGAGAGAGAGAGAGAGAGAGAGAGAGAGAGAGAGAGAGAGAGAGAGAGAGAGAGAGAGAGAGAGAGAGAGAGAGAGAGCAAAAAACAGAACATGGCATATGCAGTCTGATATAAAATTTAAATTTGATAAAAAACCTTTAAAAGGATTGTAGAGAGAGACTGTTGTTATAAACGAAAATATTCTTATATCTAGTTTGATGTCCTTAGAAAAAGTTTACTTTAGGAAATCGATTGTTTTATTATTGGTGCTTGGTTTCTCCTTCAGTCGCGACAACAAAGTAGCCTTCATGAATCCTGTAATCTTCCCCGGTCACGTGGCTCGCGGTCTCCATGGTAGCTTACGACTCATTGATTATTCTGTTTAGACTGATATTTTAAAATAACACTAAATTTTAAAAATTTTAAAATTTACCTATACAGTTTGAGGTCGAAAATATTTAAACAATTTGAGAATTTCCAATAAAATATTTATATTGTAGCTAAACTTTTTTCATCTTTGATCACTGTTTTAGTTTAAACTTTCAAATGCAAATTCTACACAGTTGAAAGGAATATAAGAAAAATTAATGTTAAAAATCAAATTCAATGTTTATTAATTTCAGACTCTGGTTCAGCTGTAAATCCTAGATATAAAGCTCAAGTAGAAGTGGAAAAACCGGACAACTCTGGATCAAGAAATATGGCACTGGATTCGAGGCTAGCAAACGACTCTATAGGCGGCGCATGCCCAACCAATGCAGCCGGAACCGGTACTAATCATGCCTTCTGTCGTAAAAACGAGAACGAAATTCCGTCTAAGGAGCAGCTTAATAATCAGTACAATGAATATCATGTCTATTGTGAGCTGACTGACTTATCAGAAGACGGTAAAACGCTCGTCGCTAGGCAACAGAACATAACAGAAACAGATAAAAACAAACACGAAGAAGATTATTTAGAAATTATAGCGGATTGAGAGAGTAAAGAATATTGTTAAAAGAACAAATTGAAAGAAATGAATGTGAAGGTGAACTTACTGCTATGTTAGTTTTAAGCAACAACTAATATGTAGTTTATGAACTATTGAAATAAAACTATACTACGAATGCGGTGTTATGCATAAAACTCATGTTATCTATTGAGAGCACAGAATGATTAAAATCGAAAGAGTAAGTGTTTCTGAGGAGGTGGGAATGGGGCCAAAGAGAGGTTATGTGAAGGGAAGGTGGAGAGGGGAGGATTGGGAAGAAGAGCGAAAAGTTTAAAATTTGGGTTGGGAAAGACATCTGAAGAGAAGAGGTTGGTGGTGGGAGAAGTTGAGAAGTTGTACTTGAACATAGGCATAAGAAGCGAAACTATAAAAAAGGCAAAAATACTCATAACTTGGGAGGAGGGAAGAGGAGTAAGTTTGGGGGGGGGGAGAGATTTAACTTAGATCTAAATACACCTTGTTGTTCTGTTGGAGGATTAATTTCTTCCTTGTTGATAATAATCTGCCAGCCTCGAAATAAAAATAAATAAGGACAATGGATATGCTATTTATTTATATTTATAAACAAGTACAATGGATATGCTATTTATTTATTTGTTCATTATGGAAGGAATATCACGATATTTAAGACAAACCACTCTGTTATGTGTCTTTGTTTTCTTCATTTATTATTATAATTATTATTATTACTATTATTATGATTATTATTGCCTCATGCAGTGTTTTATCCATTCGGAAAGGCAATAGCCAGTATGCGCTCTAACTTTCACTTTGTATAGTGTTATATGTGCACTCAGGGGGTGTCAGGTAAGAACCTATTGTGCAAAATTGTACCTATGTGCACAGAGGGAGTGTCAAGTAAGCACCTATTGGGTATAATGGACCCATATGGTTCCAATGGTGTACATAAAATGCTCTCACATCGCTTTATATTGGCACACATAGCACCAGAGTTTTACTTATGACTTCATCATCATAAATACTTCGCAATGCCATTCAATCAAATTCATACCTAAGATTCTCAAATTCAGTAGATAACTGAAACTCAATTTTGAAATTATAAAGGTGCATGGAAGATTTTGCTTGTTTTCTAGTTATTCAAAATTTCCTTATTTATATATTGTCACTTACATTCTAAAAGAAGAAAACTATATATAATTTAAATACTTTCGACTTTGGTACTGATTTCTGTAGCAAATTTTCCATTATTAAGAAGTGTACTTAAAATTCCCATTGTTATATTGATCAAGCGCAACGATGTCTTTCTCCTTCTGATTGGTGCTTTCTCCAGCCTGTATCTTATCCGTACTGACGTTGGAAGTAATAGATGTAACAGCCCGCTGTTCCTTCTTATAAACGTATTCCGCCCCGAAATAGCAGCTGATGCCGATCCACAGCATGGAGAAAAGGATATAGAGCTTGGTGTCTGTACAGAGAGCAAAGCTGTAACCGAAGCCGATAGCAAGACCTGCGCACCACCACAGCATATGATTAGAGAACGCTGCCTCTGTGTTGTCTGCGAAGAACGTCCCGTAAAGCGCTGAAATGGTTGTCAAAAATGTTTTTAAACATTTTAATATTTTGCATTGTTCTATTCACATCTACATCATGCTCACCAAACATCTCTCCGACCACTATTTATGGTTTGCACTCACAACGCAACATGCTACCTATAGTTCCAGGCTCACAAAGCAACTTGTTACACCTATTTTGTGGCTCAAAAAGCAGTTTGCTATTAGTTCGTGGATCACAAATGAAATTGCTGTACCTCGTTCGTGTCTAAAATCACAGCTTTATACACCCAATTCATTGCTCATAACGCAACCGTTCACTTACTGTATTTCCGGAGAAACATGAAAGAACCAAAACTTCAATTGCTTTACAGTTCAAACTATAAATAAAATCAAACGAAAAGTTTCTCAGGCTATAAAACATCAGACAAAAGATTCTCAGGCTATAAAACCTACTTCCCAGTAGGGTAATCCAGATAGCATCAGCTGAACCCCATACTACAGGCACCATGAAAAATACTGCTAATTGGTTGGGGTCTACCTCCCACACTGCTAAAAATATTTGATTCGTCAGATCCAAGCATAAACCTGTAATAAACAACACAAATAAAATCAATGCATAAATAAAATGTGATTCGTTAGACCTAAGAATAACCTGTCAAAAAATCGCCCAAATCAATGTTGTCAAATTTATTAGACGTAAAATATGAAATGTCAAGGCCCCACTATCCTTTATATTAAATGCTATTAGTGATAATTTTAAGTAACTATATAGCATGTCACGGAAGAATGCAGAAATAAAATCAAATATAAAATCAAATATATATGAAATGTTGGACAAATATTTTAATAAATCTGGGTACTGATGGTTCACATTTGGCAGATATTGACATTTAGTCAACATGAAGTATTATTGAAATGTAAGAAATTTTGACTTTTATTTCAACATTGTGGCTTCCGGCCAATTATATTCTGACTCGAGATCTGTTGATATTTGACTTAACAGGCGTTTTGATGATAAAAATTGTAATATCTATCGACTGTGTGTTCGGTTATCACTAGAAAATATTGACTGGGAAATCGAACAATCAAATCGCAGCATTTAACGAAGTGTTGTGAAAATACAGATTATTATTTTTTCAGAAAAAAGAAGACTTGGCAATGGATACTTTTTCGTGCTTATTAATCAGAACCATGTATATTGAGTGAAATAGGTGAGTTTCGTAAATAATTCCACGCATTGTAGGAAAAAACTAAGTTACCAGCAGCAAATATAGGCATGCGTCCGATGACCTTGACGAGACGACCTCCACTGTAGGAAACAATGGCTCCCATGATTCCAAAAGGGATGTTAGTCAAGCCGATCCATCCTATGCCCAATGCGCACGTTATCCATGACTGAAAAATAGGCCTGCGATGCGACTGGTGCTGGTAATTCACTTCTATATCAAAGATAGTTATTATCTAATGCATATGCAGAACTGCAAGCGCATTTAAGGACACAGGTACACGGGAACCTCCAAAATTGGACCACCTACCGGACTGGCCAAAAATGGTCCGATTTCCGGGGTTCCAGCAAATTTGATGTCTAAGAGTGCATTTTTTTCTATGTTAATAGTTTACCCATATGAAATGAAATAATAACGCCTCTTTCTGCTCAAAACTCATCAACTGTATTCTTACATCCATTCTATTGATTACAAAATACTTCAGTGACCATTCATATTTAAACATATGTCGACAAAATCTGAACACTAAAAAATCTGACCAGAAAAGCGATTAAATAGTCAGCTTTTCATTTCAAAACTCGTTGGATTTGTGATTTGCTCACACCAAATTTGTCCACTAAATTTCTCTGACTTTCAACTTTGCTCAAGTTTATTATCTCAGCTTTTTTCCTGAATAGAAAAATTGGGATTGGGAAGTTTGTGGTAATTGTCATTTTTGCGCCCTTTATGTACTAAATAAAAATGCAAGTAAGAACCTGAGTATACAAATCAGTTGAGTTTTAGGGTAATTAATTTAAAAAACTACGGTCTATTATTTTAAGAATTTCTGTTTTGTTTGAAATGGATTAAAACTGTATGGTCAGCACACACACAAGAAAAACCAAATTTTACAATTACATTGACGGAGACAATCAAAGCAGTCAGTGAACCTATGATCACTAAATATTATAATCCCCAACACCGACATCATCAGTTGATGTTTGTTTACCGAGTACATGTCATGTGCGTAAAAATGGTTCGATATCCGGGGTTCTGTCTGCGTTTGGGACTCACATAAGTGGTCCTATGGTTCGATTTGTGGGTTGGTCCGATTTGTGGGGTTCCTTAATAATAGACACCAATGGGTTTCATTCGGTTCTGTCGAAAAGTGGTCCGATTTCTGGGGTGGTCCTTTTTGCGGGGTGGTCCGATCCCGGGGTTCTGGTGTATATGGTTCTATATATACACGAGTGTTTTTTTTTTCATACAAAACAGTATACTGTAATACTAATCCAATTGCAATTATGACAAAAATGCACTGTGATGTTGTTTAATTAGCAAGACAAGGAAACAATATTCTACAAGTGTGATACAGTCAGGAACGTAACAAGCCGTTTTGTTCACCCAAGGGCCTCGTGTAATATTCTAATCCAACGCTGAACTAAACTGTGCGTCACACTCCTATTTATATCATAATTGTTTTGTTGCATTTGTTAGAACCACAGCAGCTTGGATTAACATGTTGTCAATCGTTCAGTAATTTGATGTTACACGGCGCACTGCGTCATTAGCTTTTGTCATGGCCTTGAAGGTACTTACTAACGATTTGCAGACATTCTTAAGTTGCGTCATATTGAATGAAACCACACACTGTTCAGGTACACTGAATGCTAGATGCGTATTTAACACCAAATTGCATTTTCACCAGATTGCAAGATAAAAGTTTGACTGGTAAACTAGTTACTCTGAATAATTTTCGGAAACCTTGAACACCACGCCCCTCCAGACCTTTGATCAAAACCTGGATCCACCGCTGGATCAAACGATGATCTCATTCTCAACAAACACTGTAGAATGAGCACATGTGAATCACTTTATGCCTGAATGTAACGTCAAAGAAATCAAAATGTGCAACTGTCATGATGCACCAAGCGCATAAACCGAAATAACCGAAATCCTACTAAAATATCATCTTTAAAATCTTATAATTTGCATAAACGACTTTCAAATTAATATAAACAAAATTAATCTTACTCGGTTGTATTCTGCGGCAAAGAAGCTTTCTTCTAGACCCATATATATTGTGAGAGGTATCAGTAACAGCTGCTTCTTCTGCCATGTGTGTCTCAAGGTAGAGCTGATGAGTGTGTTGAATTCTTGTTTGACCGTGAGTCCGGTATCCTTCACCAGATGGCGTGGCAAATGATCCACCAGGACGATGGAGAAGATAATTGCAACTAAAGCGATTGCTATGTATATGCCAACAAGTGTCCAAACCTAAAAAAATTAAATAAACTAAACAAACTAAACAAGGTCAATAAATAAAGAATAGAAACTATTTATTAAAATAATTTTTTGGGTAGTAGTGTGTTTTGAAAGTAATTTTACTTGAAAATCAGAGACAGATATAATGCATGCTTTTGATTTTAACTGTCATTTCATTTCTCGGTTCACTTTGTAAATATATTTACGTAAAATTGTATGAAAAAATCTCTGAAATGTTAACTTCAGACCAAATATGGCAATATGTTTCAATGACTAAGAGTAGAAAAGGGCAATTTTTAGGAGAAATTGTAGGATCTTGTTTATTTCAAAATATATTTTCTTATTTCAAAATTCACAAATAACAGAAAATAACATTATAAAGTTGCTGAATGTTTATTCTTTAATATTCAGTATTAACTGTTCAATATTAAATATTCGCAATATATTGCAATTTTAATTAGTTCATCTAAAACGTATTCAGTGAATACAATGGATCCAAGCATAAACAGAATCGATCAATCAAAAATGAGCAGGTACCAAATGAGATGACTGGTTATTGATTTTCAATCAAGCGTGTCAGTTGAGGGATCTTGTTGTTGTTGCCTCTATAATATTTACATTGAAATTTTATATTCTTAATAAGCAAAACATTCTTTTGGAAAAGAAAAGAAAAGATTTGTCACAAGTGTCAGTAGGCAATACACTAAGAATTCCTTCTTAAGTTCAAAATCGAAGTTACTTAAATTTTAAACGCGAAAATCCAGGCACTTAAAATTTAGTTTTCTTTTTTACACAATGCATATTCTCTGAGATGAACGACCATACAATAGTCATTAACTGTACACATAGGCGATCCTACCTTATCAATAGATTTTTGATTTTGTCTCTGAATGCCAATTATATCCCTCACAGTGCGGCATAGCAGTAAAACTACTCTTATCAGAAGTGCTAATAGGCGTGATGTGGGGAGGAGATAGAGGGGAGGGCGCAGCAGGGCGTAGTATGTTTTGCTGCAGTATGTATGTATACTCCTGTCTGAAATGCTGAGAAGAGCCAGGGAGATGGGCCAGACAGTGAGGGAGCAGCACATAGTATGTTTTGGCTTACATTTTAAATGCTTGTAGGAAGGGGGATAACTATCGAACGAACTGGCGATCATGACTTATGACTTTTGAATCCAATCCTAAACGCGAATAGATGATTTTAAAAATATGTCCTTTTGAATCAAGCCGGATGCAGTTCTATGGAAACCATCTCTTTGTGGGAAACGCAGAGCAATAAATGAAAAATATCAATTTATTCTTAATTGCCAATCCTCATTGTGGTCTCAAAAACGCATGGTAACGCGTATGTTACCTCGTGGATCCTTTAGTATAAATGTCACAATTTACATATTGACATGTAATATATATATTATAATCAGGGATTGACTAGTCAAACATAACCTAAGCCTACAAAAAATAACCAAATCCGGAAATTTGAAGCTTAGGTTTACCACACTGTCAGCTACATCTTCCACATTAGTGCCGTTGAGTTCGTTCCACGGGCAGTCGTTAATTCCACAGTTGTTTGCGATGTCCTCATCGCTCGGTTCATAGTCTGTACTGTTCTCTTCGTGCACTTCCGGTGTACGTAACACGGTGGAAGATATCGTGTTGCCGAAAATTCCAGCTATGAAACAATCACGTATGATTAAATAACTGTCGTGGAAAAAAGAGGGAGTTCAATGATGGCAGCGGTAAAATCAAACATTTTAATTGCAAACACAGAAGATAACATTGACAAAAAACAGCAGTTAAAGCATATACTTTAATTGTAGGTGCAAAGAGTAACGCGTCTTTGTCAAGAAGTACCAGCTGTAAAAAGAAGTGTGTAATACAGAAAGGCCCACATAACAAGGAGGTCTCAGTCACAAAACAAGGAGGTCACACCCATAATGCAAAAAGGTCACATCCATAAAACAAAGAGGTCACATCCACTGAACAAAGAGATTACATTCACAATGCAAAGAAGTAACATGCACAAAACAAGGAAGTCACATCCAAAAAAAAAAAACAAGGATGTTGCATCCGCAATACAAAGAGGTCACATCCAAAAAATATCACACCCACAATACAAAGAGATCACATCCACAAAGAAAAATGTCACGCCCAAATAAGAAAGAAGTCACATGCATAATACAAAGAGATCATATGCACAAACCATGGAGGTCACATCCACAAAGCAAAAAGATCACATCCACAAAACAAAGGGGTCACATCCACAATACAAAAGAGGTCACATCCACAAAAGAGTCACACCCACAAAGCAATGAGGTCACATTCACAAAACAAGGAGGTCACGTACACGAAACAAAAAGCAAAGAGATTAGATCCACAAAACAAAGAGGTCATATCCACAAAAACACAGAGGTCACATCCTAACAGCTAACATCGGCAACACATAGAAGCCTCATATCATATTCATGATATGAAGAAATCATATTCACAATATCAAGAGGTCATATCCACAACATAAACAGGTCAAAGGTTTATAATTGAAAACCGATTGTAAAAGTATAAATGTACTACTTACCAGCGGTATAAAACATGTAGTAAACACCAAAGAATAGAGCAATGCGATTTTCCTCATTTTCTCCGTTAACACGTGCGTATTCGCGTGCTAGCTCTGTAAAGTATGCACCCTGTGCGGCCCACAGCGGCGCCACGAAAAACCTGCAAAATTCACATCATGTGTCACGTGTAACGCATGCGTTAGACATGTCCCATAGTCACACACATCAGTAGTTCTGGGTGCTATCAATGGTGGTTGTGTAGAAACAAGCCTTCAAGAAGATACTTTGTTATGGATTAAATCAAGTTATATGATAAATTAACCTTATAACATTCATATAAGTATCAAAATGCAGAAGGATTGAGAGAGACGGAGAGAGAGAAAGAGAGAAAGAGAGAAAGAAAGAAAGAAAGAAAGAAAGAAAGAAAGAAAGGGAGAGAGAGAGAGAGAAAGAGAGAAAGAGAGAGAGAGAGAGTGGGAGAATTTTTTTAAAGACATGACTAACCCGTTGATGATAGAGGCA